>CAUYUJ010015746.1:52500-167500 GCA_963575745.1 Prorocentrum cordatum
CCCACCCTGGCCCAAACGTGGGCGTGCAGGGAGCTGGGGCCACAGGCCTTGGCCAGGTTGGACGCCGCCTTGACCGTGCTCAGGCAGTCGCTGAGCAGCGTGCAGTTCCCGATGATGTCGGCGAGGCCGATGGCGGCAGCGTAGTCCTCGCCCGCCTTGGCCGTCTGCGACGGGAGGTCGCTGGGGGGCACTGCGCCCCAAGCCTCGGCGATGAGCCTCCCCTCTGGACCGCGCACGATGACCGCCCAACCCGCGCTCCTGACGTGCGGGAAGTCCCCGTTCAGGCACGAACCGTCGGCGAAGACGAAAGACCCATCGGGTACCACCAGGATGCCGTTCCCCCACCCGCAGGATCGTCTCGCCCAGCAGTCATTCCAGGCTGGTCTGGCCACCAGCAGGCTGATGTCGGCGAAGAGCCCCTGGCAGAAAAGCTCGTCGAAGGGGGCCCCCATGCGGTGGACCTGCACCGCTGCCTGGCTCACCTGGCATGGGCAATAGTCCCTCCTCCAGGCCGCCCAAGCTGGGCACTCATGGTGTCTGTGGTGCATCGTCCCAGGGGCGGCGCCACAGAGCTTGCAGAGCGGGTCTATTTCACGCCCATGCCTCGCCAGACGGGCCTGGGGCCAGCTGGCCAACGACGCCAAGCGTCTCAAGCAGCCTTTGTGGTGGCCCGTCCAGGTTTCTGACTCTTTGGCCCCTAGGAGCTGGTTGACCGGCGTCCACCACGGCGGCAGCTCCCACTGCCAGAAAGTCTCGGGCCTGCTGGCGTACTCCTCGAGCGAGGCCGCCTGGCGCGTGTCCTCCTTGACCCTGGCGGCGAGTAAAGCGGGCGAGAATCTCATGACATCGAACTCGCAGCCCTCCCTGTCGGTCAGGATGCGACCGCCTGCTCTGAGGCCCCAGCCGACCCGCCTTAGCGTGAGCACCAGCGCCGAGACGGGGTCGCGCACCGCGGCCCACGGCCTCTGCAGCGATGCCAGACGGCTGCTGTCCCTGAGGCAGGCCTGCACTGCCGCAGGCGAGGCCTGGCCATACCAGCTCATGGCCACAAACGCCTGGACCGCCATGCCCGTCGCAATTACCAGCGGATCCTGCCTCCAGCCCTGGGGCGCGCACTGCAAGCAGAACGTCAGCGCGGCGCCCGTCGGCAGGTTGCAGGCGGCTTTCGCTGCAGATATCCTGAGCGCCCTCATGCGCCCAGGCGGTGTCCCGCTGATGGCCGAGCCCCACAGGGCCTTGGCAGTGGGGCCTGCCCTCTGGATCTTGGCCTGCCTCATCCCCGAGCCGAAGATCCTGGTGAGGTTGTTGCCCTGCCGCAGCGACGCCAGCTCCCTGGCCACCTGCGTCCCGACCCTGCGGTGGCTGCCCGCTGTCGCGTCTCCTCCGAGGTCGCGGTGTCCAGCGACAAAGGCTTCTTCTGCGAGGACCCAGTTGGCGTGCTGCTGCAGCTCTCTCCTCAGCTTCGCTGAGGACGCCAGTGCTTTGGTCTTTCCCCAGTTGATGGGGAGCCGCTTGTCCCCCAGCATGGTGGCAACTCCCTTCGCGAACCTGGCGATCTGCTCGACGACAAGCCTGCGCGTGCCGATGCCGTGGCCCGAGATGTCATCAATCACGTTGACCACCCTGCCTATCGGCAGCATCTTCCTCGACTGCAGCAGGAGGTCGTAAAGCATGATCCTCGCCATGGTCGTCGCACAGGAGCAGCCAGCGATGACGGTGTCGTCTATGACCAGCTGCTCGCTGAGGGCTAGGTCCGCCCTGGCCCTGCGAAGGCCCGAATACAGCACACACAGCGCCTGTATCAACCCCGTGTTGAAGTCACAGCCCCGTGCCGCTTCGAGTAGCAGCTCGTGGCTGATCTGCTCGTAGAACTTGCTGATGTCGAAGTAGACAGATGCCGCTTCGAAGTTCTTCTCTCGCGCTAGGCCGAGCAGAAGGTTGTGAATGTAGGCCGCCCTGTCACAACAAGTGTCCGTGTCTGCCCCCCAGAATTCGGGGAGCGCGTGGCCCTTCTCCCAGGCCGCGCAGTACCTGCGCCTGATACGGCTCCAGATGCGCAGCCACATGCAGAGGAGGCCTATCGGGCGTCGGCCCCCGCCGGGCTTCCCCAGGAAAACAATGATCGTGGTGAAAAGCTCCGACGTCTGAGGGCGGCGTTCCCAGGCTGTCAAGATCTCGGCCAGCCTCTCGGCGTACACCCTGCCTAAGCTGAGGATGAGCCTGGGGTGGAATGCGTCCCATCCCAGCGCCGTCTTCCTGGGAAAGGTCTTCGCCGCTGCCAGCACCTCCTCCGCCGTGATCGCCTCCAACCCGAAGGGTTCGTCCCAGTTCTCTGGGCGGGCGCTGGAGGGGCCATCCTTGTGCCAAAGCGCCTTCCACTCTTGCAGGATCCTGTCCAGGGCCTGCTGCCCGACCAGCGGGACTGGGGGGGCCTCGCCCTCGCCTGGGCCGAGGATGGAGCAAGTCTCGAGGTTGGCCTGCTTGATGATCGCGTGGGCGCCCTTCCCGTTCCCGCTGAGGGCCTCGGCCATGAACTCCTTCCAGCGCTGCCTGGCGAGCTTCACGCCCTCCTTGCGCTTGACCTCTACAGCGGCACTGATGGCCTGGAGGAAGATGCCGCCCTGCTGCGACCTGCCCGAGATCTCCTCAAGCATCGTTTCCATCTTGGTGCCGCCGAAAATCTCGCAGCCAGCTGCCTCAAACTTGGGGACCAAGCCTAGTGCGGCCTCCTGCAGGCGCTTGACGTGCTTGCGGTGCCCATGCGAGGGGTGGGGCACCGACGCCGCTGCCGCCAGCTGAGTGGCCAGGCGCCCCAAGGTGATCCAGCAACGAGTGAGCGGGCTGGTCCTGCGGACCTCCTCAGAGCGCAGGAGGTGGATGAGCTGCTTGGGTGCCCCCTTGAGCCCCTGCGCCCTGCCTCTGTACTTGGCGCCGTCCTTGATGCCGAGGAGGTGAATCAGGCGCTCCTCTGCCTGGACAAAGAACTCGGATATCGCCTTGTTCGGGCTCCCCTTCTCGTCCAGGAGCGGCGCCTTCCAGTCCGTCAGCGAGTCCTCCTCCTCTGGCTCGGGCTGGATCCCATCCTGCTTGGCCGCAGGCAGCTCGAAAGGCTTGGGGCCCTTCTGCACCCAGACCCCTGCCTGGCTGCTCAGCTTCTCGAAAGTGAGCCTGACTGGTACGCGCGGGTGTGTGGTCGCCTGTCTAAGCACCGCCACCTTCGGCCCTAGCCCAGCCAGTACGTCTGAGTTCACGAAGAAGTCGTAGGTGCTGTCTCCGCAGGTCGGCTCCTCAGGCGCCACTATCACTGCCCCCACCGCTCGTGGCCACCACGAGCTGCTGAGGAGGCTGGGCTCCAAGTTCCAGTCGGCCCCCACTACGAAGGGCTCCCGCAAGCTCAGCAGGAAACCCTGCAGCTCGCTCAAGAGGTCCACGTTGGTCTCGTTGAGCTTGACGGAGCACTGCAGGTACATGCTGACACACACCACGACCAGGTCCCCGAAGGCTACGCGCCTGGCCACAATCCCCGGGGCGTGCTGGCCCCAAGCCTGGTCAATCGCGGCCACTCCGCGGTGTTCCCCGACCAGAACCGCGACCCCAGACGAGACTGCCTGGACCGCCGTCCCCGTGCTGCGGCACTCTCCGAAGGCCGCAGTGATGCCGTTCCGCTTGCACCAGGCACGGGCCGAGCCTTCAGCCAGCGCCGAAGTGAAGCGGGTCTCTTGGATGAAATACACATCGTCCCTGACCTTCTCGTCCAGCAACTGCTCGAGAGCCGTCTGGGACTCGGCCCACGTGGAGCCGTTGATGCTGAGGAAGCTGGCGCCCAGCTTCTCCGAAGGCCGCACCAGCTTGGCCAGCTGCAGACATTCGGCCGCCACGGGCCCCCTCGCGCCTGCCCCCTCAACCCTGGGATGGCGGGGGCACCTCACCGTGCAGGCGAGGTCCAAGCTCACGTTGGGCCAGGGGTCAAAGGTGCCGTGGCCGCTTGCCTGCTGCCCAGAGCGCGTCCAAAGCATCCCGCAGCTTGCGCTTGGCCTCGTCGCGCTGCTCAGGGGTCGCTTCACGGAGGGCTGCTGAGGCTGCAGCATACTCCTCATGCTTCTCCTCCCAGCCTTCTCCTCCCAGCAGCTCCATGTCGATGTCCTCTGACTCTGGCACAGGATGGTGCTCGCCGCCTGCGTCTGGACCCCCAGCAGCAGGACCAGGAGGAGCCGCAGCGGACTTGGCAGCGGCAGCAGCCTTCTTGCTTTCGCTGGCTGCGTTCTGCAGGCGGGCCAGGACCGCGAGGGCGTCCTTGGCCTCCTGGCTGGCGGCGACGTCCTCATCCAACCCAGATGCAACTGCCAGAATCGGGTCGGGGAGCTCGCTGGCCTGCAACTTGACCAACTTGGCCTCCCCCTCCGCAAGCTTCTGATTCTCTTCGCCGAGCGAGGCCCTGAGCTCCAGGAGCTCCTTGTCAAGTGCGGCCTGCTGCTCCAAGATGGCTGACTCGCGGGCCTCGAGCTTCTTGATCTTGTCCCGCATGGCCTTGACCCTCCAGCGCTGCGTCTGAGCAGTAGGCTGTTTGCTCTCCAACGTCTTCGACTCCGCAACCTTCTCTGCCTCCTCCACCGCGCTGGTGTCAAGCCCCTCCTTTGCCAAGAAAGTGCGAACGTCCTTGAAGGAGATGCCAGGACTCTCCTCGACCGACTTCCTGGGCGGGGGTTTGCGTCCTTTCCAGGGCTCCGTCGGGGGCGGGGGCTCGCCCTTGAGCTCTGCCACTTGCTTCTGCAGCTGCTGCAGCTGCGCCAGCAGCTGCCCCTGACCTGGCGGGTCTTGCGCCCAGGCACCACGCGGGCGGGACGAGCTGGGCGCTGGCCCGTTGGCGGCTGCTGCCGAGAGCTTGGCTGCCTGCACCACATGGGTGGGCGCAGCCTTCCAGCACAGGCGGCAGCGCGTCCTGGACGCCCAGTTGCCATCACAGCCGCAGGAGCAAGACCAGAGAGGTGTCTTGCGCGCGCCTGGGATGATGCCAGGGTCCGAAGGTGACGGCGCCATGACCCGCGGGCTGCCACAGGTGGGGCCGTCGTCGTGAAAGTTGGCTCGTGCCCACTACGCCGCTTCGAAGTAAGTGGACACAAACGCGAGCTGTCTCCAGCTCCAGAACACCAGCTCGCGCCGGGGCACATTCCTTAATCAACGCCCCCACCATAGCTCAACGGATAGCTCCACCCTCCCTCTTCCCTTCTCCCTCCTCCGCATCCTCCTTTTTACTCCTCGTCGTGGTTTGGGCCCCAGTGGCCGCTTAACCCCCCTATAGTGGGATAATAAGCTGTTCCGCGCGGGCTTCGAGGGGCATATCCCCAACTGGAGTGGTGAGATGGTGGGGATCGGGACGGGGATAGGGATCGGCATCGGTTAAGCGATCCTGAGCATCCTTCCCTTCACTCCTCGTCGTCCTCCTCGTCAGGCCGTGGCGGTGGTCGCAGCCCCCAACGACGGCGGCCAGCGGCGGCGGCCAGCGGCTGGCGACCAGCGGCGGCGGTCGCCCAGCGACTGCCTGCTAAGGGGGAACGGCATGAGCATCGAGCAACGACTGCGAGCCCCCAGTCCAAGCCGAGACGCATCATCAACCCATCTCCTCGCAAGGCCCCCCCCAGCAAGGGACGCCTCCAAAACCGACGCGGCGCCCAAAGCGGACGGAGCCTGAGGGAGAGAGGGGCGGGGGGCGATGAAAGGCGTACGGGGAGGGCGGGACACGCGGGGACGATGCCATGTGGATGGCAGGCCTGACCTGCATCGGATCACGGAAGCGGCCCGGACCAGAACGGATCGGGAATCGGACCTTTCAGGATCGAAGGTCGGGCTCGGCCCCTGCAGCTCCTCCTCCTCCTCCTGCTGCTGCTCCTCCTCCTCTCCCTCCTCTTCCTCCTCCTCCTGCTGCTGCTGCTGCTCCTCCTCCTCCTCCTCCTCCTCCTCCTCCTCCTCCTCCTCCTCCTCCTCCTCCTCCCCCTCCTCCCTGAGATGTGATCGGGTCGTGTCGGATCGGAACGAGGTGGGGATCGAATGTTGTGAATAGGATCGAGTCCGGTCGGGCCGTGAGCAGCCCTGGACGGGGTGGAGAGTGGGAGGAGAGGGGAGGGGAGAGGACGGCCACTCCCCAGGGAGATCCCACCCGCAGAGGCTTGTCGGGCAAACGTCTTGATCCTGGCTCCGCGCTGCTGTATCTTTGTCTTGCTGTAGGCTTGGCTGGCGCGTCGGGTGTGGTCTCCTCGGCGCACGCCCGTATCCATTTCAGGTCGAAGAGCCATGATTGTGCCGGCGTGTGTGTGTGTGTGCTTGTGGCCGTGAGACCAAGTTATAAGCGACAGCCAACACATGACTTACATGGTAGAGCTGCATCGTCAATTGCCCGAGCAACTCCATGGGAATATATGGTTGCAACACGCTTCAAACGAACATGCTCCCCACACATGTCACTTGGTTGGTTGCATCAACACGCGCTTGGGGATCAACGCAGCTCTCACCTCGCGTATCAGAGCATCGAAGAGTTCGACTGACACCGGCTTTTGTGGCGGCAGCGCTGAATGAGACGGGCGACAACATGTATGCCATCACCTGAGAATTACTCTGGGCTTTGCGAGATTTGCGAAACCACTAGCCCACATCGGAGTTCCAACCCACTATGGCTGGAGCCGCGGCTGGAGCCAATATAGCGACGGAGCAGGAGGAAAAGAAAAGGCACCTTAGGACTACTAGGAGCATTGTGAGCAGAAGCAGCAGGAGGAACAGGAGGGGGAGGATTTGGAGAAGGCGGAGAAGGAGGTGTAGGATAGGGAAGGCTACAGTTGGAGGTAGAGGGCGGAAACGAGAAGAAGGATGAGGATAATCAGGAGAAGGATGAGCAAGACCAGCGCGAGGATGAGGAGAAAGCGGCGGCAGGCAGAAGAATACCAGGAAGACTGGGGGGACTACGAGGATGAGGAGCAACAGCAGGAGAGGCGGGAGGACTGGGATGGGAGAGGAGGTGCTGACTCCACGGGCCTCCCCTCCTCAGCAGGAGCGGAGGATCACTGGGAGGAGGGGGAGGGGGAGGACCAGTGCAAACGCAAGACCCGTCAACAGTATTGCAATCAACCCCCCTCCCTCCAAGTCTCCTCTTCATAAGCCTCTACAAGGTCTCATTTCCACTGGAGGAAGTGCGCCGGTGGAACACAACCGTTTGAACACCCTGAACTGTGCCAGAACACCATTCCCGGGACTGCAGCGCCCCGAATCACCGTTACTGTTGCGTCTTGACGGTCCTGAACCTTGCCAGAACGCAATTCCTTGGACTTCAAAACCGCGAATCAACGTAACTGTTGCGCCCATTACAGCCTGGCATCGTGCTAAAAACCGTCTCTGGGACGGGAAACATGAGAGTCCTTTGAAACTGCCGTAAACTCCTTTAGCGAATGTGCGCGGCGCCAAGGCGAGAACCACATGTTGAAAACAACCTGCCCTCCACACGTGAAACTCTTGAATTTGTTGCAAGACGAATGTGCGCGGCGCTACAGCGAGAACCACATTCTGAAAACGACCCGTCCTCCATCCGTGAAGCTGTTTCAAATTCCGAGCTTAAAGATCATGAGTGGTGTGGACATCTCAAATGAAACGCCCAGCCCGCCCTCTCGATCGGCCTCGGGGTGCGACAGGGAATAATTATGTACGCACGAGGAAATGGATGGAGCAGGAGGAGGAGGTGGGGACGCTGAGGGCGGGGGGCCACTCTCCCCCCCCTTCTCCCCCCCACCCCCCTCCTTCTCGCTCCGCCCGTCGCTGAGAGGGGGGAGGCCTGGAGGATGACCATGATCAGCAGAGGGAGCAGCGGGAGCAAGAGCACGGGCAACTCAACTGCCCCGATACGCAACACGCAACCCGTGTTGACGCGGAGCTCAGCACGCAGACAGAAGACGCAGGCCTGGCGCGATGCACTCGCCAGAGCGCGGGCCAGCACGTGCTGAGCCCACGAGCAGCTTGTCAGCACGGACGCCTCGAACACGCCAAGTGCTGCGCGTCGAAACGGGCGTGGGCGGCTTGGGCACTGAGGAGGAGGAGGAGGAGGAGGAGGAGGAGGAGGAGGAGGAGGAGGAGGAGGAGGAGGAGGAGGAGGAGGAGGAGGAGGAGGAGGAGAAGGAGGAGCGGGGCGACCAGGACGGCACCGACGAGGCCCGCCCGCCGCGCGCGCTCCGCGAGCAGCTTGAGGTCCGCGATCTGCTGCCTCGGCGGCCCCGCCCGGCGGGCGGCGAGCACATGCACACGGCGGGGGGAGGCAACGACAGGGAGGCGCAACCCAGCCCGCCCTCGGCCCTCGTCGTCGTCGTCGTCGTCGTCGTCGTCGTCCTCCTCCTCCTCCTCCTCCTCCTCCTCCTCATGCTCCTCCACCTCCTCCTCCCCTCCTCCCTCCCTCCTCCTCCCTCCTCCTCCTCCTCCTCCCCCTCCTCCTCCTCCTCCTCCTCCTCCTCCTCCTCCTCCCTCCTCCTCCTCCTCCTCCTCCTCCTCCCTCCCTCCTCCTCCTCCACTCCTCCTCCTCCTCCTCCTCCTCTCCTCCTCCTCCTCCTCTCCTCCTCCTCCTCCTCCTCCTCCTCCTCCTCCTCCTCCCTCCTCCTCCTCTCCTCCTCCTCCTCCCTCCTCCTCCTCCTCCTCCTCCTCCTCCTCCTCCTCCTCCTCCTCCTCCTCCTCCTCCTCCTCCTCCTCCTCCTCCTCCCTTCCTCCTCCTCCCTCCTCCTCCTCCTCCTCCTCCTCCTCCTCCTCCTCCTTCCTCCCTCCTCTCCCTCCTCCTCCTCCTCTCTTCCTCCTCCTCCTCCTCCTCCTCCTCCTCCTCCTCCTCCTCCTCCTCCCTCCTCCTCCCTTGTTCTTCCATGTTGCCATGCTGCCACCAATTAGGGGGAGGCCACGCGCTCCGGGAGCCCAAAAGCAGCATAGCTCGGCGACGTCCGCGGCCCAGGGGTGGCGACATCCGAGCCCCACCGCCACCGACCATCGCTTCTCCTGAACCGACGGGAGGCGGGGGCGGGGCTCGGACTTCGCCACGCTTGTTCGACGAACGCCGTGCCCTGCCCCCGCCGCCCGTCGAGTTGCCCGAAGCGTGGATCGGCGAGGGAGGGTTTCGGATGTCGTCGCCGAGGAGAGGGGCATTGGACAAGGGACCACTGGATGCGGAATCCAGGGCCTGGAGGCCTGTGGCACTCCAACTGTTCGAGGAAAAGATACGGGCCTCACGCGAGATGGCATACAGCCGGGGAGCTGAAGAAGGAACCCTTTTCGTTGGGGAGGGGCTCCGTGTTCCTTGATTGCCTTACAGTCTTCCTCAGCTTTTCCGAAGGTTTTCCATGGGAAATCGAAGTTTAGCTCAAGGGAAAGAGGGGCCTCGTTCCTTACTTAGGGTTCCTTCGGTCAACGCCCCGACTGTAGAGACCTTCCGCCGCGGCTTACGCTGGCCGCCAGCGCGGCACGCCACACTTGAAAACGAGGGCGCTGACGCGCCACCTCACGCGGGGGCAGCTCACTGCTGCCGTCGGCGAGGACGACCGCGCTTTTCTGCGGCGCTTACAGTCGGGGCGTTGACCTAAGGAACCCCAAATAAGGAACGAAGCCCCTTTTTTATATCAGATAAACTTCGATTTCCCATGGAAGATCTCAGGAAAACCTCAGACAAACTGTTAGACCATCAAGGAACACCAAGTCCCTCCCCATCGAAAAGGGTTCCTTCTTCAGCGCCCCGACTGTACTTGCGGTGAGGGGCTTTGGGAAAGGAGCCATTGGAAGAGGAATCCAGGGCCTGAAGGCCTGTGGAACTCCGGCTGAGGCTCGGTCGTGGACACAGGCCTCGGAGCACGTTAGCATAGATTCATACTGGAGTCATCTGTCAGAGCTCCCCCCTTTCCCCCACTGAGTTGGCCGTGGCTCTGATGAGTTGCATTTCGACCGCAGTCTTCCCGGCGCGGGCCAACTTTGAATTTGGGGGATGGGGGAGTGTCCATCCCTCTTCAGTGGAGGCGTTGGTTAAGGAATGTGCCCAGGAGGCTTCAGACCCTGGAGGTTTTCCGACCAAGCCTCAGCTGGAGTTCCGCAGGCCTCCAAACCCTGGATTCCTCATCCCATGGTTTCTTATCCAATGCCCCCACCGTCGTCCGTAGCCATTTTGGCTCAAGATGCCTGCACTGGGGGGCTCCGCGCCTCCGTGCCAAAATCTGAGCTGCCAGAGCAGCACCCTCCAGGACCTGCGGGTCACGACTTCTTCTGTGTCGGCGGGTCCGCCCCCGTCGGCTCCTGCCTGCTGCGCGCCCGCGGCTGAGCAGCGCGCCCGCCCGATCCAGCGATGGGGCCCAAGGCCGCGCCTGGCTTCGTCGTGTGCACGGGCTGCCGCTACCGCTGGAACTTCCGCAAGAACGCGAAGTGCTGGCAGTGCGGGATTGGGCTGGAGCTGGCGCCCTCGAAGCCTTCGCCCCGCGGCGGGGTCTGGGCGGACGGCGGCGGCGGCGGCTCCCAACTCGCACATCGTGGAGGCGGCGGCGGAGGCCCGCCGAAGGATGGCGCCAAGGGCGGCAAGGGCCGCGGTGCAGCCTCCCGTGGCGGCGGCGGCGGTGGCGCGGGCGGCCGTGGCGGAGGCGGCTTCCCGAAGGCCCCCTGGTCGGTCCTGCCTGAGAGCGAGCTCGACGCGCTCCTCGCCTGTGGGGACCCCGCCATCGCGGCCAGGCTGCAGGAGGCGGTCCGCGACGCGCGGGGCTACGTCGCGCCCGCGGTCGCCCCAGCGCCGAAGCCGCTCGAGCAGCGGCTGCAGTCGGCCACGGCGAAGCGGATCAACCTCCAGCGCCAGCTCGACGAGGCGGCGGACGCGCTCGTGGCGGCGGAGGACCACCTCGCTGAGTGCCGCGGCTGGCGCGACGAGGCTGCGGTCAACCTCACGGAGGCCAAGGAGGAGGAGAACGCCCTCCTGCGCCAGCGAGCCCAGGCGGCTGGCGTCGTGGGCGCCCAGCCCGACGGCGCGAGGCAGCTCACCTTCAACTTCGACGCGGAGTCGTTCGACAACTTCGCGGAGCTGGAGGAGGAGGCGCAGGCCACCCTCAGGCGCCTCTGCGATGAGGGGCTCCAGATCATGCAGGGCGCGCAGGCTACGTTCGAGCGCAACTGCCAGGAGCACCAGCAGCGCATCAAGCGCCAGATCGAGGAGGAGGTGGCCAAGAAGCGCAAGCGCACCGAGGAGGGGCCTGCAGCAGCCGTGGCCGCTGGCACCCCCGAGCAGGGCGCTGCCGCCCCGCCGCAGCCTGCAGGACAGGCGGCCGCCCCTGCTGCCGCCGCCGCCCCCGCCGCAGGCGCTGCGCCAGGAGCTGGGCCCCCCCCAGCGGCCGCAGTGGAGAGCCGAGCGGCAGACGAGGCGGCCCGCCAGCGCGCTGCCGACCAGAAGGCCGCTGCGGCGGCCCCTCCACCTGCTGCTGGCGCTGCTGCTGGCAGGGGCCAGGCCCGCGGGTAGCACCCTGCTGCCAGGCGGCGGCCCCGACAGCGCGGCGCCGCCCGCCCCAGCAGGGGCTGAGGAGGCAGAGGCGGCGGCGCCCAGCCGCTCCGAGGCGGCGGCGGCGCCGAGCGGCGGCCTGCTGCACGCCTACCTGGCGGCCAACGAGGAGGCCGACGCCTGGGAAGGGCTTCCCTTCAGAGTGCCGCCGCTGCGCCAGGACCGGCGCCTCGACGACGCGCGCCACGACACCAAGTTCGAGGCGCTCAGCAGCAGGACAGAGCCAAGCGCTGCGGCGGACTTGGCTGGGCCCGACCGAAGGACTGGCAGTCCTCAGCCCAGCCAGGGGCCCATAAGGAATCGTGGGTACCCAATTCAAGTTGACGAGGCTACGGGCGAGGGCGTGAGACCCCCTGAGGTTCGGAGCCCCAAGGCGGCGAGCAGCCGCCCGCCTGGCGGCCGCGCGGCCGCCGCGGCAGCCGCGAAGCCTGCGGCCCAGCCTCAGCCTGGGCGACCGCAGGCCAAGCCCCTCCAGCTGGCCAAGCTGATCAGGCCTGCGGGAGCGAAGCGAGCCAGCTTCGTCACGCTGAACGGCTCGACCTGGTCAGAGACGCAGGTGGAGCTGGAGCGGATCCAGGACGATGGAGGAGGCGACGACGTCATCCTGGTGCAGGAGACGCGCTTCACCTCCAGCCAGAAGGCGACTGACGCCTGCAGCTGGGCCAGGCGCAACTGCTTCAGCGCCGCCTTCGGCAGCGTCCACAGCACGGGGCAGGCGGCGCAGGCGGTCTCGGCGGGCGTCGGGGTGCTGGCGTCAACAACCAGGGGCGTGGCGTCGCTGCTGTCGGACCTCCAGGAGTTCCTGTTCAGCCTCCACGAGCCGTTCATAGTGGGGGCCGACTGGAATATGGACCCCAGCGTCCTCGCCGCCTCTTGGTGGCCACGGGCTGTGGGCGGAGTGGTGGTAGCGCCCACGACCTTCACCTGCGGCGACCAGATCTACGACTTCTTCGTGATCTCCACGGCGCTCGCCGGCCTCAGCCCGAAGGTGGAGGTCATCAAGCCCACAACCCTGCACCCGCACGCGCCAGTGCGGCTCACTTTCAGCGAGCTGGGCAGCAACGCCATGATCTGGGTCCTCAAGACCCCCAGGTTCTTCGACGTGGGCTCGGAGGTCTCGGCTGAGCAGCGCGAGAAATCCCTGCAGGCGGCGACCCAGATCAGCTGGTCAGCCCCCCTCACCGACAGCGACGGCACGCCCGACGCGGCGATCAAGGAGTTCTTCGAGGCCGCGGAGCTCCACCTGATCGACCAGTTCGGCATCTCCGAGGGTGAGAGGTACCAGGGCAGGGCCAAAGGACCCCGCACCGTCAGGAAGAAGCTGGCGGACCTGCAGCGCACGGAGGCTGTCAGGAAGCTCAGCCCCCTCACCAAGTGCTGGCTCTGCCTCGGGAGGATCGCCAGGCAGCTCAGTGCGGCTGCTGCGGTCTGCTCACCCCCTGTGGGGCACGTGGGCTACATGAAGCACCTGGTGCAGGTGGCCAAGAGCTTGGGGCCCAAGTTCGAGCAGGCGGGCTGCACCATGTTCGAAGGCACGAAGCTCGACTCGCTGATCGAGGTGATCCAGGAGCCCACTGAGCAAGGGCAGGCCTTCCTGCAGATGATCGAGAGCACGACGGCGAGACACTGCAAAGAAGACGCCAAGGCGGCCAGGCTGCGCTGGAAGGACTTCTTGGACGAGGCCTTGGCGAAAGGGGCGAAAGGAGCCCACGCTGTCATAAAGGACCGCGACCAGGTGCTGGACTCGGTGATCGCGCACTGCCCCGACAGCCTGCCGCTCCCCGTTGTTGGCCAGCAAGCCCTGGACCAGATCCTCATAGAGTGGAAGGCCCTTTGGAAAGGAGCCGACGGGGAGCACAGGACCAGACCAGCCGACTGGATCTGCTCCATGGAGCTGCCCCCGATCACGGCGGACGACGTCCTCGAGGCGGCGAAGTCGCTCCCGAAGCAGACCGCTCTGGGCTGGGATGCGTTCCACCCGCGGCTGGTCCTCTCCCTGGGCAGGCCCTTCGCCGAGAGGATGGCAGAGGTGCTCACGGCTTGGGAGCAGCAGCCGCAGCCCACAGCCCTCTTCACCACGGTGATCGTCTTCCTGGGGAAGCCAGACGGAGGCCGCCGCCCGATCGGCCTCATGAGCATGTGGATGCGCATCTGGAGCAGGGTGCGCCGCCGCTACTGCGCCAAGTGGGAGGCGGACCACCCGCTCCCCGAGGTCTGGGGCAAGGACGCGAACACCAGCTGTGACAGGGCGGCCTACCTCCACAACCTGAGGCTCGCGCTCGCCCGCCAGCTTGGCTTCGAGGCAGCCTCCGTCTACTTCGACATCAGCAAGTTCTACGAGCGGATCGACCACGACCTTCTGCGCCAGGCCGCGGAGGGCAACGGCTTCAGCGTCGGCCTGCTCAGGGCCCTCTGCGTAGTCTACGCTGGGCCGCGCCGAGCCTCGGCGGACGCCGCCATCAGCGAGCCCATTGAGGTCAGCGGCACCATCATCGCGGGCTGCTCCTGCGCGACGACGCTGGCCAGGCTCATGCTGCACGGCCTCCTGCTCCAGGCCAGGGCGCTGCTGCCCGTCGGCAGGGTCGTCAACGTCATCGACGACATAGCAGGCCACGGCATCGGGTCGGCGGCGACGCTCAGCCGAACGATCGCGAGCTTCGTCAGCGGCGTGGTCGAGATGCTAGCGGACAGGCGGCTGCCCATCAACTGGACGAAGACGAAGGTCTTGGCCTCCTCGGTGGGCCTCCAGCGCCGCCTGCAGCAGGAACCCGACTGGCAGCTCGCGGCGGAGGCCTTCGTCTCGGGCCACCGCGACCTCGGCGTCGACGCCACGGCTGGCAGCCACAGGCGAGTCGCGACTCAGGTCGGCAGGGAGCTCGCGGCGCTGCGGCAGGCCAGCAGGCTCCACAAGATCTTCGGGCCTGGCCTTCGGCAGGCGAGGGTCTTGCGCGCGGGCCCCTCTGCCAAAGCCCTATGGGGCTCGGCCTGCAACGGCATCCCGCCTGGCCGCATGAGAGCCCTGAGGCTGGCAGCGGCCAAGGCGATGGGCAAACTGGCTCCTGGGGCTGCGCTGGGCTTCCTGCTGCAGTGCTCGCCGCGCGGCTGGCGCCAGGACCCGCTAGTGGTGGCCACGGGCTTGGCCGTCCTCGCCTACACCAACGTCCGCTGGGCAGGCCAGGCCTCCGCGGCGGCGATCCAGGCCTGCATCGCGGAGAGCGCCAGGATCGTGAGGCTCCAGCGCCCTTGGGCTGCCGTCAGGGACCCGATCTCGGCCTTGGTGCTCACGCTGCAGGTCATCGGCTGGGGCCTCAGCGACGACGGCGACTTCCTGCAGGACGAGTTCGGCTGCTGCTACTCCGTCCTGCGGTACTCCCCCGCCTTCTTTGCGGAGAAGGCCAAGGAGGCGGCCAGGAAGGCGGCAGCTTTCCAGGAGTACGACGCCAGGCCTGAGACCCTGTGGCCGTGGCAGCTGCCGCCAAACTGGCGGGCCATCAACCAGCTCCTCGGCGCCGCGCCCACGGAGACGTGGTCCAGCCACCACTGCGGCTGCCTGCGCAGGCTGGCGACTCTGTCACTCTGGCCGCAGGCCAGGCTGGCCAAGCGCGGCACCGATATCGACGACCGCTGCCTGCTCTGCGGCGAGGAGAACGGGACTCTGGCCCACCGCCACCACAGGTGCCCTGCCTGGGAGGGCTGGCGGCGAGATCGCAGGCCCGCCGACTTGAAGCGAGCTGCCGAGTTGGTGAGCACGATGGGCCACCGCTACGAGGAGCTCTTCTGCCAGGGCCTCTTCGTCGACGCCCAGTACCTGGTGCAGAGGCCGCGCTGGGACCCTGGCTGGGAGCGCCGCTCGCGCGGCTGGGGCGAGGGCGCGCTCGTGGTGCCCGCGGGCACCCTCGTCTTCACGGACGGCTCCTGCGTCAACAACGATTCCCCGATGATCAGAAGCGCGGGCTGGTCGGTGGTGGTGCTCACGCCCGACGGCGAGTGGATGGCGCAGGCGTGGGGGGCGGTGCCGCCTGCCCTTGTGCCCAGCCAGACGGCGAGGGCAAGCGAGGACTACGCGGCGGTGGTCGCCCTCACGGACATCGTCGGCCACTACCACCTCATGATCGACTGCCTCGGCACGGTCGGGGCCTGCAAGGACGTGAAGAGGGCGGCGGGCCCGACGGCCCAGTTCGCCCACCTCTGGGCGAGGGTCGGCGACGCCGCCGAGGGGGTGCACGTGAAGCACATCCCCGCCCACCGTTCGCGGGCGGCCGTCGAGCGGGGCGAACTCACGGAGGTGGAGCTCTACGGCAACCGCCTCGCGGACCAGCTCGCGAAGGCGGGCGCGGCGCTGCACGCCATCGCCGACGAGGAGGCCCTCCTGCCCCAGGGCTGCCTGGCCCGCGCCCGTGACGCGGCGCGCTACGCCGCCGAGTTCGAGGTCCAGGCCACGGAGTCGGGCATGCGGGACTCCTGGCCCATCAGCTCGCTGGAGCTGGTCGACCTCACCCCCTACATGGCGGCGGAGCTCGACGGCGAGGCCGACTTCCTGCACGCCGCCGCGGCGGAGCCCGCCCCTGGGACAGGTGGATTCAGCCCACCGAAGTCGCAGTCCCAGGGGCGCGGCGAGTTCAGGATGATGCACGACGCGGAGGTGCGCGGGCCTGCCGTGACAGCGGCTGGCAACATGAAGGAGCCCGACGCGGAGCCTGGCGATGACCACGGCGAGGCGCAGGCCTCGGCGGCTGACGGCGGCCCCCTCCTCGCCACGGCGGCGGCCCTGGCAGCGGTGGCGGCAGCTGGCGCCTCCAGCTCGCGGCCTTCGCCCGCGAGGCGCCGCCCCGCCTCGGCCGAGACGCCCGCGGAGGTGCTGCGCCGAGTGGCCCAGCGCAGGGCGCAGGAGCAGCCGAGGCGCCGCGAGGCCTCGGCGCCCGCGCCCAGCCCGCGCCTGGCGGCGGCAGCGGCGGCGAGCAGCGGCCCAGCCCCTGCGGAGGCGGCAGATTCGGCCCGTCCAGCGGGATGGAGGGTCAACGGCCACCTCCTAATGGAGTCGCGCGTCGAGGGCGACGACTCCGAGCCCTTCCTGGTCTGCGCGGCTTGCTGGATGTACTGCCGCCTCCCCAGGTACGCGCACCGCGGCCTGGGCAAGCCGTGCGGGGCCAGCGCGGCGGCTGGGCAGCCCAAGAGCAAGAAGGGCTCCAGAGCCCAGGCGCGGTCGGACTTCGCACGTGGCATCCTGCCAGCGTCGAAGGATCCGATCGCGCCGCTGGCCTCGCCAAAGGAGAGCACGCGCCTGCGCTGGGCGGCGGCTCTCCAGGCCAGGCAGGGCCACGGCGCGGAGGAGCAGGCGCTCGAGGCGGCGCCCGTGCCAGCGCAGCGGCAGCCTGCAGCCGCCCCGCCCCCGCCACCTGCGGCTGGCGCTGGGAGCCAGGAGGCAGCGCCGCCGAGCGCCGCGGCGCCGCGGAGCCTGGCCGCGGCGGCCCCGCGGGCGGAGGCCGCCGAGCCGCGGCGGATCCGCCCAGGGCTCGAGGGCGTCCTCCGAACCCACGGCTTCGCGGACGCTGCGGCGGCCCGCGAGCGCGGGAGAGCCGCGAGGGCAGCGGCCGCCCGCGCAGGCCGCGCGGCGGAGTTCGCCGTGGGCTGATGCGGGCTCGGCAGGTGGCTGTAAGCGCTCTCGCGGCCCTCCGCCTGCTCTGTCTCGTTCGAATGCTTGCATGCACCCCCCCCTGTGCGCGCGCAGGGCCCCCAGAGATAAAAAATGCCCCCACCGTCACTGTTTATCCCTGCCGTATCGTAGCGGGAGACGACTGACGGACACTCCCCCTCTCCCAAATTCAAAGCTGGCACGCGCGTGAAACACTACAGTCGAAGCGCAACTCATCAGAGCCACGGTCAACTCACGGGGGGGGAGGTGGGGAGCACGGACCGATGATTCCGGCATGAATGCTCGCTACTTTTTCCGAGGCCTGCATCCGCGCCCTCGCGGTCTGGGTTCTAGGGCGCGGTCCTGTGGATACGCCGTAGCACGGATACGTTCGGCGGATGGTCCACATCCTGCACCACCCGCGCGACCAGGGTGCCGGCACAGACTTCAACGCGCCTCCCTGCCTCCGATTCGATGCTGGTTGACATCGCCAGCGGGGCGCAAGATTTCGGTCATGCTCAGCCTGGCGGTGTTAAGTGGGGGGTGCGGGGGGCATTCGCAAACACCAACGTGTCGCCACGCCGCTTGTTCTCGACGCGCCCAAGTGGACGACGCCGACACCACGGCAAGCCCAATGCAAGCCCTGCGCCCCGCGCCCAAGCAGACGAAGCCGACGCTGCGGCAAACCAACCGCAAACCCGCATCGCCCGAGGCGGCGCTTGCCCCGGTGGCCCCGGCGCCCTCCCCAAGACGGAAGGCCGAACATCGGAGCAAACGGCGCGGCGACACATACAAAGTGCAGGAGGATCTTGTACATCCGCTGCTCCGCGCGGGGCATCCGCAGAGAGGCACTCGATATCCATGGGGGCGCGGCTTCGGGGCGCGGCCCGGGGGCCTGGCCCGCGAGGCCGTGGATGTGGATATGTTTCTCCCCTCCTCCTCCTCCTCCTCCTCCTCCGCCTCTTCCTCCTCCTCCTCCTCCTCCTCTTCCTCCTCGTCCTCCGCCTCCTCCTCCTCGTCCTCCTCCGCCTCCTCCTCGCCTCAAATCGGCGGCCAGCCCGGGGGGAAAGTCAGAGGAGGCGGGCCTTCTCACAAGCCTGGAAGCCCTCCAGCCTTCGGGGAAGTCTTCGGAGCCGTCCCCGGAGACCCCGAGCACTTCTCGGAAGGCCCGAGGGCTTCTGGGAAGCCACGCCGCCTTCTGCGAAGACCTTCTCACAGGGCTGGACCTACACGGTGTTTTGGCGATTTCGTGGACCGTTTTCGTTTCGACTTCGTTCTGCGGTAGAGGCGGACTGAAGACAGAACGAAGGAAAACGACAACAAAACGCAAACGAAAAACACCGTTTAGGTTCAGCCCTGCCTTCTCCTGCCTTCTCCTTCTCACTTCCCCCCCCTGGGGGCCCGAATGTGTCCAGATCCACCGCCTGACGAGGCTCCGAAAGCTGACCCTCCAGGCGGTGGTCATGTATACACTCCCGCCTCGGATTCTCATGCCTTCTCCTTCTCACTTCCCCCCGCCCCTGGCTCGCCGCCGATCCAGGGAAGTCCCGCTGAGACACCGCACTCGTGACGCCCGAGCGTGTGCGGAGAGAACGGGCACGACGCCCGGCGGGGAGCGCTGTGTGCAAAACCGACAGCGGGCGCTGCTGGGCAGGCGACGCTTGTCACGTATGAGCAACATCTGCGGCGACACTGACAGCACATCCTGTTCGGAATGGGCAAGAAGTGCTGTTGGCCTTCGCCCCCATTCTTTCCGTGCCGACGTCGATCGTACCAACAACCGCCACGGGATCCCTGGGGGCCAGGGGCGGCAGAAAACAACTTTTTTTGTTTTGCACGGAGCCGGGATGTCATGGGATGCCTGGCAACATACTGACTACAACTATTATGTATGCGATTGGGTCACTCGGGAGCGGCCAAGAGGGGGTTGTCCAAGAGGGAGGGGTGCAAATCATGACTGGCGGCATGTGCGCGGCCCAGCGGGGGGCCAGGGACGTAATGAAATAAGAAGAGGCGCCATGAAATCTGGGGAGATATCATGGCCCCCGCCATGATATCCCCCCCCTAGTCATCACCCCCCTCTTTGCCGCCCCCTAGTCACCTGGATGACCAGGCGATACAGAGAAGGTCTCGGGGGTCCCAGAGCCCTCGATGCGTCGTTCCAGACGTGGTGTGCATTCCAGCACCGCTGCGCCAGAGAGTCCTGAGCACTGGAAAACCGGGGTGCACACGGTTGCACGTATCGAGCCAGGATGGGTCTCCGCCTGGTCCGGTGATACAGTAATATGGCCGCCCTGGGTATGGGTCCACTGCCTCTGTGACCTGGCTGAGTGCATCACCGAGTCGGTGATCTGGTGATCCAATGTAAAGAACCTCCAGTCGGCTGGGTGCATCCGGCTGCCCCAGGGACCTGCCCAAGTCATCCGACGTCCTGATTTTGTCGTGACGTGGGCCCCCAGACCCCGCGAGCACATCCCTGGCGCGTCGTTGCCTCTCCCACCAACGACCACGCAACCCAAGCCAGCAAACGTGACGTCCCTGAGCTTGCTCGACGAAACGTGCAGCTGATGATGGATGGAACCAAAGAGAGGCGAAGAGCGGACATACCGAAGCGGAGGAGCGAACACAGCCTGGCGGGCCGTGTTTTCATTGCCAGGGGGCCCAGAGAGGGGCCTCCTCACAGGCCAAAGCCTTGGAACAGCTAACAATCGCCCCGACCTTTTCGGGACGACGTCGGAGGCCTGGGTGCTGGCGGCCTCTCCCGACCGAGCCCGCGGAGGAGCAGGCGGAGGAGGAGGAGGAGGAGGAGGAGGAGGAGGAGGAGGAGGAGGAGGAGGAGGAGGAGGAGGAGGAGGAGGAGGGGCGAACACAGCCTGGCGGGCCGTGCTTTCATGGCCGGGGGGCCCGGAGAGGGGCCCCCTCACAGGCCAAAACCTTGGAACAGCTAACAACCGCCCCGACCTTGTCGTGACGACGTCGGAGGCCTGGGTGCTGGCGGCCTCTCCCGACCGAGCCCGCGGAGGAGCAGGAGGAGGAGGAGGAGGAGGAGGAGGAGGAGGAGGAGGAGGAGGAGGAGGAGGAGGAGGAGGAGGAGGAGGAAGGAGGAGGAGGAGGAGGAGGAGGAGGGAGGGAGGAGGAGGAGGACGACGCGCGGCGCGCGCGCGTAGAAGGGGCCTGTAGTCCTTGGTATCCGCGGCGCGGGAGTTCTGCGCCCGGCGCCTTGCAGCACAGGGGGGGGGGGGGGGGAGCGGGGGAGAGCGCAGGGGGCGGAGCCTCGCCCTCTTGCCTGGGAGCGGGAGGAGGAGGAGGAGGAGGAGGAGGAGGAGGAGGAGGAGGAGGAGGAGGAGGAGGAGGAGGAGGAGGAGCAGAGACGAGGAGGAGGAGGAGGAGGAGGAGGAAGAGGAGGAGGAGGAGGAAGAGGAGGAGGAGGAGAGAAGAGGAGAGAGGAGAGAGGAACAGGAGAGAGGAGGGGGGGATTTGGAGAAGGGGAGGAGGGGGGATGTAGAGGGCTGGGCGGTGATGATGCTAATGGTGTGGCGGGTAAGCAGAGCGAGGCGCGTTTGTCTCTAGAATGGGCGGCCACTGCACCTGCGTTTCTGACGATGACGACGATGTCGATGTTGAGCATAACCCGCGTGCATCCGGAAACCTTGTGAACATTTCGAGCAAAAACAGCCGCGGGCGGCCCAGCATGCGTAGTCGGGAACGATTTGCACAGCGCCACCCGGAAGCCTACAGCCCGCTACACATGCCCCTTGGCACGCTGAGGCGTGGTTGAATGCCAAATGCTGTCTGGTAGGTTTTCTGTGAATCTTCTCAGGGCCCCCCCTGTCAGTGCAGTTGTTTTCAGCTCAGACCGCGCGGCAGTCCAACTGCGGGTGCGTCCCAGGGCCCTAGGACTAGGGCCAAAACAGCGGCGGGCAGCGTGCATGCCACAAAACAAGACAAGCGTGTACAACATACACACATGGTGGCACGGGCGGCAGAGGGGCAGGGGAGTGCACTCTTCACACTGGGTGAATACAATGCTGCCCCGATGCCGCTCCCTCTGAAAGGGCAGCGCTGCACGCAATTATAATGTATATCAGCCCACAGGCCGAAACACCTCAAGCAGATGCGGCCTGAGGCTCGAAATATAAGTATGAATGTCTAGATTCACCAATCCAGACTGTCAACTCAAAAGATATGCATGAGACACCTCAAGCAAGGTGCGGCCTGAGGCTCAAATATAAATACAAGAATCTGAATATCTGGATACCCTACTCCAGACGATCAACTCAAAACATATGCATACATCACCGTAGCCCTCACTAGGTCCATCAGCAGCTGCAATCAGGACCTCACGGGCTCGCAGGCCCTGGAACGGCGACCCGACGCTGGGTCTTCCGTTCCTTGGCTCGCTCACGCTGTCCGCGGCGCAGCCGCAGACGGTGTGCCTCCTCATCCTCTTGCTCAGCGGTAGGCACCATGCTGAACAGGCCGTGGCGGAGGAACTGCGATAGTACCTCGTTAGGCTGCACGGCTTTTGTCAGCACATCCGCTAGCATGTGGCTATTAGGCAGCCACTTGAACTTGATGGCCTCCTGCTCTATCAAATCCTTGGCCACCAGCAAGTCAATGAGGGTCTGCCGAGACACCGGCATCGACCCGATCTTGGACGTGTGATCGTAGAGCGACTTCGCATCCGTCACGAGCGCCCCTGGAACCTTCAGCGCCAGCCTCCAGTCCCCTTGCAAGGGCGGCTCCCCGTACAAGATTGCCTCAATCAGCAGCCTGAGGTAAAGCTGCCGATCCAAAGCCACGGACATAGCCGCAGACTCTGCGGCCATCGTAGATCCAACAACTCGTGTAATAGTACTGCTCTGAAACTCCACTAGACAGCATACAGTTAGCTCCTTCAAAACTCGGGTGTCCGTAATCATACTCATAAACCCCATCTGGCTCTTACAGCCGGGTTCCTTCGCAAACGAAGCGTCCATAAGCGTGAGCACCTGCAAGCGCTCGATGTCCACACGGCGGATCCGGAGAGTCGCAAGACCTCTCTTGTCGTAGTCCTGAAGCCGGTCGATGATGTCATTGAGCACTCGCAGGTGCAGCAACCTCCGACCTTTCGGATCCTTCTGTGCGAGCGCCGAGACACTATACGCGAGTTGTGGCACCACGCGTGCGACAGGCCACCGCACCTTCTGGAGCAAGCTCCGGTAGTCGTGGTGCTCCTCGGGAGTCATCTCCCGCTCCTCGTTGTCACCCCTTGCAAGGGGGTGCTTCGTCAGCTTGCCGATGTACTCGTGCATGCTGATCTCGATGTGATCGGGGTGGCGCCACCACTCCTCACCGAGATAGGCGACTGCCTCCTTGTCGTTGCCCTTCTTCCAGTGCTTGATGTTGAAACGACTGTTGATGTTCGCCTTCACCTCCTGGTACTGGGGATCGTGTGGGTCTCCAAACAGCATGCCGTCATCGACGTGCAAGGTCAACATAGCGATCAACTTGTCGTTCATTCGATAAACGAAGACAGCTCGAGCACAGCGCAGCTCCACGAAGCCGACCTCGTCCGTCAACACCTGGCGGGCTCGGAGATACCACAACCGAGGCGCCTCAGTCAGACCGTGCGCCCCTTTCAGCAAGCGAAGCAACGCATAAGGCCGCGCGGCTGGCCATCCAGCACCGTCGACGGCTGGAAGCCCGTCCTTAGGAGCCCTCACATACAGCTCCCGTTCCAGCTTCAGCCCGGACAGGAACGCAGTCGCTACGTCGAAACACTCGAATGTCCAATCCATCGCCATTGTGATAGACGCACACACCAGCACAGCCAAAGGGGAAGTAGTAGGCGAATCCGTCCTGAATAGACCAAGCTGCGGATCGAGATGGCCAGGGATGATCAAGCGAGACTTCGCCTCCAGCTCCAGCCCTCGCCCCCGGTTCGTGCGAACCGAACGCATGGGCACCGAGATGATCTTGTCCTTCGGGATGCTCTTCTCCTCCTCCTCGGTGACCAGCTCGACCGTGTTGTTGGCGATCCATTGCCGCCACTCGGCGGCATCGGCCTCGTCGAACTTAGCCTTCTCGTGCTGGTTGAAGTGACGTGGGTCTAACTCCTTCGCGTTCTGCTTCATCACGAGTGCGAACACGTCGTGCTCGTACCGGGCCTCCTGCAGCCATGCGTCATACACAGATGACACGTTGATCCATTCCTCGTAAGTCATCGGCTGCCGTACAAGACCCTCCGGAGTGTCCAAATAGTACACCCCTTGTGCATGAGCGTCCGGCTTGTCGTGGTAGAAAAGCGTGAGACCAACCCAGCTGTCCTCCGTGCGCTCGTTGGTACGGTTCGCGCCGTCGTCCTTGTAGGCACACTGGCCCGTGGCGGAGAGCATCACCGAGAGGCGATTGCACTCCCGGTGGCGGTCGTGATCATAGAGTCTCCGCCGTGGCTCTCGGTGTACACGTACTCCTCGTACGACCTTCTGAACGAGCGTGGAGACACCATCCAAGGCATTCTGGTCGAACCACTCCTGAGGTCCCGAGTGCACAACGGCGTTCATGGCCACCTCGCGGAGGGCCGGCAAACCACTCGTAGGAGCAGCCTGCAGACGCGTCTTCTTGATGCAAATCGGCACGTCATCTACCAGGAACTTCCGCTTTCGCTCAAGCTCGAAATCGTCTCTGGGAATCGGCGGCACCGAGGGGCCGCCAGAGCCCGATGCTCCCGGAGAAGCCTTCGGGTACATCTCAGAGGATATCCGCCCTGGAGGGGAACGAGAACGTTCCCTCTTCGGAGGGGGAAGCTGCGGCAGCTGCTGCTGCTCAGGCGGCTCCTCCTCCTTGGCCTGTGCCTCAATGGCGTCCAGGGCCCTCAGGTCCACGCGAGGCTGCCTGGACCCCTCGAGGTCCCCGTGTCGGTCACGCTCCTTCTTCAAGAACGTCTTCTTCACCTTCTGAACCTTCACCTTGGGCGTGACGTCCACGATGTCGTGGTAAGCGCGGTCATCTCGCTGCTGTATCAGTCGCGCGTCCGTCTGGATGGACTCCGCAGCTGCGGCCTCCTGGGAGGAGGCGTGCCGGAGCTGCTCACGAGCAACAAGTAGCACGTGACCACGCCAGGATACGTAGCAACGGCTGTTGGACTCCTTCGCGATCACAGTCGCAGGACCCCGCCATCTTTCAGGATCTTGCCGACGACGTCCCTTGAACGGATTCGGTGCCCAGAAATACACCCTCGATCCTGGGCACAGATCACCGACGACCGTCGGCGCCTGTCGTAGCAGCGCCCTCCGCACCTTGTCCGTCGCGTCGCGCTCCAGCAACATCATCTTTGCTGCGGTGCGGATTTGGGACGAACGCCAAGCTATGCCCTTGGCGCCGAGGACCGACATGAGAACCTCATCGTCGTCCCTGTTAGTCACCTCCGTAAAGTTCAAGATCCGCCCGAAGACAGCCTGCTCCGGGGTCAATCCATTGCGGCTGATCGTCGAGTTCTTCGCATTGATGATGGCAGCCAGGGCCACAGTAGACATCGACTTGCCCTGGACGTGGAACTCGTGCACCACCTTGCCCCAGATAGTGCCGAGCAATCCTCCGTGGCGCTCGGCCAGGCCATGCTGCCATGCTGCATGAGCTCCCGTCGTCTTCGTATTAATGCCGAACTGCTCCATCAACGCGTTGAAGTAGCCCTCGAACTCGCCGCCCTGATCGATCACGATGTTTTCTGGCACGCCGTAATGCTTGAACCACTCGTTCATGATCTGGCGTGCTACGTGCTTGGCCGTCCTATTCTTGAGAAGGCAGGCGCAGTGCCATCCCGTACCAGCATCCACCATGCTGAGGACCACCAGCTGCTCCTTGGCCGCGTCCCGTAGGTACTTCACGTCGATCACAACCGTCACATTGAAGCCGAATGGTCGCACATCCGCCGTCCCTTGCACCGGACGGGGCGGCGCCTCCGACTCAGCACAAGTCGGACACTGCCAATGCTTCGCGTATGCCAACGCGTTGGGTGTTGCACCGCCGAGACGCAGCATCTTGATGAACGTCGGTCGGCTGGGGTGTCCAAGACCGCGATGGGCCTTGCGCACAGCACGTCGCGTACTTCGCGGAATCTTCATCATGATGTCCTGCCGCACCACCTCTGGAAGCTCCATCTCTGACCAGGAGGCTGCAACCTCCTCCTCCTCCGCAGGGTGCTGCATGGACTCCTCCTTCACCGTCTTCTGCAGTGCCTCGCGAATCTCGGCTCGAACCTCCTGCGGTGTTTTGCCCCACTCAGGTCTCTCCGAAACGTCCCTGGGAACCTCTCCATGACCATGCTCCGCGGGCTCGGGTCCATAACTCCTGGGCTCCTCCGTGGGGTCAGGGAGTTGTGCTGCAGGAAAACTCGAGTTCTCGAACTGCCAGGCCAAATGATCCGCGGCACCGCTCATCACAGCCGTGCCGAACTCCTCTGCGCAGCTCCCGCGCACGGCCGTGCAAACCCCAGGGTTCGCCAACACTCTCGTGGTGTCCTTGAGGCAGATCGCGTCCTCGAATGCTGGGTTCGACTTCGTTGCACTCACGGGTGGTTGGTTCCAGATTGTCGATTGCGCGTGGTCCATTACCATGGCTGCGCGTCCCCTTGCAGTTTGCCACTGCATCACCTCGTCCGTGAACGAGAGCAACATGCGGTACTCGGTCCGCTCTCGGCGTTGCCGGCGCACTCGCATAGGCCTTCGCTGGTCGACACTCTGCATCCGACTCCATGCCGTAGGAGGTGGGGACAAAGCCACGAAGTCTGGGTCCACTGCGACCAGGTACGCCCGTGCCTCGTTCCTGCCCTGGACCGTCAGGAGGTCGAACTCTGGCGCTGCGATGGGCTGGTGGGCGTCCCATCCCATGCTCGCCGCCAGGATCGTGAGTTGGCAAGCCCATGCGAAGACCTCTACGATCCTCCAGGGCCCCGGCCGCCGCCGGGTCTCCTTCTGAAAGGGCAGTGCACGTTCCTCCTGGTAGTACCTGAGGGCGTCCTGCTCCTGCTGATCAGCCCGAAGCTTCCTGTTCGCCATTTCCTCGGTCATCAGAACCTCCAGCTCCTTCAGGTTGCTCCGGACGTGCCTGCGAGCACCTTTCGTCATGAAAACCTCGTTGTCCGCGTTCTCCATGAAAACCTCCTCGTCACTCGATGCCATCTCCGCGGACTCTGGGTCGCTGGTGTGATAGTGGGATGTGATCAGCTCTGAGTCGCCTGCGTCCTGGCCGTCGTTGCTGTCAGAATCGTGCGTGTCCTCCTCCTCGACGGTCTCAGCGACGCTGCGCTCATCCTTCTCCTCGTGACTCGTAGTTTCGCTGAACATCTCGTCTGCGAGCTCGTCCTGCTCCTCGGACTGTCCGACGGGGAAGGCACTCGTGACTGGTGCCGGGAAATCCAGCAATGACACGCACGGGTGCCCGGACGCAGCCGGGACCAACGGCTTGGTCACACCATTCGCCGTGAAAGTACCGCTCCTGAAGCTGATTGCTGCGTCCCACTCTGCCATTTCATCAGGGCCGATGAGACCTGGCACCTCGGCATCGACCTCGGAGATCACAACCTCGCCCTGCGTACCGTTGATGCCGACTGTGTAGCACCACGCACGCTCTGACAAGAGCGGCACGCCTGGGCCGAACTTGAAGTACTCGCGCTGATTGATGCTGTGGTACGGCACGCCCATGGCATCCAAAGTCTTCTGCAGCTCGACATGCCACGGACGTCCACCGACAGCCCGCTTGCAGCCCGTGTCAATCATAGCCAGCCCCGCGGGCAAGACAACAAGCATGACGGACTGCTCATCTACCACCTTGCGGGGGCACTCCTCTCGGGTGGTGACCATGTGGGCCGCAGATCCCCCTTTTGCTGCCCAAGGGTCTGCGCCCTTTGCTGCCCAGGGGTCCGCGCCCCCTTTGACGGCAACATCCTCCCCAGTCGGAGCGGCAGACGTTAGTCCTGGCACAGCTCCGTCTGGGGTGTTCTTGGAAGGTTCCCCTTCGTCCTTCTTGGGCTTCTCCAGCGTGTAATGAATCACCGACTTCAGCGAACACTTCTTGCGCTTCGCGAAGATCACGGTGCCATTTGACTGCCACTTCAACTCGCCCACAGGATGAACATACTCAGCCTGCTGCTGCATAAGCTCTGGGTCGAACTTCGCCTTCGGGCCTGGAACCAGCCTCTCGCCGTCGAACTGCGAGTCGTACATGGCTCGATGCATCTGCTGCTTCTCCAGGTCGCTCTGCGTGGCACCGACACTCATGACGCAGCTCCGTCCAGAGGCCGCGACTACACGCGGGACTCCAGATGCAGCTGGAGATGCCGTCGCAGCGGCAGGGGCACCTGAGCTCGCGGCTCCTGGAGGCGCTGGAAGATGGACACGTCGTCGTATTGCCTCCATGTTCTTCCACACGCTTCCGACTCCCTGCTGCTCAGGAGATGTAGGCAGGCTACGCCCTGGCAGAGGTGCCTGCTCACGTCGCTTCTGTAGGCCGTCGTAGACCTCGCCTGGGTTCAATCGGGTTTGCATCTCCATCTCCTGTTTCTCTATCAGCGCGAGGCGATCCAGCAACTCAGCTTTATCACGCTGCAAGACCTCTAGTCGCTTCTTTTCCTCGCTCTTTCTCACTTCCTCGGAGGCTCCTGCCATGACCCAGTCCTCTTCCTTAGGGACAGCGGCGGCCTCCCCAGTCGGAGCGGCAGACGTTAGTCCAGGCACAGCTCCGTCTGGGGATTCTTTGGTCTTCGATGCTCCCTTCGCCGACGCCTCCACCACGTATACAGGATGGGCCCTCGCAGGGCCGCTGGATAAGGACAAATCTGGCTTCTCGCAGCGGCGCGTGTAGAGATTGAGGCGCACGATGCGGTCGTTCCTAGTGATGAAGTGGATGGTTGCCGGCGGCGTCAGGAAATCCCTGAAGATATCCTGACGCGGATACCAGCTGCAGAAGATCTCGTCCATCTCCTCTGGCGTGAACGGCACCTCCTTATCCACGCGCCGCTGGTCGTTGTCGTCCTCGGTGGCCTCATCCTCCTCGCTGGCCTCGTCCTCCTTCTTCACTTCCTTGCTGCTTCTTGCCTTCTTTCTCTCTTTCTTCTCTTCTTTGCTGCTCCTCGCCTTCTTCTTCTTCTTCTCTTTCTTTTCTTCCTTTTCTTCCTTCTCACCGCGGTCTTCTGGTGGACTCCGCTTCTCTTTCTTCGCACCGCGGCCTTCTGGTGTACTCCGCGACCTTGAACGCGAGGAAGCCTCCGCCTCGGGCGGAGGAGGGGCACGAGGCTCGCGAAGAACAGCTCCCCGATCACGCTGACGGTCGTCACGACGATCTCGATGATGATCTTCACGCTGCTTGGTGTCACGACTCCCGCCTTCGCCGCGCCGATCGTCACGGGGCTTGGTATCGCGATTGCCGCCCATCACGATCTTGAATATAGTTGCCGTGATCTCGTCGAGATCCACCTCAGCCGCCGTGCAAGGCCTCGATGTGGTCAGCTGCAGGCGCACGAGCCGACCCTGGACGAAGTCGAGGCTCTCGAAGCGGCCTTGCTTGAAGAAGATAGGCTTCTTGTTCGTCACGCGCTCCACGATGTGATGGACCGTGGCAAGGTCAGGAAACTCCAACTCCACGCTGTGCCCCTTTGCGTGGGTGTTGGCCAGAATGCGATGGCAACGCACGCATGCATCCTCGTCCTCCTGATCCTCCCCGCGCCTGGCACGGGCGCGCGCACGTTCATCACTGCTCTGTGCGGCCCCTGGGCCGTCGTCGGCGTCCTGGCGTAGGCTCGGCGCACGCATGCTCTTGGGCCTGGGGTGCATAATGATCCGCTCTGGCGCGTCCGCTCGACCCTCCACCGGATGCCTCTGGGCAGGCACCGACTGGGGAGCACGGCGCCATGGAGCGCGGCCACGACGCTCCTCGGCACTGCTTGCCATGCCAACCCAGTGGACGATCGGTCCATGCACCTGCCTAGGCGCCGGCGGCTTCACAGAGCTCCGCTGGTTGGGCGACGCTGGCTGGCCATTCTTAGGCCCGATCTTGTTGTACGGCTCGCGCTCGCCACTCTTCGCCTTGGGGCACTCTGGGTCGCCACGCCAGTGGCCAGGCTGATCGCAGTCAGCACACCGGCTGTTAGCCTTGCGCTGGTCTGTCGGCTTCCGACCAGCCTGGAAGGAGCCGCTGGCGTTGATCTTCTTGGGGTCCCGCTGCCGAGGAGCAACGAACCCGCGCTTCTGACGCTGTACCGCCGTCTTCTGCTTGGCCCTCCAGCCGGCCAAGAACGCTTCCTGAAGATCCTCCGGTGCTTCGTACTCCTCGTCATCTGGCCCGTCGTTGTCCGACGCCAGCTCCTCTTCGACCTCGGCGCCTTCCTCGAAGAAGGTGCCCTCGGCCCCTCCGAGATCTCCTTCGTCCTGGTCGTCTGCTTCATCTTCGTCATGCTGCGCCTCCTCCAAGTCGCCGTGGTGTTCATCGTAGTCTCCGCCGTTCTCTACCTCGTGTACGTGCTGGCCAGAGCGCCCTCGCAGCACGCATGGCCTACGAGCCACGGGAGGGCGCGGATAGCGACCGCCCGAACTCCCATAGGAGCGCCCGTGCTCACGCTGCGCCGCAAACGGCGAGCGGCGAGGGAGCACTGAGCGCTTCTCGGTGTCGTGCACCTTCGAGTAGGCTGCCTTCAGCACGACCTCCATCCGCTTCGAGTCGTAGATGCCGCCACAGTTGAAGAGCACCTGCGCTCGCTCCTTCTGCGACAGTCCAGCGCCACGAAGCATCTTGCTTGCCAATGCGCGATCGCTGATCGCTGATGTGGGATCCTCGAGCTGCAACTCCATGCGCTTCTTGCGCAAGTACGTGGTCCAATCCATGATCGGCTGCCCAGCTCGACGGTGTGCTCGCTCCCACTCCTGATGCACCTGATCGAGGCGCTCGTGATCCATCTTCTCGAAGGCGTCGTCGTAGATAGCAAAGATGGTCTCAAGCGTCTCCTCGCGTCGGAGGTCCGACGCATCAAGCACCTCGATGAGCTCTTTGGCTCGACCTGTCACTTGACTGTAGATGATCAGGCCCAGCTCCACATCTGAGAGCTGGTTGAGGTTGCGGATGACTTCAACCTCCTTGCGCCACTCTCGGTACTTCTTAGTACTCGTACCGACTGCACCATCGAACTCTGGGAGCTTCACCTGCGACAGCAGTAGACGTGCCCGTCTGGGACCGCCGTCGCCACCACGATCCCGATGCAAGGCCAAGAGCTCCCGCTGGGTCTCGGCCATCACGCGCAGGACTGCATGCAGGTCCGGGGGACCTGTGCCAGCAGAGGACACAGCCTCCACATCTGAGCCGTCCTGGCTAGCTGCCATGGCGGCCCTCGCAGGTGGTCACGACCACCAAAGCAGAGCACGCAGTGCGTCCGCTGGAGCTTACAAGCTCCGCTACCAATGTCAGTGCAGTTGTTTTAGCAAAGACCGCGCGGCAGTCCAACTGCGGGTGCGTCCCAGGGCCCTAGGACTAGGGCCAAAACAGCGGCGGGCAGCGTGCATGCCACAAAACAAGACAAGCGTGTACAACATACACACATGGTGGCACGGGCGGCAGAGGGGCAGGGGAGTGCACTCTGCACACCCCCCTCCCGTCACGCTTCACTGCATAGCCCCCCTCTCCCTTCTGAGGTTTCCCTGGGAGCGCGTCCCTAAGGCTCATCTACGCTTCCAAGACGGCCCATGGTTCGGCGCGTTTCGCTGAAGACATCCTCACACCTATGAGCTCCGAAATGCAGCGCGAGACGTGATTTAGGCCGTTTCGCCTGAGACATCCTCGCAACTCTGGGCTGGCAGAAGTGGCGCGCGAAGTGGTCCGGTGCGTTTCGCCTGGGGGCATCCTCACAACTCTAGTTTCCGAGTTGGCATCCCTGGCGAGGGTGCCTCCTGGACGCGGCATCGAGAATGCGGAGGCATCCCTGGCATGGCGGAAGAAGCAGAAAAGAACAGGGAGGATGAGGAGGAGAAGGAGGAAGCAAAGGAGGAGGACTCGCTCTCGACGAAAAGGACGGGGAGGACGTGGAGGAAAACAACGAGGAGAAGGAGAAGGAGGAGGAGGAGGAGGAGGCGGAGGAGAGGAGGAGCAGGAGGAGGAGGAGGAGAAGGAGGAGCAGGAGAGATGAGGAGGAGGAGGAGGAGGAGGAGGAAGAGGAGCAGGAGGAGGAAGAGGAGGAAGAGGAGGAGGAGGAGGAGGAACAATGCAAACCAAGAGTCATCAACGATGTTGGAGTCAACCCTCCCTCCAAACTCCCTCCTCATAAGCTCCTACAGCGGGTCATTCCCATTGAGGGAACTGCCGCGTTAAAAAAAACAACCGTTAACTGCCGCGTTAAAAAACAACCGTTTGAAGACCTTGATGCATGCCAAAACATTGTTCTCGGGATTTCCACGACACTGATCAAATTGACTGCTGCGTCCTGGCGATCTGGAATTGTACCATAATCACATTTTTGGGACTTCAACACCGCGAACCAACATAACTGATGCACCCGCATGAGCCTGAATCCTTCCAAAACTAATTCTGGTACGCTGATCATGGGAACCCGTGGAACTCCTGCAACGTTTTAAAACGAAGGTGCGCGGCGCTAAAACGAAAACCACATTTTGAAAACGACTCGCCCTCAATCCGTGCAACTCTGGCAAATATTTGAAACAAGCGCGGCGCTAAAGCGATAATCACATGTGAAAACGACCCGCCCTGAATCCGTGAAGCTCTTGCAATTTGTTAAACGGAATGTGCGCGGCGCAAAGGCGAGACCCACATTTTGAAAACCGCCCGCCCTCAATCCGTGGAACTCTTGCACATGTTTAAAACGATTGTGCGCGGCGCTGAAGCGAGACCCACATTTTGAAAACCACCCGCCCACAATCCGTGAAGCTCTTGCGAACGTTAACGGATGTGCGCGGCGCTGAGGCGAGAGCCACATTTTGAAAACGGCCCGCCCTCAATCCGTGAAGCTCTTGCTTTTTTTTGCAAAACGAATGTGCGCGGCGCTGAGGCGAGAGCCACATTTTGAAAACGATCCGCGCTTCATCTGTGAAACTGTTGCCATAGCACTAACGATAATTACACATAGTAACAATAAGACTAGTAGTAGTCATAACAGTGATATACTAGTGATAAGAATAATACTGATATAAATCATCTGAAGAACAATCCGGATAACAAATACCAGAACTAAACATATTACGGGCGTGGAAAATCATGATAATACCATCTAAGCGATAATACGACTAGACATAATAGTGATACTGACATCATAACAAAAAACGATACTGTTCCGAATAAAAAACACGAATCATACACGTAAAAGTTATACGACTACTACTGAGGGACATTGCGAACGAGGAGGAGGAAGAGGATGAGGGGGACGACGAGGAATACGAGGAGCAGGAGCACAAGGAAAACAAGGAGGAGCTCGGCGAGCGGGAGAATGAGCCGGAGGAGGAAAAACATACGGAGAAATGCGATGAGGAGGTGGAGGATGTAATTAAAAAGAAGAAGAGGATCAGGAGGAGAAAAACTGTGGAAGAATAGCACCAATAACTTGCGCACCCGCATAATCCGGAATCCTTCCAAAACACCATTTCTGGTACGTTTACCATGGGAACCCGTGGATCTCTGGAACATGTTTCAAAGAACGTGCGCGGCGCTAAGGCGAGAGCCACATTTTGAAAAAAACGCCCTCAATCCAAGAAATTCTTGCAATGTGTTAAACAGAATGCACGCGGCGCTAAGGCGAAAACCACATTTTGAAAACGACCCGCCCTCAATCCGTTCACCTCTTGCAAATGTTGAAAACGAATGTGCGCGGTGCTAAAGCGAAAACCACATTTTGAAAATGGCCCGCCCTCAATCCGTGAAGCTCGTGCAACTTTTCAAAACGAATATGCGCGGCGCTGAAGCGAAAACCACATTTTGAACACCACCCGCCCTCAATCCGTGAAGCTCTGAGGCGAGACTCACTTTTTCTGAAAAACGGCCCGCCCTCAATCCGTGAAGCTCTTGCGAATGTTTAAAACGAATGTGCGCGGCGCTGAGGCGAGACTCACTTTTTCTGAAAAACAGCCCGCCCTCAATCCGTGAAGCTCATGCGAATATTTAAAACGGATGTGCGCGGCTCTGAGGCGAGAGTCACATTTTGAAAACGGCCCGCCCTCAATCCGTGAAGCTCTTGCACATAGTCAAAACGAATGCGCGCGGCGCTAAGGCGAACGCCACATTTTGAAAACGACCCGCCCTCCATCTGTGAAGCTGGTGTCATTTTCTAAGCTTCAGAGTCATAAGTGGTGAGGAAATCTCAGACGAAACGCCGCTCGCCCCAAAAACTGGCTTCGGTGTGCGACAGGGAGAAGTTATTCATAAGGACAAGGAATGGAGGAGGAGGAGGAGGAGTAGGAGGAGGAGGAGAATAGGAGGAGGAGGAGAATAGGAGGAGGAGGAGGACGAGGGGGACTAGGAGAGAAAGAAGGGGAGGAGGAACAGGAGGAGAAGGTGTAGTGGACGGAGATAAGCGAGGGCGAGAAGGAAAATGACGAGGACGCGGAGAATGAGGACGACGACGACGATGACGAATAATTCGACGACGACGACGACGACGCCAAAGGCGCAGGCGGATCAGGATCAGCAGGGCGCGCGAACACTGTTAGGAACCACCATCTGCTTACACTTATGTTGTGTCGACTTGTTTTTACCTAACAGCGAAGACTGATAGGCTTCTAGTGGGGTCGAAAGAGAGCATCATGACTCCTCAGGGGGGTCGGGGCGGGACCCGGGGCGGGACCCGGCGCGGCTGCCGTCGAAGCCCAAATTGCCTGGGACATCCTCGCAAAATCGCTCTTGGCGCTGCTAGAACTCCATTCCCGGCGTACATTTTGGATGCCCGGAGCCAACTGTAAGCCACTTCGTGGTCTTCGAGTTCCCAGAGCTCATTCCCGGCGTACATTTTGAATGCCCGGAGCCAACTGTAGGCCACTTCGTGGTCTTCGAGTTCCCAGAACTCCACTCCCGCGCCACATTTTGAATGCCCGGAGCCAACTGTAGGCCACTTCGTGGTCTTCGAGTTCCCAGAACTCCATTCCCGGGCCACATTTTGAATGCCCGGAGCCAACTGTAGGCCACTTCGTGCTCTTCAAGTTCCCAGAACTCCACTCCTGGGCATGATTTTGAATGCCCGGAGCCAACTGTAGGCCACCTCGTGTTCGTCTAGTTCCCAGAACTCCATTCCTGGGCCACATTTTGAATGCTGAGGCAGGCTGATGCTGCGGCCGAGGCAGGCTGAGGCTGAGGCAGGCTGAGGCTGAGGCCGAGGCTGAAGGCAGACTGAGGCTGAGGCTGAAGCAGACTGAGGCTGAGGCTGAGGCAGGCTGAGGCTGAGGCTGAGGCAGGCTGATGCTGAGGCAGGCTGAGGCTGAGGCTGAGGCTGAGGCAGGCTGAGGCTGAGGCAGGCTGAGGCTGAAGGCAGATGGCTGAGGCTGAAGCAGGCTGAGGCTGAGGCTGAGGCTGAGGCAGGCTGAGGCTGAGGCTGAGCAGGCTGAGGCTGAGGCTGTGACTGCGACTGCCGTTGCCGCTGCGACTGTCATCGCGAATGCGACTACGACTGCGAGAACAGCAGAATTCTACAACTGGATTCCCATCTGAATCTTAAGGGGAATGCTTCCAGATATGCTCCTACACATCGCTGTTAGGTTGCTTTGCCGGGATAGTCGTGAAGAAATCTGGGCGCCCCTTCCCGACGGAGGAGGTAGTGAGCGCCGACGCGCGAGCACGATTCCGTGGTAAGTCACAAGGGCTTCTCAGGGGGGGGGCATGCTTGAGCAGAATGTGCAAGTGTCTCGAGTGAGAGGGCGGTGAGCAGGGAGGAGGCAGGAGAGGGGAGGAGAAGAAGAGGGAGGAATGGAGGAAAGAGACAGGCCCAGGCCCAAACCAGCTGCTTGAGGGCATCCCTTGCGAAGGAGCCTCTTGGACGCGGCATCGAGAAGTGCGAAGGCACCCCTGGCATGGCGGAGGAAGCGGAGAATAGGAGGGACGAGGAGGAGGAGGACGAGGAGGAGGAGGAGGAGGAGGAGGATAAAAAGGAGGAGGGAAAGGACCGGGTGGAGTGGAATGGACTGGGCGCGGCCCGGAGGAGGGCAAGGCGACGAGCCGCCTCAGAACAGAAACGCCGCGGCCACGAGGGCAACTGCCCCCTAGCCGCCTGCTGCCTGAGGCCAGCAGGAAACTTGGGGCCATGCCGACCACCTGCACAGGCCCGCGGGCCAGGCGGCAAGAAGCCCCAGGAGCCCGAGAGACGCCCGCCGCTGGCCGCGCGGGGCCGACGACAAGCACGTTTCCCCAGCCGCGCCCGAGGCCGCGCCCGCCCGGCCCTCACCGCACGACGCTCGCGGCGTGCGGAGCTTGGGCTGCGCCCGCGCGGCGCTCTCGATGATGCGGCGCAGGCCCGCCACGGAGATCCCGAGCCGCACCGCCGCCCGCGCCAGCGCGCCCTTGCGCGCGGGGGGCCCCGGCCACGAGGCCGTCGACGGCCGTCGTCGAGGCCGTCGACGACCCCCATCTTGCCGACGATGTCCTCCGCGGTGCCGCCGCCGCCCGCCGCCGCGCCAGCGGGCCCCTCGGGCCGCCCCGCTCCGCCAGCCGCCGCCGCCGAAGCCGCAGGCGCCGCGGCTGGCTCCGCCGCCGCCGCGACCGCCGAAGGCCGCGCGGGGAGCGCGTCGGCCCAGCGGTCGCCCTCCAGGGGCGAGGTCGGGGCCACACCGCCCTCGACCTGCGAGCCCCCGCCCTCGACCGCCGCCGCCGCCCCATCCGCCGCCGCCGAAGCCACCCTGGCGCCGGGAGCCCCGGGCCCGACCGGCACGCCAGCCGCACAGCGCGCCGCCGCCGCCGCCGCGGCCGAGGGCCATCGGGCGGCGCGGCAGCCGCGGGAGCGCCAGGCAGCCCCGCGCCGCCACCGTCGCCATCACAACGAACATCTCACGGCTTCCGCCAGCGCAGAAGCCCGCGGCAGCACCCGCCGCCACCAGGGAGCCGCGAGCCGCCTCGAGAGCAGCGCGGCGCGTCGCCAGCTTCGGCATGGCGCGCAGCGCGCGGGAACGGCCAAGCGATGCGAACCGAAGCCAACGTGGCTTAAGCCAAACGGACGGGGTAGACGAGGAGGAGGAGGAGGAGGAGGAATGCGAGGAGGAGGAGGAGGAGGAGGAGGAGGATGAGGAGGAGGAGGAGAAGGAGGAGGAGAAGTTGAGAGAGCATTGCGAGAAAGAAGAGGAGGAGCAGCAGGAGGAGGACCAGGATGAGGAGGAGGATGACGAGGACGAGCTGGAGGAAGAGAGAACGAGGGGGCGGAGGCAGAGGAGAAGAAGGTGTAGTGGAAGGGGGGAGGGCGAGGGCGAGAAGGAGAATGACGTGGATGCGGAGAATGAGGACAACGACGACGATGACGAAAAGCTTGACGACGACGCCGAAGGCGCAGGCCCATCAGGAGCAGAAGGACGCGCGAACACTCCTAGCAACCACCTTAGCTCAAAAGACGCTGTTTGGGGATACTGGGCCCAGACTACATTTTCACAACGTGGACCCCCAGAGGTATACCAGAGACAAGATTTTCATACCGAGTCGTTCTGTTGCGGTCCCGCGGGGCCCTGTGAACATTCTCGGAAGCCCATGGTGGCCAGGAACTTTCCGCCGTGCCTTTTTCGCGGCAAGTGAGGACAAGAGATAATCAGTGAGGAGGGGGAGGCGGGGGGGGGGATCCCTGGAAGTTCCCCGAAGGATTTGGAGGTCACCTGGACTCCTCGGAGGCTCCTGGTGAGCCCCAGGTGTCCAAGAACGTCAAGCCTTCACCCTCGGCCATCGACACTCGAGGAGAAGAGAACCAACAACCAAGCACGACACCGTCGGAGATGCGCAGGCTCCTGGGGCTGGCGCTGGGCCACACTCCCCCAACGCGCGGAGCGCGCTACACGAGGGGTCCGGCGCCGGCCCAATCATTACCAGCCTGGAACACATCCCTATCCCTATGCTGGGCACCTCCTCATCAAGATGCCAATCTTAGGGATTCCCTTATTTTTTTAGGGCGCATCCCTAAGATTGTCATCGCCTTGTGGCGTGTCAGTCTTAGGGATAGGGATACGTTCGAGGCTGGTAAAATCAGTCCGCGCGGGCCTCCGACAGTTTATGCTCACGTACACCCCCCCGAAGGGTCCTCTCGAGCGTCTGTGGCCGTTGGTCGGGTTCGGTGGCAGCTCGTGGGAGCCTCCCATACCATCTTGTCGGCTCTTGCGAGTCGACACCAGTCGACGCTCAATCGACGCTGCACGCCAATCGACGCCAGCCGACGCTGAATCGGCGCTGTCTCATCGACTCTCAGACGCTAATCGACGCTGGTCGAAGGACTTGAAAGGATCTACCAAGCTCCCACGATCTGCTTCCGAAGCCAGGGCTGCTGGACCGGCGACGATGCTAGAAAACCGTGCGGGCCTCCAGAATTCGGGGATGGACAGACCCCCCTTGAGCACAACGTGGTCTAGTGAGAACGACCTGAGGCCCAAACCTGGCGGGCGCAAGCCTGGAAAATAACGGCCACGGCGCCCTCTCGAGAACCGAAAACGGACAATCCACTAATCGACGTGTCACTGTTGGGGGTTCTGTCCACCCCCGACGAATCGTGTGCTCGTGCCCGCTCCTCGGGAGGAGGCGCGAGCTCTGGGCAGGGAGCGACCAGCGGGCCCCGCGGGAGACGGGCCCGGGGCCAGGGGCCTCCCCCGGGGAGGGGCCCTCCGTCCCGAAGCGTGTCGTTGGCAGCCCCCGGGCCCCGGGGAGGGCCCGGTGAGCGCGATGACAGCGGGCAACCTCGAGGGACAGCTCAGTTCAGTTCACTGGGGGCGGCATCAGCCCAGAAAGCTTGCACGCTGAGCTGCTCTGCGCTCACACACTGCGACGAGCGACGCGCTGGCCACTCTCGCATGTCGGTGCGCGAACACAGCGAGCAACCTCCAGGGACCCGTCTCCCTGATGGACCCCTGTCCTCCGCGGCGGCGGGGAGGCGACGCTGGGCAGGCGACGCTCGCCTCCCAGGGATCACTCCCGCGGCGACACCGGCAGCTCCCGCGGCCAACGCTCGCCCAAGATGGGGCAGCTCTCGCGGCGACGCCGACAGCGAGCCCTGACGGTCTTCGTCCCCGTCCTTTCCGTCTCCCACCGCGGTCTTCCGCATTCGAGGCCCTGGCGCACCCCCTTTCCTTCACGGCGGCCGACACCACCTCCCCCCCCCCTCCACCCTGGTCGCTCCAGTAGTCCCCAGCAGGGCTGGACCTAAACGTTGTCTTTCGTGTTGTTTTCGTTTTGCTTTTCGTTTTGCTCTACCTGCTTTCCTGTACATCCCTCCCAAAGTAAAAAAAAAAACACATAACACAGCCGAAGTCCAACAAAACAGCGCTGAGGCCCAGCCCTGCTCCAGTAACTCGCCCGGGGATCAGGAGAAGCAGCTCCCAGAGCTGGCAGCTGCCGATGCGGGCCTCCGCCCGCCGCGCTTCCCGCCCCCGCTTCGGAGCTCCTCGACCCCACCCCGCGCTCGAGGGGGCCGCCTGATCCGCCGCACGTAGTTCGCCGGCATCGGCGCCTGCGACTCCCATCGGGGCTCCTGCACCAGGCCGGGCGCGGGTCGAGGGCCACCCAAGGGCTCCGACACGCAGAGCGGGGGGGGGGCCTCCCTCGCTCCCTCCCGCCTCCTCCTCCCTCCTCCTCCTCCTCCTCCTCCTCCTCCTCCTCCTCCTCCTCCTCCTCCTCCTCCTCCTCCTCCTCCTCCTCCTCCGTCGTACCCGGGTCCATTTCGGCACCCCTCACACGCTTCGTGGCTTCATAGGGGGCTCCACCGAGGGCCCCAGTGGCAAGGTTCCCATGCGTACCCGCCCCATGTCGGCAGACCCCGTACAAGTTTCGTGGCCCCATTGGGGGCCCCACCGAGGGCCCCAGTGGTTTACATGGTTACCCGCCCCATTCCAGCAGATCCTTCACACGTTTCGTGGCCCCATACGCAGCTCCACCTAAGCCATTGGCACGATTCACATGCGTACCCGGCTCCGTATCGGCAGACCCCTCACACGTATCGTGGCTTCATATGAGGGCTCCACCGGGTGCCCGCACCATACTGGCAAACCCCTCACACGTTGCGTGGCCCCATAAGGGGGCTCCGCCGAGCTGCCGAGGGCCCTGGTGGCAGGGTTCACACGGGTACCCGCCCCATGTCGGCAGACCCCTTACACGTTTCGTGGCCCCATAAGGGGGCCCTACCGAGGGCCCCAATGGCAGGGTTCACATGGGTACCCGCCTTATGTCGGCAGACCCTTTACACGTTTCGTGGCCCCATATGGAGCTCCACCGACGGCGCCCCAATGGCAAGGTTCACATGAGACCCATGACACGTTTCGTGTATCCCCAGGCAACTCCACCGAGGGCCTTCGTGGCAAGGTTCACACGGGTACCCGCCCCATGTCGGCAGACCCCTCACACGCTTCGTGGCCCCATAGGAAGCTCTACCGAGGGCCCCAGTGGCAGGATTCACATGGGTACCCGCTCCATGTCGGCAAACCCCATCACACGCTTCGTGGCCCCATAGGGGGGTCCCCACCGAGGGCCCCAGTGGCAGGGTTCACATGGGTATCCGCCCTGTTTCGGCAGACTCCTCACACGTTTCGTGGCCCATAAGGAGCTTCACAAAGCGCCCCAACGGCAAGGTTCACATAGGTACCCGCCCTATTTCGGCAGATCTCTCACACGTTTCGTGGCCCCATACGGGGGCTCCACCGAGGGCCCCAGCGGCAGGATTCACATGGGTTGCCCGCCCTATTTCGGCGGAACCCTCACACGCATCGTTGCCCCATGGGGAGCGCCACCGCAGGCCCCAGTGGCAGGGTTCACATAAGTTCCCCGCTCCATGTTGGCAGACCCCGCACAAGTTTCTTGGCTCCATCCTTGGGGGCTTCACCGAAGGCGCCAGTGGGAGGGTTCGAATGCGTACCCGGATCCATGTTGTGCAGTGAGCTGTCATATTGGGCGCTTCCATGTCCGTAGGTTGGATTCTTCGCCAAGGTATTTTGTTCTGTGCGCCCACTTGTGCATATGTCAGAGCTCGCGCCACCCTGTAAGCCGCTGTATTGCCGCGTCTTTGGAGGGCCTCGAAAAGGGAGTCCTGTTTTAGCGTTTTTGCCACAGCCAAATGTCGACGGTGTATCAATGTTGGCTGTGCGCTGACTTTGCGCCGACGACTGGACCGCGTGCACGATGCCGTCGTAGCTCCGACCGAACCCGTAATAAATGATACCGTTCTTCTACTATCCGCGAAGACTCCGCAGTGGATGTGTAGCTCTTCGCGAACATTGGAATGGCTGCTTCCCGCGCGCACTGGATGAACACCGCGCGATGCTTGTCTGGTATGGTCTCCTGCTCGGCCCCGCGTCGTTCTTGCATTCGATAAGCTTCGGGCTGGACGTCGTGAGGAACTCTGCTCGATCTTCGCCTCTCTGGAGAAGCGTTGCCACCTTGTCCAGGTCCCACCTCGCGTGTGAACGCTGCATTGATGCGGTCGGAGCCTCCACCTAGTGCGTGATGTTCACTTGCGTGTGGTTCGGGAACCTCTTAGACACGTGCAACTGCATCACCACGCGTCCTCAGCATGCACCCTCGGTGCTGTCAGGAAGGAGCCCGCTCGGGCCAATGATGACGTCAATGGTGCTCTTCGAGCCGCTGGGCCCTTGATGCGTTTGTCCCGCGCTCCAGAAGTATGTGTTGTAGGCCGCCATGCGGTGCATGTTGGTGCGTGCGTTCGGCTTCCCACTCGGCCCTCATGATCTGGGAACACTGGTTCCACTGACTCGTCTGGGCCGTGCGGGTTGCCTAGCCCGTCATTCTGGCGCACGTGTCCGCCGCCAAATCAGACTCCAACCGTCGAACAGCTTCTCAACCGTGATTGGCCATGCCGTCTTAGCATTAGCAGCCCTCGGGACCAGCGGGAAGTATGCCATCATGCATTTGCACTGTAGCGCTCCTCCAGAATAAGGCATTTCCACTGTACAGAAGAAATTGTGGGGCACATGCCTCGTCGATAGTTGAGCTTCCTGAGGTGCCCCAAGGCTTCTGTGAGCCCTCCCAAGGCCACTGGGGGATAAGAAACTTCAGTGGAGCACCTGCTGGCAGGCCGATTTCTTATTTGACGTGCCTACAGTAGGAGATGGAAAGAGGGAGAGAAGATAGATGAGGATTCATGACGCCGAGTAGCAGCTGTCGTCAAGCGACGTCCCTCCCTCCCTCCAGTCCCTTTATCCTTCCCTCCTTCCCTCCCCTCCATCCCTCCCCCTCCTCCCGCTCTCCTCCATCCTCCATCTCTCTTCAACCCTCCCTCCCCCCCCTCGGGTTTTCGTTAACGGGGGGCAATCAACGTGGGCTGAAACATGTACTTTTCGTCACCTTAGGGGCAGTCCAGGACCCGGGCCCACTTCCTGCAACCCTCGATCACCCTACATGTATCGGGGGCGCGCAAACATGGATTAGCGATCCATGGATTTGGCGCGCGGTCGCCAAATCCATGAATCGGGGGAGGTGCCCTTCCCAAAATGCGGCCCGTGCCGCCTCGCTCGGCGGCGGAAATCCGCGATTTCCGATGGACACAAGACCCGTCGCTAATCCACGCCCCCTTGAGCCGTGTCTGCGATCGCCTGAATGTATATCGTCCACCCGTTGCCGTCCGCCCGATCCCCTTCCCTCCTCCGTCACTTTGGTCTCCATTCCTCCTCCTCCTCCTCCTCCTCCTCCTCCTCCTCCTCCTCCTCCTCCTCCTCCTCCCCCTGCTCCTCCTCCTCCGTCACTTTGGTCTCCACTCCGCCCGCCCCCCCCGGTCGTCGCTGTCCTTCTTCTCCTCGACGGGCGCCTGCGGCGTCCAGGTGCGGGGGGGCAGATGCCACGGCTTCGCTCAGGAAGAGGAGGGTAAAGAGCGGGAGGAGAGGAAGGGAGAGGAAGAGGAGGAGGAGGAGGAAGAGGAGGAGGAATAGGATGAACAGGAGGAGGAAGAGGAGGAGGAATAGGATGAACAGGAGGAGGATGAAAAGGAGGAGGGGGAGGATAACAGGGAGCAGAGGTGCCGATAATTACTAAAGCTGCTCACAAGGGCCATGGTGATTCTAAGGGGCTCCAGGGAGGCGACGACAGCAGCAGGAGGATGTGGACTGTACGGCACAGCGGGGGACAGGGGTAAGGAAGATGAGGAGTGGAAGAGCCAGACGCTGCGATCATCATCCGATCAGAGTCAACGCAACGTCGCAAAAGGAGGGGCAGCAGCAGCGGGAGGAGGAGGAGGAGGAGGAGGAGGAAGAGAGGAAGGATAATACGATGCATATAGATGAATATACGCCCGGTGATGATGATGACGAAGACTACGATAAGAAGGACAAATAAGATAGGAAAAAGGAGGATCAGGATGAAAACCTGCAGGATGCCCGACAGATAACTACATGTGCCACGGATGAAGCAAAGTATGCAGAAGTATGATGAAGAGGTAAACGCATGCGAAAACGGTGGTGGAATGTCACATACAATGACAAACAAGATTTATCCATTCATGGTCGGTCGATTTGACCAGGGAGGTAAGATTTGACCAGGGAGATGAACGTAATACGGGCGACCAGAGGGGAAACCATGTGACAAAGCGAAGCAATGCATATTCATCCAAGTTGCATCGTCCGCAACCGCGAAACCATCGCTGTCTGCGTCGAAGGGGAGAAGGGACACGAACATCTTGAAGCGCCGTTGAACGGCACAGCGGGAACACTTCAAACCCCTCCAGCACTCCCCATCCCTATTCCTCCAACTCCTAATCGTCCTCGTCCTCCAACTCCTCCTCCTCCTCCTCCTTCCCCCTCCATCCCTTTCTTTTTCCTCCTCCATCCCCCTCCGTCCCTCTCCATCCTTCCAAACCCCTCCTCGCCCTCCTCCTCCTCCTCCTCCTCCTCCACCTCCTCCTGGTCCTTTGCACAGCCTCGATGCCTATACATGACCAAGGCCAACGCAGGGCGGCAAAAGAAAGGAATACACGTCTTCCCACTTCTATGTTTGAAATACCCGGGATCGGACCCTCCGAATCCCAAGCCCCCGGGGCCCTCTGGAACCCCAGATCCGTGGCCCCGGGGGACCGTGGACGCCCCTGCAGGAGGCCCCCCCAGGCGTCTCAGTGCTCCTGGAAGCCCGTGCGGGGCCTGGGCAGCGGGCCCAACTCGGCCAGGAGGGCGGCGGCCCCAGACACCAACCAGTCGCCCGAAGACGACCCAAAGACCCCCCAGAGGCTTCCCAAACGCAAAACATATTGATTTCCCATTCTTTTAATGGTTATGGGAATGCCCTGTTCTTCGATCTTCTGGGCGTCCGAGACAGCCTGGGAGGCTCGAAAATCGCAACAAAACCATCCGCAAGGGCTTCCAGGCAGTCCAAGAAAACCCCAAGACGGTACAACAGACCCCAAGACACCCTCCGAGCATTCCAAATCGTGACCCGGCCGGTCAGGGAGACCGCGGTTGGAGGCAGGGTGGCCCGAGGAAGCCCCCTGAGGTCCTCAGAAGACGCCCAGGAAACCTCCAGAAGGCCTTGAAGAAAACGTGAAATTTTCCGCGAAGTCCCCAGAGGCTCTCCAAAGAGCAACCTCCGCAAAAAGAGCTGGGGAGGATGGGTAGAATTCGCAGGGTAGGGCGAGGATGAGGAAAAAGAAGCATGGAGACAGGATGCCGAATACCATTATTATAACAGCGATGCCGGAAAAAACAACAAGGAATTATCGCTGAATTGTCTTTTTGGCCTTCCTGGCAGTCCGCCTGCATATCAAATTTCAAGGGCCAAGATGTATGTCGCGAAACGTCAATGCAGAGAGAGAGAGAGAGGGAGAGACAAAACAACAGAGACAGAGGGACACAACATATATACATGTATACACATACATAGATATACATATTTACATACATTGTTGTATATGTACACACATATATACTAGAACCACGCGCGCGCTACGCGCTCGCTTAGGTTCTAGTCGCAGATGAGCCGCGGGTGCCGCTGTAAGCCCCACTGTGGCCACAACGACGATTTCCAGCGATCTCGGACCCATGCCATCGACGCAAAGAAAGGCGTAGTCAGAACGCGGGGCGCCACGTTCCCGCGTATCTCACAATCTCGCTGGCGCGCTTGTGTGGTTTATCGAACTGCGCTGTTTTCTCTAGTTTCACTTCTGGTCTGCCCCGCCGTGACATCCAATTATTTTGCACATCTGTTCAGTCTCCCCATGCCCGATCACGCAGACATCCGCCGCCTCCTGATGTTGGGGTTGATTCGGGGCCTCATTGTCCGCGCGTGGGAGTGCGTTGTTTTTTTCTCCCTCTTCCTTGTGCTCCGGGCTTCTCGTTTTCAGCGGTCGTTCAGCTGTCGGGTATCTGCAGCGGGCGCGCGAAAATATCCTGGTCATCCGTGCCCTTCTCTGCAATCAGTTGTTGTCGGGTCCGTCCACAGGAGTGCAGAAACTTCTTTTGTGCTGGACGCCAAACCTCATGCTGGCGATAACCGCACCCGTGGGATCAGAAGGTTCGGGTTCACGGGGGATGCTCAATGATTTGCCTGGCAAATCCCATGTATGGAGCTGCCTGGAACTCTGACGGGGGCTCTGGCGGTACCTTCTTGGCGCTCTGGCGAGGCCTTTCAGGAGGTGAAGGAGAGGCGCGAACCTGAGAAATTGTATACTATAGCTACACATACACATACACACACCGCTCGCTCGGGCGGGTCCACCCTGCAAGGGTGGGAGGAGCAATAACCGCGTGAAATAGTATGGTGTAGGGATGCCCTACTCTCTCTGGCGGTGGTTTCCCTGGCGCTCTGTCGAGGCTTGTCCAGGAGGGGAGGGGGGAGCACGAAACCTGAGGAAACTTATGGTATAGCCACACCCCGTGCGCTCTGACGGGGCTACCTCTGGTCCGGTGGGAGGAGCAAGACAGAACAGGGACTGTATATGGTATAGCAACACCCCTCTCGCTCTGTCGGGGCCGCCCTTGAGGGGTGGGAGGAGCAAAGCAACTTGCGAAATGATAGGTATATCGATGCCCCGCTGGCTCTGGCGGGGCCTGTCTGGCGCTCTGGTGGGGCCGTCCCAGGAGAGGAGGGAGGAGCACGAAAGCTGAGGGATGAGGGGAAGAAGAGGAGAGAGGAAGGAATGGAGGCAAGGGGAGGGGGCGGGAGGGAAGGAGGGACGGAGGGGGGGTCGAGTCAAAGGCCGTCTGGGCCGTCTTGGAGCGCCTTGGGGCCTCCTGCTCCCGCTCTGTGGCTCAGCTTGGGCCTGTCCTGGGGCTCTCTTGGGCCGTCTTCAGGCTCTCCTGGGCCGTCTTGGGGCTCTTTCTGGGGCCTCTTCGGAGGTCTTGGGGCGATCTTCGGGGCGTCTTCGGCCGTCTTGGAGCGTTGGAAGCTCGCGAGAAAACGAAACATATTAGAAAAAGCAACCGTAAATCAAGGATATGGGCCTCTTCGGACTCTCTCGGGACGCCTCTCGGAGCTCTCCTGGGGCCTCTTGGAGGCCTCTTGGGCTGTGTATTGGCCGTGTTGGGCCCATCTGGGGCCCTCTTGGGGCCCTCGTCGGCCATCTTCAAGCCATCTCGGACCCTCTTGGGGCGCTCTTGGGCGTCGTCAGGGCCTCTTGAGGCTTTCTTGATCTGTACGGCCCGCGTGGCCTGTCGTGGGCAATTTGGAAGCGGCCCGGGGCAGTCTCGCAAGGTCTGTGACCCCCCAAAGGTCCCGGGGGGCGCCCATGGAAGAGGGTGGCACCAGCCCGCCCCCCCCCCCCCGATTTACTCATATATATTTATATATATATATATATGTATATATGTATATGTATGTATGTACATATAGGTGTGTAAATGTATATATTTGTGTATATGTATATGTATGTGTATATATTAATATATATATATATATATAACAACACAGGACACCGACATCGGACGCGCGGGTCTGGCCGCCGAGGGTGCTAGCGCCGCGCATCCAGAAGGTCGAGAGCACGCCTCGTACGTACAAGGGCCCGGAACCCTCCTGGCGCGTGGCCGACGGGGAGTGCGACATAAGTAGAGGCCTCCTAGATGGGATCCGAGTAGATGGGGTCGGAGGATCTCGCCGCATCGCCGATGCATCGCCGATGCACTGGCGACGCCAGCGATGCTATCGGCGACGTCGGCGTGGAGAAAAGTGAGCCCCACATCGAGCCGCATCGGCGATGCATCGGTGATGCATCGGCGATGCGGCATGAGCCTCCGACCCCATCTACTCCGACCCTATCTAGGAATCCTAGAATTAGGTCGGGCACAGGTTGGCGCTGGACTCCCCTAGCGGCGCCTCCAGCGCCGCCCCTGGCGCGCTCCGCGCCAGGGAGGGGAGTCCAGCGCCGATCCGAGAAATCCGCGCGGACCTCCGAGTTTTTACGTTTATGTCGTTGTTTGGTTCCCCTAGTGCTGTGGGTTGATGGGCAAATGTTCCACCACCACTACCATATCTAGGACGGGAGAGGAGGGAGGATGAGGAGGTCCTCCTTCTCCTCCTCCTCCTCCTCCTCCTCCTCCTCCTCCTCCTCCTCCTCCTCCTCCTCCTCCTCCTCCTCCTCCCCCCTCTCCTACTTATGGTAGTGGTGGTGGACAATGAGCCCATCATGGGTGGTGCTGGCCGCGGCCGACACGGAAGCCAGCAGCCTGGAGGAGGTGGCGACGGTGCAGTCGGGCCTGGGCCGGAAGAGCATCCGTCAAGAGCACGAGGCCCTCCGTCGGCCAGAACACTCAGGACGTCCAGGGCGAGCCCGCACCCGGGAGACGAACCCGCCAGGCAGGTGTTCGCGCTGTCGGGGTGCAGACATCGGCATAGGAAAACACGCCCAGAACTCCACCGGCAAGGCAGCCCCGTTTTCAGCATTGAAGCTGGGGGGCACGGGGGTTCTGAAGGCAGCAGCGTTGTCCATTATGCCTGGTGGGCGCTTTTTTACGCCAGCGGCGGTAGGCCAGAATAACATCCTTCAAGAGCATGGGGCCCTCTGGCGGCCAAAGCACACAGCACTCGTCCGAGGGTACCCTCCCCAGGGTGCGCAAGAACATCCCCCAAGCACGAAAAACATCAGGGCACCCTCCCCGAATCGACCTCCCCAAAGATCCGATGTCGTGTTTTTTCCAACGCGCGGTCCCCGGAAATCCGCCGACCCCTTGTGGGTCTCTAGGCGTGTGCGATAGTTCCCCCCCCTCTAGTCCCCCCCTGGGACCCCCAAACCGGTGATTTGACCCCCCCTTGATGCCCCCCCCCCCCGGGCCCGGCACGAGCGACTCACGGAGCTTTTTCGGGCCCAAGAGGGCCCCAAGACGGGCCCAGAAGGCCCCAAGTGGCCTCCAAGACGGGCCACGAGGTCCCCGAGACGCCAATTGGGCGCTCGAAAACGCCCAAGATGGCCTCAAGTCGGGCTCCGAGGCCTCCAAGACGGCCCCGGAGGTCCCACATAAGCCTCCCAAGGTGGCCCCGATATGCTAAAACTGGTGATATCCCATTATGGTTTACGGTGTTTTTTGCCTTTTCGCCGTTTCGGCTTCCCGACGCTCCAACACGGCCCCCGAGGCCCTGAATACCGCCCCGAAACGGTTCAAGAGGCCCCCAAAATGGCCCCAAGACGGCCCTAGAGGCGCCGAATACGCCCCAAGAGGGCCCCAAGACGGGCCCAAGAGGGGGCCAAGAGGGGGGAAAAAACATTCAATTCGAGGCTTCGGCCCCCAGGCGCCCCCAGGAAGCCCCAAAAGGTCCCCCAAAAGGCCCCCAAGAAGCCCCCAAGAGGCCCCAAGCAGGCCCCAAGAGGCCCAAAAGAGGCACCCAAGAGGCCCAAAATAGCTCCCAAAGGGCCTCCAAAATATGGGCGGTACCATTTGAGGCACACGGACGACGTACCTCGCGTGGTTTTTGGTCGGTACCACTTGAGGTATCCGAGAGGCCGACCACGAGATCCCAAATAATATTCCACTGGCCTCAGACTCACAACCCCGGCACGGCAGCGGGATTCGCGGGACGCGCCTCGGGCCATTCGAGAAATATCCCTCTCAGAATCCACGACAAGATCCTCACTTGTCCTCGTCCTCCTCTTCGTCCTACCCCTTCTTTTCCTCCTCCTCCTCCTCCTCCTCCTCCTCCTTCTCCTCCCCTGTCGTCTCCGTCTCCTGCTTTGTTCCTCCCCACTGTCCACAGCATTCGCGCGCTGCCCGACGCGCTGCAGCGCCTTCGTGGAAGCCCCCCAGAGGCCCCGAAACGGCCCCCCAGCGGCTTCAAAACTGCACTCCTCGAGCCCCCGAGAAGCGTGCCGCGAGATCCCTATACACATACTTGAAGCCTCTAACTCATAACCCATGACCCAGCACCTTGTCTCCGCGTCCCCCTCCTCCTCCTCCCTTGTCTCCTCCTTCCCCATGCGCATACCACAAGCCTCTACCCCACATCCCATAACCCAGAGCCTGATCTCAGTGCCCCCCCCCTCCTCTTCCTCCTCCGCCACCTCCTCGTCGTCCCCCTCCTCCTCTTCCTGCCCCGGTTCACCTCATCCTCTTCGATGCTTCTCCCCCCCATTCTCCGCCTCACCCCCCATCCTTCTCTCCCCGTCCTCCTTTTTCTCCCCAACACGCGCGCCCGATTGGGCATCATGTGCATGTCTTGCACTTCAGAGTGCCCTTCTTTGCGTCGCGCGGGACATTGTGCGGGTCGGGGAACGCCGACTTCGGTAGTCTCCTCTTGCATGCGCCGGTGCACTGATACCCTTGGTAACTGCGCGCGTTGAACCCGAGTTCCTCGCAGCCTCTGCACACCACTTTGGTTCCTTTCGCCTTTCTATGATGTTCCACTTGCGTCGGCTTCAAGTGTCTCGTGTCTGAGAACGCTCCTCCGCACGCCGCGCACGTCAGTGCCTTCGCGTCCGCCTTGGCTTTCCGTTTGCGATTCGCTGCCTCCGCATTCCCCCGTCGTACCTCTTTCTCTCGTTCTTCCGCGCATTTCCGACAGAGTCTTCCGCCCGCAGCATTGTGCTTCTTCTGCGCTTCGGACATCCCCGCCCCCTCTTGGAACTCCGACAGGCAGTCGCCGTTGGAACACCGAAATGTGACCACGCGTTTTTCATTATTCGACGCAAGCGTCGCCCTCTGACGTTCTCCCGCACATTTCCGACACAACCTCTGGCCCGCTGCGTTCTGCTTCTTCTGAGATTCCGACATCTCCGCCTTGTCGTCATACAGCGACAGGCACTTATCGTTCGAACACCGCGCTGTTCCAACACTCTCGTTCCACTTCGCGCTGCCAGTGCGCGAGTTCTGTTTCGCCTTGACATCCCTGCACTTTGCGCAGTACATTGTCCTAATCCTTTTCGTCTCCCCGTTTTCGAGCGCCGCGTCCGCGTTCCGACCGCTACCTTGCCGTGCCGCGTCGTCACCCTCTGCTCTCATTGCCCACCCTCTGCGCGTTGTGCACCATTTTGCACCTGCGTTTTTTTCATCTCCTCCGTGCATTATTTGCAGAGCGCCGGTCTGTCCTTCCTCTGGAACTCGTACTTCGTGAACGCCTCTACCAACGACCTCCGCCAGCAGCGCTCGCACTGGTCTCGTGGCATTAGTTCCGCCTCCCATTCATCCCAATCGAAGCTCTCCCCTCGTAGCACCTGCAGCAGTTTTTTCGCGCCCTCCATCTCACCTGCGTTGTACGGTCTCCTGTCAAAAGGCCGGAAAATCAGAAGGTCCTGTCGCCTGCGCACGCGCGCGATGGCAACGTGCCTGGACATCCAACTCACGCCGCGCCCTCTTTCAAGGTCAGCTATCACTGCGGCCACGGTCCGGCCCTGCGCAGAGCGCGCCGTCACTGCCAAAGACGGGGTTATCATAAACTGCGTGCGCTTCACACTCAACACTGGATGTTTCCGATACCCGCCCAAGAACCATTGCCGCCCTTTCGATGGGAAGATCGGATACAGCCCTGGCTCCCACCCTGGCAGGTGCCACTCCTTCGTCTGGAAGTTCAACACTATCACTCTCGGTAGATGCAACAACACTTCCTCGTCTTCATCCCCAGTGACCTCGTCCTCGTGCAACGCCCATCCATGGATCGTCGCTGTACGCCCCCGCAGGGGCTTCTTCTTTGATCGGTCCAAGTGATCTCCCAAAGCCACGGGCATCCCTTTGGCCAGTGGCAGCCACCCGGGCAGGCTTGCACACTCCTTCTCGTGGTACCCCAACCAACGTACCTTATCCTCCACCGTGCACGGCCGCCTCTGTTCCCCCCCATGGCAAGGGCGGTCCCTGGCTGCGACCCAGAGCAACTGTTCTCCTCGCTCTTTGGCCCACTGTACAGCTCTCTGCTTCCCGACGTGGCAACGACTGTCCTGGTTCGCATAAATGGCGACAGCTTCTACAAATGTCTCCTCCCGAAACCGCGCGTCTTCTGCCGACGTCGCGACGAGCTTCCTCTTGCCCCGCTCACTTTTGCAAGCCTCGCACTCTAACTCGTTGCGCATCGCAATTGCATCTCTGTCTTCGACACAACGCGCTTTCCCGCGCGCCGGTGCCCCGTTCACCCGCGACCCCGGAACATCCGTCGGTCTGCCATGCAAAAAATTGCGCGTGCGTTCGGACAACTTTCCTCGGCGAAACTCGCCCTGCACTCCAAGAAACCAGTCGTCCTGGTCTTCCACGCGCTTGCACTCCGTCAACTCCGTCATTCCCTGCACTGCACCATCGCCACCCGCTCCCCAAAAGATATGCTGTCCGTGGTCCTCTGTGGCACCCGGCGCGTATTTCCTCGCTTTTTTCAAATACGACGTGGGAAGCGCATTAATGGCTGTCCCAGATGGCGGCTCCAATTGATAGAAATCCCCGCAGAACAGCACATTCACGCCCCCGAAGGGCCTGGTGACGCCGTCTTGACCTACCTTCGTGTCGCTTGCAGCTGACATGCACGACCGCAAGTGTGAGTCTAGCTCTGCAATGAAGTTCGCGCTGACCATGCTCACCTCGTCCACAATCAGCCACTTCCACTGTGACATGCGCTGCGCTGCTTGCTCGTTCTTCGTTTTCTTCTTTGTCTCTGCGTTGGCATCGCCCGCCGCGTCCTTCTCTTTCGTTTTGTTCACACCGAGCCCAAATGCACTGTGAATCGTATTCCCGTCGAGAGCTGACGCGTTTGTAGCCTGCAACGCTGCCACCTGGAAATCTATGCCGTGCGTCCACCCCAGCTCTTTTTCGAACAGCTCCTTCCGGATCTTGTCCATGACGAAACTCTTCCCAGTCCCCGGGCCACCATGCAACATCCACACGAAGGGCTGCGCATCAGAACCGCTCTGGCCTGTTTTCTTGCCGCTCGCGGACCTCCCGAATTCTTGCGCCAACACGCGATCTGCCACCTTCTCAACGACGCTACGCTGTCCCGCGTTCAACCCGTTCTCCGCAAGCCCTTCCCTCCATCTCCGCACACTTGACGCTGTTGCTTTCTTGGCCGCCACCACCCCTGGGGCACCTTCCTCCCCGCCCGCGCCGCTGCCTTCTGCGGCCCTCGACGCCGCGGCCACCGCTTGCGCTTTCTGCACCTCCGCGTCATCCCAACTCAACACGCCGCCCCCTCCGCGTTTCTCGCGCTTTCCGTTCATCCGACCAGTGCTCGCGCCCCACGCGGCGGCGCCCCTGGCCATGGCCTCCCGGCTCCTCTCCTTTTCGCACTCCGCATCTACATTTGTCCGCCTGTCCTCTTTCTCCATGGACGTACCTCCCGCATGCGTCTTCCGCCTTGTCGCCGCGTCGACAATTCTCGGATCCAGTTCTTCATCGCTGTGCAGCTCGTCCTCGTGTTTGACCAGGTCTTCGTCCGTGACTGGTCGCAGATCCACCACGCCCATGTAGTTCTGCACGTGCCTCTTTGTTTCTTCACATGGCATGCCTTTCTTTAACCACTCCAATGACGCCTCCGCCCACGACCCCTGCGCTCCGCGGAAGTCCCGCAGGTGCGGCACTCCACATTCGACGTCGTCACGCAGCGTGAACGCCCGAAAATATACCATCAACAAAAGCCCGTTCCTATCCTCCTGCCCCGCTCCGTGCTTCGGCTGCGGCGCTCCATGAAAACTGGGGTTCCTCGGGCGCTCGTTCCGCACCAGCACCCACGTGTGCCTCAGAGTTTCCAACTCCGGAACATCCGGGAATGGTACCCACGAAGAACTCCCCCATCCCTCCTTGATCACATAATCCACTCCGGCTTTCAATTGGGGTCCAGCCTGCGCACCGCCTTCGTCAGTATCCGCTCTCTGCTGGTCTGCTTCGCGGACCTTCTGCATCCCGGACAGCGTCAGCTCCGCCTGGTACTCATTGCTGGCCGCGGCTGCCAGCTCTGCTCCGCTGCGGGGAAACGCTGCCAACACGATGCGCCAATCTCGCAAGTACTCATACAACGATAGGTGTGCCAAGTCGGGCGCACCAGGAGCGTCAAGCGGGCGCATGCCATACAAGTACACTGGACTCTTAGACACAATTCGAACCTTTTTCGGCCCTTCTCGTTTGTCCGCTTCCAGAATCCCCGACGCTGCTACGGTAACACCGTCCCCGTCAGCACAGAGCCGCTCCGCCATACGCACGGCTTCTGCTCCCGGGATCATGGCAGTCTTCGCAGTCTTGATACTCTCGGCACCCGTCACGTCTCTGGGGTCTCGGTACGCTCGCAGATTCGCACTTTCCTGCGCTGACCGCACCACGCCTCTCCCGTGCATGTCACTCAGGAACCTCTTCATGTGCCTGTTCGCCCGGTACGCCGAGGCCCTGTCTTTCGTCTGCTCCGCCAGCGCGTGGTGGCCCTTTTTAATCTCCCTCGCCTCGTTGAACGACGGGGCACACCGCTTGCACTGATAGTCCGCCGCATACCCCGCTGCTGCATTCTGCGCTCTTTGCGCTGCCAGAACCATGTCGACGGGTCGATCCGTCTCCCAGCACCGCTCTTCGCACACACACACACACACACACACACACCTATCGTGCGTCGCTTCCGTCACTGGGATCCTGTGCGGAATCTGCAAATCGCTCTTAAAATTCAATCCTGCCGCGCCGCTTAGCATCGCTGGTAGCGTGCCGTTCAGGTTATCTTCGTTCATGGGCCCGTGCAGGCACCCTGTCATGTTCCTCCTCCCTGCTCGCGGCATGTCACGCTTTCTCAAAAACCCTTCGCGCAACACCACTGCGCGATCTATGAGCCACGACGTGCGCGGGAAAAAGCTTTTGCACTGCGTCATGTCGTCTTTCCTCTGACAATGTGCCAACGGTACCACGCTCTGCAAACGCTTGCTCCACTGGTGCGCGTGGTTCTGTCGAAACTCCTGCCCCTTTTGCACCCAGACGCCGAGGTACTCTTGTAGCCAGGTTCGCCCTTCCTCGTTGCCCTTGTCTCCGTCTCCTGTTTTCCCATTGCCGCTCGTTGATTCCCTACCGCCGCCTTCCGTCTCTGCAAACCCATTCGTCTGGCCGCTGTGTAAGTACTCCGGCGCTGCGACCAGCTCTGTGGTCTCGCGGTACGCGGGCCATGCCTTCTCCACCTCCGTTTTCCTATCCCTCCAGCCTTCTACGTCGGAGTAGTCTTGACGACTCGCGTTTCGCTTGTACCTCTTGTACTCTTCTACCAGCCCCTTCAGAAAATCTGTCGGCACCTGTAGCAGTTCGTGCAAGGGGGTATACTGGTGCAAACACTGAACGAAGACTTGCACTTGCACTTGCACGTGCCAGGGGCCCACGAAAGCGGCGACAGCGTCGCAGATCGCAGCCCCCCAAGGACGGCGACGTGCCCTGATGGCCTGCATAAGACAAGCCTCCGTCGGGCCTCCCATGAGCCCACGAGAGTGGCGCCGATTTCGCAGAGCACAGCCCCCCAGGGCCAGGGAAGTCTTATGATAACCTGGGCGCGGCACCCTTCTGGTGGGCCTCCGTATCCTCTTGGTACCCAGCGCACACGGGACAAGAAGATTGGGGGGCGGGAGAAGGAGGTGCACGCCACAATGCTCTACTCAAAACAAATACCTCAACCGCCAGAGGGCCGGGTAGAAAGAGCGAGCCACATGGCTCCACTCCACCCCTACGGAATTTCAGGGGGCAGACGTCGAAACCAAGGTTTGCGGAAGTTCTCGCTCACTCCTGGGAATGATGTCGCCCCGGAATGCTTTCCAACAGAGTGCGTCGCCGAGCGCGTTCAAAGCGGATCTGAATCGGGGCACACGGCTGCTGCAGCCCGAGGTATGACCCGAAAACCGTCAGTCACACAAGTGGGATGAAGAGTGATGGGGAGGGTGTAAACTAAAGCGATCTGGAAGAAGCAGGTCATCTGTGGATACCTCTTCTATGGCTGGGTGCGTCTTCGACCTTTGGAGGGGTTGCTTGGGGCGAACTTGGGATCCTTTTGAAGACTTGCGGACTTTCCTTCGGCTGGCTGCCCGCGCCTTCAAATTCTGAAGAAGCGCTGTTGAACAGCTTCGGCACCACCGTGCACCATATCTGCAATCGTACCCCCTGGCACGTTGACGCGTGCTAAAATGCCAAGTTCTGTCTGGTAGGGTTTCTGTAACCATGCTAAGGGCCCCCTGCCCTCATGGCACGCACACATGCCCATGCACCGCCCCCTGTTTTCGAGGCTCTAACGGTACCCAGACACGTCCCTGCCGCTCTCCAAGGCGTCCAAGACGCCCAGGATGGCATCCCACACGGACCTGGGAGGCTACCAAAGCCGCCAAGATGGCCCACGATGCCTCCGAGACGGCCCACGAGGCCCCAAAAAGCCCCAACGGCGCTCCAAGAGGACCCCCAAGAAATCCCCAAGAGGGCCCAAGAGACAAAAACAATTGATTTTCATTATGTTTGTCAATGTTTATCACGTTGTCGCCTTTTCGAGTTCCGACACTCCAAGACAGCTCCAGGGGCCCCCAAGAGCGCCCCATGATGGCCCGAGAGTCTTCCGAGAAGGTCTCTAGACGTCCCAAGAGGGCCTCAGAAGAGCCTCACAGGCGCCCATGACACGCAACATTGCCCCCAGACAGGCCCAAGAGAGGCCCAAGAGGGGGAACATACACCGACAATTCGATCCTTCTGCCCGAAGAGTCCCCCAGGAGGCCCCAAGAGGCGTCCGAGAAGCCCCAAGGGGACCCCGAGAGGCCCCCAACAACCCCCAAACAGCCCCAAAGAGGCCGCAAAGCTGCCTCCAATAAGCTCCCGGGAGGCCTCCCACGATATCCCAACGAACATCCCAGATGCTTCCGGTACCCTCTCGAACAATCGCCACCGAGCCTGGCGGACTGCCACGGTGGCGGGACTTGCCGCAGGCAGCTGGATTAAGGTGGGCCCCCCTCTCCTGGAAATCTCTTGGACCTCCTGGGCCGCTTTTGGGGGCCAAGTGCAGTCCTCTGGAACCCTTCTTGGGACCCCCGTGATACCTTTTGGCTTGAGCCGAGCTGGAACCCTTGGAGTGATACCAAGGACTACTCCGCGCCGGAGCCATCTTTTTGAGCAGCCCTGCAGACTCTCAAAGACCACAAAGACCCGAAGAGAGCACGGTGGCGGTCTGGGCCGAATCAAAGCCACCACATGTCGCCGCCGCTTACACGCCGCGAAGCCCGTCTCTCATGGGTACTGGGGCACGTGGCGACGGCACCTGGCTCTCATGGGAGCTCGAAACTGCCGCGCAAAGTTCGGCACCGGTGACAACAGTCTGGCACCTTTTCGACTTCTGGACGGCGCCTGGCGATTGAAGATGGCTGCCAGTATGAGTCCAAGTGGCCACAGAGACCCCCAGAGAGGAGTCGAGAGCCCTTTACTCCGTCTGTTCACTGCCACAACCTACTCATCATACTGATCGATCGTCTCTGATCCATCATCTTGCGACTCCTCCCCCATTCACCTCCTCATCATCATGATCGTCGTCGTGATCATCATCACCGTTATCACCACCACCGCCGTCGTCAGCATCATCATCATCACCATCATCCGCGAACTCCTCGTCATCGTTTCCCCACTTCATCCATCCTCATCGTCCTGCTCATGATCACCATCATCGCCAGCATCATCAGCATCATCATCATCACCGTCATACGCATCATCAGCATGAACATCCTCGTCATCATCGTCGTCTGGAACGGTTCGTAGACATGCTACTGTGCTGACCTTCTGAGACAGGATGGCGGGTGGGAGTGAGGGAGACGGCCAGCAGGCGGAATGGATAGCTTGACCCCTGCCCGCCCGCTAGCCGTCACGCTCACTTTTGGCGTAACCATCTCCCCCTTGCCAATGGTCGTCGAAGCCTCAAGATAGCCTGAAGAGCACCCAGGGGGAACCGAAGAGGGGCTCAGGTGGCCCCAAACCAGGCGCAAGAGCGCCCCTAGAAGGCGATGCGTAGGCTATCGACGGGCAGCCCTGGTTGCAGCTCCCCCTCTTCACTCAACGTCGTACGTGATCGCCCCAAGAGGGCCAACGCGGCCCCCAGAAACATTGCAAAAAAAAACTCAAGAGGCGCCGAAAACGCACCAAAGAAGCTACCAAGAGGCAACAAAGGGGCCCGAAAGGGTCCCCCCGAGCTGCCAAGCGGCTCAAAATGTCACCTGAACCGCGGAGAAGTCGCCAAGATGCCTGAGTAGGCTCCCCAAAAGCCCTCAAGAGATGTCCCAAGAACCTCCATGCATCCAGTAAACCACTGGCTTTTCTGTTCGCCAACCTCCTCTTTGTGCGCCTTTTTCCCCTTCCCTCTCTTTTCTCCCGCCTCCATCGCCTTCCCGCTTCGAATGATAACGACTGCCCCTCCTTGCTCCCGCACTTGCCTGATCGCACCAACTCGCATGGGCATCGTTTCTAGATGAGCTGGTTGGGGCACGGGGCGCGTCAAGCACTTCTCCAATTGCTTTCCATTCGTGTCTGACGCTGTCATGAATGTGGCCCAAGCCAGACTCCTGCCCCCCTTTGTCCCATCAACTCTGGGACACCGCTTGCTGAAAGAGATCAGCGCGCTCACCGCATGCGAGTCGTGAGACAGCACTCCCCGCACCGCCGACCCCCAAAACGGACCGTGCCCAAAACGGAACGGGAAACCCTGTCGCAGAAGGAACGAAATGGTTGACCAACAATTTCGCGCCTGTGCCTTGATCACTGAGAACGGGCCAAGCGCCGCCTCACATCACAAGACACACTCGAGCCGCGTCCAGCCAAGGCAACGAATGCCCCCGACAACGCGACAAAACCTGTCGCGGGGGCCCGTGGCCCATACTGTCAATCTTTGCCTCCTGCTCATCCCTCCTCCCCCTCCTCCTCCTCCACCTCATCATCGTTCCTCCTCCTCCTCCTCTTCCTCCTCCCCCTCCCTCCCCCCTCCTCCTCCTCATCCTGCTGCTCTTCCTCCTCCTCCTCCTCCTCCTCCTCCTCCTCCCTCCTCCTCTTTCTCTTCCTCGTCATCCTCATCCTCATCCTCACCCTCATCTTCATCCTCCCCATCATCATCATCATCACCACCATCATCATCACCATCATCTTCCTCATCGTCGTCGCAATTGTCATTAACGTCGTCATCATCGTCATCATCAGCAGCATCACCATCGTCGTCATGGTCGCCGTCGTGTCAGCAGGACCATCCTCGTCACCTGGCAACACACTACCCGAAAGACTCCGACCATGATACTCCACAGTACTCCCGGACGGCATCCGCCGACACCCTTGAGATGTCACCGGCGTGCAACGTACTGCCCCGACTCCACCACCCGAAAAGCCCCAAGGACGGCCACGGAACCCTCGGAGAGAACCCCCAAACACCCCGTGCATGCCTGATACCCCCCGCGACAAGGCCCCCCAAACGGCGTCCATGCGCGACGGCCCGCCCAACAGCACCCGAACACAATTCAAGGTCACCACCTGAATCTTTCCCGCAGCTTGCAAAGAAGCCGTGATAACGACCACGCGGAAAAAAAAGGGGTCGGCGGATGTGGCGTAATCCTATAGAATCTCGACCCATTCCCCAGGACCAGTTTTTCATCCAGAATAGTTTTTTGACGGCCCCGGGGCCCGGCGAGGGCCTCTAGAGGTCGAAATCGGGGGAAAAAAAAACGCCGTCTTGATTTTTTCAAGACGTTGGATCTCGGGGTCTGTCTTGTACCTCGGTCCGACTGTTCCCCCCTCCTGGGAAGAGGCAAGGAGGAACGCAGACTGGCGAGGAGAAGGGAGGAGGAGGAGGAGGAGGAGGAAGAGGAAGAGGAAAGGATGAGGCAGGAGGAGGAGGGGGACGAGGAGAAGGAGGAGGAGGAGGCGGAGGAGGAGGAGGGGGACGAGGAGGAGGAGAAGCATGAGCAGGAGGAGGAGGAGGAAGAGGAGGAGGCTGAGGCAGAGGAGGAGAAGCCGCCCCTGCGCGTGCGCGCGAAGGCCGCCTCGGCGCCCTCCTCGCCGGCCGCCTCGCCGTCGCACAGGACCGCGGACTCGGCGGGCCGCGCGGAAGTCGAGCATCGAGTGACGAAGCTATTGAGGGGGGGGGAATGACGGGGGGAGGAGGAGGAGGAGGAGGAGGAGGAGGAGGAGGAGGAGGAGGAGGAAGAGGAGAAGGAGAAGGAGGAGGAGGAGGAGGAGGAGGAGGAGGAGAAGGAGGAGGAGGACCAGTGTGAATCCAAGGGACATCAGCGATATTGGAGTAAACCCTCCCTCCAAGCTCCCTCTTCATAGGCCCCATACAGCGGTTCATTTCCATTGAGGGAAGTGCCTCGTTGGAAGACAACCGTTTGAAGACATTGAAGCATGCCAAAACATTGTCCTCTGGATTTCCACGACATGACTGCTGCGTTTTGACGATCCTGAATCGTGCCAGAACGCCATTCCTAGGACTTCAGCACAGAGAATCAACAGAACCGCTGCGCCCGCATAATCCGGAATCTTTCCAAAACCCAAGTTCTGGTACGTTGATGATGGGAATCCGTGAAACCCTTGCAATGTGTTAATCGAGTGTGCGCCGCGAGAAAGCGAGAAACGCATGTTGAAAACCACACGCCCTCAATCCGTGAATCTCTTGCAAATGTTTAAAACGAATGTGCGCCGCGTTACAGCGAGAGCCACATTTCGAAAAGGAACCGCCCTCAATACGTGAAGCTCTTGTAAATTTCTAAAACGAATGTGCGCCGCGCTGGGGCGAGATACACATTTCGAAAAGGAACCGCCCTCAATCCGAGAAGCTCTTGCAAACTTTCAGAACGAATGTACGCCGCGCTAAGGCGAGAGCCACATTTTGAAAAGGAACCGCCCTAAATCCGTGAGGTTTTTCCAATGTCTTAATGCGCGCCGCGCTAAGGCGAGAGCCACATGTTGACAACCATCCGCCCTCCATCTGAGAAGCTGCTGTTTTTTGTATAAGTTTCCGAATCATAAATGGTGAGGAAATCTCAGGCGAAACGCCCGGCCCGCATTACAAACTGGCCTCGGAGTGCGACAGGGAGGAATTAATTACACGGAAAAGGAATGGACGAGGAGGAGGAGGAGTAGCACAGAGGGAGTAAAGACGGGGTGGACGAGGAGGGGGAGGAGGAGAAGGAGGAGGAGGAGGGGGAGGAGGACCAGTGTAAACCCAAAGGCCATCAAGGATGTTGGAATTAACCCTCCCTCCAAGTTCCCTCTTCATCGGCCCCTGCAACGGTTCGTTTCCATGGAAGGAACTGTCCTCTGGATTTCCACGCCACGGACGACCTGGAATCGTGCCAGAACGCGTTTCTTGGGACTTCGACACCGCGAGTCAACATAACCGCTGCGCCCGCATAATCCTGATTTTTTCCTCAACGCGATTGCCATGGTGATCCATGAAACTCTTGCACACGTTTAGAACGAATGTGCGCGGCGCTAAAGCGAGAACCACATTTTGGAAAAGAACCGCCCTCAATCCGTGAAGGTGATGCAATTGTTTAGAGCGAATGTGCGCGGCGCTAGGGCGAGAACCAGAATTTGAAAACGACCCGCCCTCAATCCGTGAACATGTTGCACATGTTTAAAGCGAATGTGCGCCGCGCTACGGCGAGAACCACATCAAAAAAAACACCCGCCCTCAATGCGTGAAGCTCTTGCGAGCTTTTAAAACGAACGTGCGCGGCACTAAGGCGAGAACCACAATTTGAAAACCATCCGCCCTCAATCCGTGAAGCTCTTGTAAATATTTGAAATGAATGTGCGCGGCGCTAAGGCGAGAACCACATTTTGAAAAGGAACCGCCCTCGTGAAACTCTTCCAACTGTTTAAACCGAATGTGGGCCGCGCTCTGGCGAGAGCCACATTTTGAAAACCACCCGCCCTCCATCTGTGAAACTGTTGTCAATGTTTAAGGTTCAGACTCATAAAACTAGCCTCGGGGTGCGACAGGGAGAAGCTATTTATAAGGAAAAGGAATGGAGGAGGAGGAGGAGGAGGAGGAGGAGGAGGAGGAGGAGGAGGAAGAGGAGGAGGAGGGGGACGAGGTGGAGGAGAAGGAGGAGAAGGAGAAAAGAGGAGGAGCAGGAGGAGGAGTGAACGCCCCCTGAAGCGTCCCGGTGCCACCTGCTCAGACCGAGGACGCGGTGCAGCAAGAGCGCGGACGCGAACAACAACGGGGGAAGTAACGTAATCGTGAGGGGAGCGCCGATCTCTCCCTGCATGGGGTCGGATACGGTCTCAGAGCAGGACGACAGTCCTTGAAATCGCAGCCTTTGAACATGGAGACGCCGCAGGTGGCGGCGAGGTGGATGTGCAGTACGTGAGGGGCGCCGAAGGGTCGAGGAGCTTGCCGCCGAAGATGGTTGCAAACTGGCGGAGGCACCTCTCGGACTGCAGGCCCGAGACCAGGTCCTCGAAGTATACGTCATTGGCGTACTCGGGAACCTGGTCGTCAGTGTGATCCTCTTCCTCTCCATGCTGCGTGGCGCTGGAGTCGAAGATGCGGTTTTCGCTCTTCGCGATCCTGGAGACCATCCTTTCGGCCTCCCTGTCCCTCGCATCGCACTCACTGCCGATCTCATTGAAGAAATCTTCCTCTGTCCGCGACAGCTGCGCCTCGAATGTCCCCATGTTCGTCCCCATGCTATGCTGCAACGTTCCAGTCTGGAGACCCGTGATCTTGATAGTCTCCTCGATCATGATGACGGCGCCAAGCGTGTCTGTGGTAACGAAGCTGGCGCTCATGGTAGTCTGGATCTCTTCTCGCCAACGATCTTGGACAGCGTGTGGGAGGTCTGCAGCCTTTCCTCGAAGAGGCGCCCCATCATGTCGTGGAACTGTTTCACGATGAGCTCCATGTTGCTATCCAACGCTGTCTCGTGGGACAGCGCGCATGTGAAGAGAAGGACATTTGAACCAGAATGGCTAGATTATCCTGTGCATTGAAGAACGTGCCAGCCCTGTGGAATCGTTCTGGTACCCGATGTGGGCCTGGTGCATGAAGTCGTCGTCGGCGTCCGTGTTGAGTAGGTGGGAGTTCAGCTCATAATAGGGGACTCGGGAATCGTGGATGCCTTGTCCCCGCTTATGCACGGCGTTGGCGTTCACAGTGTCTGCCCAGGACCTCATGCCAGACTCCGTCGTCAGCCGATTGCGATGCTGCGCAGTATTGCGACTCAGCAGCTGTGATGGCGCGTGCGTGGGTCTTAGCTTAACGTCGACCTGGTGCAGGGACGAGTACGTGTATATGGCTAGCTGGTCGGTCCCGGGTGTTGTCAAGCTGGCGAGCGCGATCAGCACGTGCACGGATAGCCCAAAGAGAGCGTATCCCACGAGGTCTGAAGGCGCCAGACACCGCTGATACAGAGGAAGAAATCGTCGAAGTCATCGCCGGTGCCGCAACCGCCGCCACTGCAGCGAAGAGGGGGAGGAGGAGGAGGAGGAGGAGGAGGAGGAGGAGGAAATTCACAAAGGAACGCTGTGGCACAGCCCTCCGCGCGTGCAGAGTCGCGGCTCCCTCCTGAAGGAGATGCTGTGGGCCAGCATGGCTACGGAGGAGGAGGAAAGGAGATGGAGAGAGGGGGAGGGGGGGTGGCGGGAGAGAGGGCTGGCGGGGTCGAGGGTGAGGGAGGCAGGGGGAGGATGAGGAGGAACGAGACTTGCGGGGCTGGCAATGGTGAGAGAAAGCATCGATTAGGGGGCCACATCGTCTCAACGAATGCTCAAACATAGTCAAGCATCGTCAGAAAGTAATCAACAAATCGTTCTCGGATAATTTTTTGACTAGTTGTGAATATTCCTCCTGTGTAGGGACATGCCCGACTTAAGCCGACCCTGAGCCTGAGCCGCGCGCTTCGGAAATGTTCTGGCCCCTCTCGTGAGCAGGGACCGACCGTCCCGGCATTCCTATAGGCCTAACGCGACATGTCCTTAGAACCCCAAAACGTTCTATGAACAAAAACGAGGTTCTCGTAACACAAGCCGATGTACAAAAACAAAACAATCTCAGTCAGAAATGTTCTAGAAGCATTTCGCGCAGACCACAACAGGTTCTTAGAACATAATTTGGTGGGCCTGTAGGCGAGCCAGGACGCTTCGCCACGGCTTAACTCTCGTCATCCTTGGCGCGCGGGTTGGCCCAGGCGGACTGGCCGCGGCTGCCGACGGGCGCCGCGCGGCCCCTGCCGCCACGCCACTGCAAGCACGGCGGTGGTCCCGGCGGGCCTGGTGGAAGCCAGTCACGGTCGCGCCGGCAGGGCCGCGAGCTGGCGTCGCCCTCGGCCAGGGGCGGGCCAGCGCTCAGGCCCGCTCGCTCTCGTCAGGCTGGTCTTAGGTTGGGCATGTCCTCCTGCGGGCGGATTTTGGACAAACTTTTTTGTCAAAGCAGTATGCCAAAATAGCAGAAAATACAGAAGCACCCTCCCCAGATTATTTGCTGGTTATTTGTTGATCTTCCTCCTGTAGAGGGACGTGCCCGACTTAAGGCTGGTCGGCCGCGGGCTTGAAGTCCTTGTCCAACGTCGGGCTCTCGCCGCGCCCCGGCCACTCACTTCTACTGTGAGCGGCCGAAGCCTGCAGATCTTGAGCCGTTCCGCGACGTGCGTCGACCTGCAGAGCGCGAAGATCTAAAGCGACAAATCGATCTCCCTGCGTTTCAGCGGGGCCCCTCCGAACTCTGCCGGCGGGGCGCGCCGCGGGGCGGACCCGTTCTGGCTCTGGCTCGCCGGGGCCCCAGCTGGCAAAGAGACGCCGCACTTCCCGGGCGCCTTCCTCCGCGCTGGGCGCGCTCGCGCGCGGCGCGCATCCTCCAGCCCCCGCCCCCCCAGACATCCGACGTCTCGATTTTTTTTCGAGACACGGGCCCCCGACCTCCCGACCACTTCCGCGGGGCCGGTTTTTCGTCCCGAGCCGTTTGTTGACGGCCCCGAGGCCCGGCGAGGGCCTCGAGAGGCCGCAAACCACGAAAAACCTCCGTCCCGATGTTTTCGAGACGCCCGATCTCTGGGTCGGGTGCGGGCGAAGCCTGCGTGGGGGGCGCCCAGGCATGGGGCCCCCGCGCGCGCGGGCGGGCCGGCGCGCGAGCCGGCGCTGCATCGCGGCTCCGCGCGCTCGGCCCGGGTCGGAGCCCGAGGCCAAAGAGAGAAGAACAGACAGTGCACCTGGGGCGCAGCTGGCGAAGCTGAGCTGTGCGCAGGCGCACGCACGCAGGCGCGCGCCCAGAGCTGGTCGCCATGGTGAACGTGCGCGGTGTAGGCGCGAATGCGTGATCGTTCGCTCGCTCTCTTTTTTTTTTTTTCTCTCTCTCTCTCTCTTTCTCTGTTTTTTTTTGTTCTCTGTCTCTCTCTCTTTCTCTGTGTCTCTCTCTCTCGCTCTCTCGTAATCTCCTCTCCCTCCTCTCTTTGTGTTTCTCTCTTTTCTCTCGTTATCTCTCTAGGTTTTTGTTTTGTTCCTCGATGTTGTTTCTCTCTCTCTCTCTCTTTCTCTCTCGCTCTTTCTCTCTCTCTCTCTACATATATGTGTATATATATGTACTTGTCAATATATCTCTCTTTCGCTCTCTCTATCTCTCTCTCTCTCTTCTCTCTCTCTCTCTATTTCTCACCCTCCCTCTCTTTCTATTTTTTTCTTTCTCTCTCTCTCTCTCTCTCTCCCCCCTCTGTCTATATATATATGTGTGTATATATATATATATATATATATATCTGCAGCGCGCGTGGAACAGCGAAAAGGAGTGATGCGCTTCTTGTCCATGAAGCATGAAGCAATGAGCATATTGATGTTTGTGCTCGTCCTTAATGGTCGAGACGAATTGCGGAATGTGGATTTCCTGACTAGAGACTGAAAGACTTTCTAAGAAGAAAAGAGGTTGTTGATCATGGTGGGCAACTGCACGGCGCCGGGTCGGATCACATTGCTCGTTGCGCGCTGTCGGCAGGCGCCACCGACCTGACGGTGAGGTGAAATTACATGCCGAAGTGAATGTGACGCTGCACGGAGTGCGTGTTCGCCCGCGCAGACCGCCTGCGACATCGCGTAGCGCGGCTTGGTCAATGCCTTTTGCGAGGTCATCGGCAATCATGTCCCCGGTGCCCTCCCAAGCCGCGGCCCATGAGCCCGCGCCGCTGGCGCCGCGCGGCCCCTGGCCATCGCGGGCCATCGGGCGCTCCGCGATTGTTTCGGGCGCTCCGCGCTGCCAGCTCAACAGGCGGCAGAGTTGAGCAACTACAGAAGGCAGCAATGCGGACGGGCTCTCGCTGCCCACGCGAAGGATGTTAGCGCCCCCGGGGGGCGCTGCCTGCATCGATCCCTTCCATCTGCTCCATGCGGGAGGTCGCCTCGGTGTGCATGTCCAATTTGGGCGCGCACCTCGCGGCTGGACAGTGAATCCGCAAAGGGCTTGTCTGCGCCCGTCGCGCTAGGGCGCGCGGCTCGCGAATGTCACCGCGCGCGGGCGCCGCGGCGCGGCGCTGCAGCGCGACTGCGTAGACTTGTGGGTCGACGCGCGCGGTGAGAGCAAAGGAAAATGCCATGTGCGGGCTCAGGCAGAGCTTGGCCAGACCCTTTGAGGGCGCGTCCAATTGGCCTGGCCGGCGAGCCCAGCATTGCCGTTTTGAACGCGTTTGAAAGCGTTGGCGCACTCCGTCTGGTCCAGCTCGCGACCTCCATCGCTGGCGGGGAAACGCCGCGTTGCGCGGCGCGAGAGGTTCCCGCGAGATGTCCAGCTCCTCATTTCCAGCAGGCGCCCCCCAAGCGTTGCCCTCAATGGGCCGTCTCGTTGCCAAGTGCCACTCGTAGCTCCTGGCGTGCTGGATCGACCGAGACCCGGGCGCATCCTTGCAGCCACTTTGAGGCCCGCCCCAAACTATCTCATAATAGATTCCGAATAGATGTACTATAGTTAAGTAACAGTTGTAGGATAGCCATGTGCTAGTTTATAAATAGTTTGTTCAACTATTCATGAACTATCGCATACCTATCCTATATCAACATGCAGCGAACTATTCGATAACTATCCGAATGTAAACTCAAACATAGACACTACAAGTTTCATTGTTGTTCCTATAAAAAGCATTGTTTAGTTGCCTGTTTCCTTTCTCTTAAAACATATTTGTATACGAAGAACAAAAAATATGGTTTACGTATATGTGCTATGTGTTGTTTTATTATGTTCTACACTGGCAGATCTCACATTTATGCATCGCGAGCATGCTCGCCTCGGAAACCGAGTGGGCTTGATCATGCCGTGGCATAGCGAGCATCGCTCGCACGCTGACGCGCGCATGTGGATGATGACGACGATGATATCGGTTATGCTGTATAGCCGTTTTGGTACGAATGCCGCAACCTTTGCCGCCCTTGCCGCCCTTGCCTTACGGACCCAGAGAAGAGGAGCGCGGCAGCGCCTTTGCGGACCCTCTCATACATAAGGCCCTGCGCTACCGTTCCCTGTAGGCTAATGGGGGCACGAGCCGCGTGAGGGCTTCGCACTGGGGGCTGACCAGACGGCTGCATGATTTTGAAAACATGCTTTGCCTATAAACACTGCCGTGGGCGCCATTGAAATTAGGCATCAATTGAAAAGCTCGCACCAATCATCGCCAGGACAACCGCCAGCGCCAGCATCAACATGATGATGATGAATCATCATCATCATCATCACCATCATCATCACCACCACCACCACCACCACCACCACCATCATCATCATCATCATCATCATCATCATCATCATCATCATCATCATCATCATCATCATCATCATCATCATCATCATCATCATCATCATCATCAGCACTGCGCACATGTTGGCACACCCCTCAGCGTTGGTGGCACCATATGGAGCTCATCCGAATGCCCCAATTAAAGGGTCCGCATGGCGCCGCCGCGCCCAACTCGGTGCAACCTTGCGCGATTAGTGCCTGTTTTGCGCGATAGGATTCGACCGAAAGCCCTGATGGGAGGGCCGTGGGCGCTGGCGTCGTCGTTTTGGCTGTGGCGTTGGTCGTTGTGGTCGTTGTGGTCACAATGGCCGTGATGGTCGTCGCCGTCGCGGTTGTGGTCGCCGCCATGGTCGTTGTCGTGGTCGTCGCTATGGCAGTGGTCGTTGTCGGCGTCGTCATCGTCGTGGGCGAGGCCGTCGTCTTGGATGTCGTCGTGGTCGTAGCCTTCGTGATCGTGATCGGTTTCGTCGTGGGCGTGGTCGTTGTTGTCGTCGTGGTCGTGGTCGTGGCCATGGGCGTTGCTGTGGCCGTTGTCGTGGCAGTGGTCGTCGTTGTCTTGATCTTGATCGTCGTCGTCGTCGTCGGGGTCGCGGTGGTCGTCGTGGTTGCGGTTTCGGTCGTCGTCGTCGTCACAGCCGTCGTGGGCGTTGTCGTCGTCGTGGCCGTCAACTTGCTCGTGGTTGTGGTCGTGGCCGTCGTCGTGGTCGTGGTCGTGGCCGCCTTCGTCTTCGCACTCGTCGGCGAGGTAGCGGTCGCGGTCGTCGTCCTGGTTGTGGTCGCGGTCGTTATGGTTCTTCCCCGCACGCTTCCTGGGGTCCTGGTTTTCTTCACTGCCGCGTCGCACCCGCGTCTTCCTTCCGCCTCCCCTCCTCCCCTTCTCCTCCTCCTCCTCCTCCTCCTCCTCATCCTCCTCCTCCTCCTCGTCCTCCTCCTCCCCCTCCTCCTCCTCCTCCTCCTCCTCCTCCTCCTCCTCACGCACACCGCACAGCACAGCTCAGCACAGCTCAGCACACCTCAGTTCAGCTCAGTTCAGCTCAGCACAGCTTAGCACAGCTCAGCTCAGCTCAGCACAGCACGGGACAGCACGGCACGGCACAGCACAACACAACACAGGACAACACAACGAAGCGCAAGGGGTGGCCTCCCTATCCGTTGTGCGCTCGCAAAGCGTGGCAGGCGTGGCCCTTTCTCGACACCAAAGCGGCTGCGCACGGGGTGGTCTCCTCACCGCGGCCGCTATCCACGACGCCGTTACTCGACGCCAGAGGGGGCGTGCAGGGGGTGGTTTCTCACCGCGGCCGCTATCGGTGGAGCTCCCTATGGGGCCACGATCCTCGTGAGGGGTGCGCCGAAATGGGGCGGGACCGCCATGCGAACGCTGCCATTGGGGCCTTCGGTGGAGCTCCCTATCGGGCCCCGATCCTCGTGAGGGGTGCCCCAAAATAGGGCGGGTCCCACATGCGAACGCAGCCACTGGAGCCTTCGGTGGGGTTCCCTATGGGGCCACGATCCCCGTGAGGGGTGCGCCAAAATGTGGCGGGGGCGCCATGCGAGCGCTGCAATTTGGGGCCTGCGGTGGAACTCCCTATGGGGCAGCGATCCTCGCGAGGGGCGCGCCAAATGGGGCGGGGCCGCCATGCGAACGCTGCCGCTAGAGCCTTCGGTGGCGCTCCTTATGAAGACACGAAACGCTGTACTTGGTGGGTGAAACGCAGGGAGGAGGGGGGAGGAGGGGGAGGAGGAGAGGAGAGGAGGACACGCGGCAATTTCTCGACGCCAGAGGGGGGTGCGCAGGAGGTGGTCTCTCACTGCGGCCGCTATCCACGACACTGGTTCTCGACGCCAGAGGGGGGTGCGCAGGGGGTGGTCTCTCACCGCGGCCGCTACCCACGACACTGCCGAAAAGCCTCGCAAGCGCTGCAATTCTCGACGCCAGAGGGGGTGCGCAGGAGTGGTCTCTCACCGCGGCCGCTGTCCACGACACCGTCGGCCGCTATCCACGACACTGTCAAAAAGCCTCGCAAGCGCGGCAATTTCTCGACGCCAGAGCGGGTGCGCAGGGGGTGGTCTCCCACCGCGGCCGCTATCCACGACATCGTTTCTTGACGTCAGAGGGGGTGCGCAAGGGGTGGTTTCTCACAGCGGCCGCTACCCACGACACTGTCGAAAAGCATGCGCGGCACTTTCTCGACGCCAGAGCGGGTGCACAGGGGGTGGTCTCTCACCGCGGCCGCTATCCACGACGCTGCTTCTCGACGCCAGAGGGGGTGCGCAGGAGTGGTCTTTCACCGCGGCCGCTATCCACGACACTGACGAAATGCCTAGCATGCGCGGCAATTTCTCGACGCCAGAAGGGGGTGCGCAGGCGGTGGTCTCTCACCGCGGCCGCTATCCACGACACTGCTTCTCGACGCCAGAGGGGGTGCGCAGGGGGTGGTCTCTCACCGCGGCCGCTGTCCACGACACTGTCGAGAAGCCTAGCAGGCGCAGCAATTTCTCGACGCCAGAAGGGGGTGTGCAGGGGGTGGTCTCTCACAGCGGCCGCTATCCACGACACTGTCGAACAGCCTAGCAGGCGCTGCAATTTCTCGACGCCAGAAGGGGGTGTGCAGGGGGTGGTCTCTCGCCGCGGCCGCTATCCACAACACTGTCGAACAGCCTAGCAGGCGCGGCAATTTCTCGACGCCAGAGGAGGTGCGCAGGGGGTGGTCTCTCGCCGCGGCCGCTATCCACCCACACTGTCGAAAAGCCTAGCAGGCGCTGCAATTTCTCGACGCCAGAGGGGGTGCGCAGGGGGTGGTCTCTCACCGCGGCCGCTATCCACGACACTGTCGAAATGCCTGGCAGGCGCGGCAATTTCTCGACGCCAGAGGGGGTGCGCAGGGGGTGGTCTCACCGCGGCCGCTATCCACGACCCTGCCGAAAAGCTTCGCAGGCGCTGCAATTTCTCGACGCCAGAGGGGGTGCGCAGGAGTGGTCTCTCACCGCGGCTCTCGACGCCAGAGGGGGTGCGCAGGGGGTGGTCTTCTCACCGCGGCCGCTATCCACGACACTGACGAAAAAGCCTCGCAGCGCAGCAGTTTCTCGACGCCAGAGCGGGTGCGCAGGGGGTGGTCTCTCACCGCGGCCGCTACCCACGACACTGTCGAAAAGCCTAGCAGGCGCGGTAATTTCTCGACGCCAGAGGCGGTGCGCAGGGGGTGGTTTCTCACCGCGGCCGCTACCCTTGACGTTCGTCCAGGCACAGCAGGCATGGCATATTATCGAGACCACAAGGGGGTGCGCAAGGGGAAGTCCCTCACCGCGGCCGCTATCCGTGACGTTCGTCCAGGCACAGCAGGCATGGCATAGTCTCGAGACCATAAGGGGGTGGTCTCTCACCGCGGCCGCTATTCGTGACGGTCGTCCAGGCACAGCAGGCGTGAACACGCGCGACCTTACATCAGTATGTGGGATTCCTCGGTTGTGTAATTGTTGGCGTCGCCGCCATGGTCGCCATCATCGCCGTCGTCGCGGGCGTGGTCGTGGTCAGGATCGGTGTTGTTGCCGCCGTCGTCGTCGTCGTCGTCGTCATGGTCGCGGTTGTTGTCGACGCTGCCGTCGTCGTGGTTGTGGTTGTCGTCGTAGTCGTCGCCGTCTGTCGTGGTCGTGACGGTCGCCACCGCCGTGGTCGGTGTCGTTGTCTCGGTCGCTGTCGTCGGCGTGGCCGCTGTGGTCTTGGTCCTGGTCGTGATCGTCGTGGTGTTGGTCCTGGTCGCGGTCGCTGTCGTCATGGTCGTCGCCATGGTTGTCGCCGTCGTCGTCGGAGACGTCGTCGTCGTCAAATCGTTATTGTAGTCGTCATTGTCGTGGTCGTGGTCGTGATGGTGGTCTTGGCTGTGGTCGTGAGTGTAGCCGTCGTCGGGGACCTCGTCGTCGTGGTTGTCGTTGTCGTCGTCATGGTCGTGGTCATGGTCTTTGTCGTCCTGGTTGTGGTGGTGGTTGTTTCCGTGGTTGCCGTCATCGTCGTGCTCGTGGCTGTCGTCGAATGCGTGGCCGTGGCCTGACCGTCGGCGAAGTCGTAGTTGTGATCATCGTCGTCGCTGTCGTTCTCGTGATCGTGGCCATGGTCGTCGTGTTTGGTGTAGTCATCTTCGCAATTGTTGCCGGCGTTGTCGGCGCGACCGTTGACGTAATCGTGGTCGGAATCGTCGTCGGAACCATCGTCGCAATCGACATTGTCGTCATCGTCGCCGTCACCACAATCGTCCTCACCTGATCGTCGACACCCTCATCCTCACCAACGCTGCCGTCGTCGTCGTGGTCGTCATCGCCACTGTCGTCGTTGTCAACGTCCTTGCTTTCGTCTGCAACGGCACTGGCTGCAAGAACCGTCATCATCGTCGTTGTATCCATCGTGTGGGTCATCGCATTTGTCATCGGCGTCGTAACCAACATCGCTGTCGTGAGGGATAGCGGACCTGCATTTTGGCAGTGAGAAGGGGTATGCATGGCAGAATCGTCATCACCGTCGTCATATCCATCGTATTGTCATCGCCGTCGTAACCAATATGTCTGTCGTGAGGGATTGTGGACCGGCATTTTAGAGGCTGTGGGGGAAGAATTTGGCGACGAGAAGGGGTATGCCTGGCAGCGTCCATGGTGAAAAGATGCCAGACTGTAAACTATAGCAAGCTATAGTTTGCAGATCTGCAATGTATAGCAAGCTATACATTGCAGATCTGCAATGTATAGCTTGCTACAGCTGTGTGGTAACAGATGCTCTTGAGCAAGCTATACATTGCAGATCTGCAATGTATAGCTTGCTACACACTGCAGATCTGCAATGTATAGCTTGCTATAGTTTGCAGTCTGGCATCTTTTCACCATGGACGCTGCCATGCATACCCCTTCTCATCGCCAAATGCTTCCCCCAGAGCCTCTAAAATGCAGGTCCACAATCCCTCACGACGGAGATATTTGTTACGACGGCGATGACAATACGATGGATATGACGACGGTGATGACGATTCTGACAGCCACTGCCGATGCAGATGAGTGCCTGGACGTTGGAGACGACACCAGAGCCGATGACGAGTACTTCGATAACGACGGGGATATCGACGACCAAGTTAAGGCGATGCTGATGACGACGACGATGATGACAATGACGATGGCGGGGATGGTTCCGACGACGATTACGACCACGACTACGTCAACGACCGCGCCGAGTGTGACGGCAACGAACACGAAAACGACGACAACCAAGACGACAACCGTGACCACGATTACGACAGCGAACACGTCGACGACGACGATCATGCCTACGACCGCGATGACGGCCATCAACACACAGTCGACGACTGCCACGACCACGACGATGACGACGACCACAACGACAACCACAACCACAACGACAATTACACTACCGAGGAACCCCACATACTGATGTAAGGTCGCGCGTGTTCACGCCTGCTGTGCCTGGACGAACGTCACGGCTAGCGGCCGCGGTGAGGGACTTCCCCTTGCGCACCCCGTATGGTCTCAAGAATATGCCATGCCTGCTGTGCCTGGACGAACGTCAAGGATAGCGGCCGCGGTGAGAGACCACCCCCTGCGCACCGCCTCTGGCGTCGAGAAATTACCGCGCCTGCTAGGCTGTTCGACAATGTCGTGGATAGCGGCCGCGGTGAAAGACCACCCCGTGCGCACCCCCTCTGGCGTCGAGAAATTGCCGCGCCTGCTATGCTTTTCAACAGTGTCGTGGATAGCGGCCGCGGTGAGGAGACCACCCCCTGCGCACCCCCTCTGGCGTCGAGAAATTGCCGCGCCTGCAAAGCTTTTCGACAGTGTCGTGGATAGCGGCCGAGGTGAGGGACCACTCCTGCGTACCCCCCTCTGGCGTCGAGAACTTGCAGCGCCTGCGAAGCTTTTCGACAGTGTCGTGGGTAGCGGCCGCGGTTAGAGACCACCCCCTGCGCACCCCCTCTTGCGTCGAGAAATTGCCGCGCCTGCTATGCTTTTCGCCCGTATCGTGGGTAGTGGCAGCGGTGAGAGACCACTTCCTGCGCACCCCCTCTGGCGTAGAGAAATTGCCGCGCCTGCTAGGAATTCCCGCAGTGTCGTGGATAGCGGCCGCGGTGAGAGACCACCCCCCGCGCACCCCCTCTGGCGTAAAGAAACAATGTCGTGGGCAGCGGCCGCGGTGAGAGACCACCCCGTGCGCACCCCCTCTGGCGTCGAGAAATTGCCGCGCATGCTATGCTTTTCGGCAGTGTCGTGGGTAGCGGCCGCGGTGAGAGACCACCACCTGCGCACCCCCTCTGGCGTCGAGGAACAGTGTCGTGGATGGCGGCCGCGGAGAGAGACACCCCCCTGCGCACCCCCTTCTGGCGTCGAGAAATTGCTGCGCCTGCTAGGCTGTTCGACGGTGTCGTGGGTAGCGGCCGCGGTGGGAGACCACCCCCTGCGCTCCCCCTCTGGCGTCGAGAAACAGTGTCGTGGATATCGGCCGCGGTGAGGGGACCACCACCTGCGCACCCCCTCTGGCGTCGAGAACTTGCAGCGCCTGCTAGGCATTTCGACAGTGTCGTGGATAGCGGCCGCGGTGAGGGACCACTCCTGCGCACCCCCTCTGGCGTCGAGAAATTGCCGCGCCTGCGATGCTTTTCGAGAGTGTCGTGGGCAGCGGCCGCGGTTAGAGACCACCCCCTGCGCACCCCCTCTTGCGTCGAGGAGTTGCCGCGCCTGCTAGGAATTTCGGCAATGTCGCGGTGAGAAACCACCCCGTGTGCACCCCCTCTGGCGTCGAGACACTGCCGCGCCTGCTAGGCTTTTCGACCGTGTCGTGGGTAGTGACCGCGGTGAGAGACCACCCCCCTGCGCACCCCCTCGGGCGTCGAGAACTTGCGCGCCTGCTATGCTTTTCGACAGTGTCGTGGGTAGCGGCCGCGGTGGGGGACCACCCCCTTGCGCACCCCCTCTGGCGTCGAGAAACAATGTCGTGGATAGCGGCCGCGGTGAGAGACCAGCCCCTGCGCACCCCCTCTGGCGTCGAGAAATTGCCGCGCATGCTATGCTTTTCGGCAGTGTCGTGGGTAGCGGCCGCTGTGAGAGACCACCCCCTGCGCACCCCCTCTGGCGTCGAGAAACAATGTCGTGGATAGCGGCCGCGGTGAGAGACCACCCCGTGTGCACCCCCTCTGGCGTCGAGAAGTTGCAGCGCCTGCTAGGCTGTTCGACAGTGTCGTGGATAGCGGCCGCGGTGAGAGACCACCCCCTGCGCACCCCCTCAGGCGTCGAGAAACAGTGTCGTGGACAGCGGCCGCGGTGAGAGACCACCCCGTGCGCACCCCCTCTGGCGTCGAGAAATTGCCGCGCCTGCTATGCTTTTCAACAGTGTCGTGGATAGCGGCCGCGGTGAGGGACCACCCCCTGCGCACCCCCCCTGGCGTCGAGAAACTATGTCGTGGATAGCGGCCGCGGTGAAAGACCACCCCCTGCGCACCCCCTCTGGCGTCGAGAAACAGTGTCGTGGATAGCGGCCGCGGTGAGGAGACCACCCCGTGCGCAGCCTTTTTGGTGTCGGGGAAGTGCAACGCCTGCCACGCTATGCGCGCCCACAACGGATAGGGAGACCACCCCCTGCGCTTCGCTGTGCTGTCCTGTGTTGTGTTGTGCTGTGCTGTGTCGTGCTGTCCCGTGCTGTGCTGTGCTGAGCCGAGCTAAGCTGAGCTGTGCTAAGCTGTGCCGCGCTGAGCTGAACTGAGCTGGGCTGAGCTGTGCTGTGCTGTGCGCGTGAGGCGGAGGAGGAGGAGGAGGAGGAGGAGGAGGATGAGGAGAAGGGGAGGAGGGGAGGAGGAATGACGACGCGGGTGCGACGCGGCAGTGAAGCAAACCATAACCCCACTAAGCATGTGGGGGATGACAACGACCATGGCCATCACCGTGACGATAACCACACGGACGACGACGAGGTCCACGACAAGCACCGCAATCACGACCCTGGCCAAGACCACAATCACGACCGCGACCACACCAACTACCACCACGACGTCGACGATGTCCTCTACGACGACTGGCCACGACCACAACAACAACGACCACGGCCATGACCAAGACCACGGCAACGATCACGACCAAAACCAAAACCACGACGACCACAACCACCACGACCACGACCACGACGTTGGGGGTGGCCAGGCGACAACCACGACGGCGTCAACAACCACCACGGCGTCAATGACGATAACGACAACGGCCATGACGACGACGAAAAATGCAAAAACAACGAGCACGACCACGGCCGCGATCACGCCGACGACGAAACCGAAACCGATGATGGTAATGAAGACGACCACGACGATGGCCACGACCGCAACCACGAGCAGCACCACGGCCACGACCACGACGGCATCGCCCACGACGGTCGTAACGACGACAACGACGGCGACGACGATCACGACGGCCACCGCGACCCCGACGACGACGACCAAGACATCGACAACGATAACCACTGCCACGACGACGGACACGGCAACGACCATGACCACGACCACGGCTACGACAACGACCACGCTGAACACGAGATCGCGCACGACGGTTACGACAACGACAACAACAGCAACGTCGACGAGCACGACCACGACGATGACGAAGACGACCACAGTCACGACAACGACTACGACTACAACAACTACCACGACCCCGACCACGACGACGCCGACGAGCATCACGGCCACGGTGACCACGACCACAACGACCACAACAACCAGGGCGACCACGACCACGTCCACGGCCACGATGACGATCACGACCACGCCGATTATTTTACGACCCAAGCATCATGACGACGACCATCCCATTTTCCACCCCCCTAGCCCTTCGAGCCCGCTTCACCATGAGCCCGACGAGCCCCATGAGCCGTACGAGCCCCATGCACCTTAAGGGCCCTAAGAGCCTTGGGCTTTCTGCGCTCTATTAGTATGACGAGCCATACGCCCCCCATGACTATTGTGAGCCCTATGAGGCACACTGGTCGCATGAGCCTTAAGCGTGAGCCTCATGAGCCCCAGTACCCCCTTATTCGCCTGATGAGCCCTATGGGGCCCTGGATCACATACGAGCCCAACGAGACCTGTTAGCCCAATGATCCCTGTCGGCCTGCTCTCCCAATTCCCTTCCCGCAGTAATCCTACTCCTGTTCCGCCTCCTCGTTCCCCTCGTGCCTCATGGACATCAGCATGATCACCATCATCATCCTCATGATCCTCATCATCATTTCCATCATGAACAGCGTCATCATGGCAATCAGCATCGCCACCAACATCATTACCAACATCATCGTCATCACCAGCATGATCCTCACCATCACCCCTCATCTGCAGCATCATCATCTTTCTCATCCTCCTATTCATCCCTCCCCATCCTCATCCCCCCCTCCTCCTCCTCCGTCCCCTCCCACTCCGATTCGGTGGCGACGAAGGCAGTGATGCTGACGTGCTTTTCATCCTCTTCGCTCTCCCTTTCGTTATTTTTGTTTGTTTGTGTTCATTTATCAGAAACCTCTTCCCTCCTCCTTATCCTCTCCCCTCCCCCTCCCTCCTCCTTATCGTCTTCCCTCCTCATCCTCTTCCCTCCTTCACTATCTCTCCTCATCCTCTTCCCTCCTCCTTATCATCTTCCCTCTTCCTGCTTATATGTTCATTAGTTGTGTTCGTTTTTTTTGTTTGGTAGTATGTTGTTTATGTGTGTGTGTGCTGTTTTGGTTTGTTTTGTTTTTTTTTGTTGGTTTCTTGTTTGTTTTTTGTTTGTTATTATGTATGCTGATTTTTCGTTTTTTTGATTGTTCTTCCATGTTGTTGTTATGTTTTGTTTGTTTATGATCGTTTTTTTTTTTTTTTTTTTTTTTTTGTTCCCCATTTTTTCCCTCTTAGTTGTTTGCTTATGTTTGTGTGATGGTTGTGTTTTTGCTTTTTCTTTGAAAGGAATTAAAAAATGAAGCAACATGTTGTTTCCTCAAACCATTATAATTATAAAATAGTATCAAATAGTTGCTTAACATACCTATCACAAATAGTTATTTGATAGTTCAGATACTTTGAGGCGGGCCTCAAAGCAGCGCCTAGCTCGCCCACGCGGGGGGCCTCCGCGGCTGCGTCAAAGTCCTCGAAGCCTGCTGCATTAGGGGGGGGGGGGGGGGCGCGGCCGCGGCGTCGGGGGGGGGGGTCCAACTCGCCAGTGGCGTCTGCGTCATCTTCGCAGATGATGCCGTCGAGGGGCGCCTCTTCGACGTTCCACGCGTCGATCGGGCGCCCTCGGCGCGAGGCTCGCGAGGCGATCGCGCGATGCGGGGATCGAACGGAGGTGCCGGGGTAGGCGGCGATCAGGCGCGCATCGACGCCCCCGAAGCCTCGCAGCGTCAGGCGCATCCGCATGGCGCGCGTTTTCTGAGCGGGGTCTGTTCTCGCATATCAACTTCCAGTCGCCCACCCGCCTGCGCCCCATGATGTTCCTCGCCCCCTCGGAGGCAGTTGTGGCCCACCCAGACTTGGAGTTATATTGCAACGGGCGTCTAAAGCTCCGATCATGATATTTCGGCACGCGCGCGCGGCACGGGCGCCGCCAATTCCCGTCCCGGCCAGCCCAGCTCCGCCCCTCCCCCGAATCAGCGCGCGCCCCCCCCGCCGCCCCTCCAAACTGCCAGCCCGGCGCCCCCTCGCCCCGCAGCCAGCGCGCCCCTGCAGCCCCGACCACTTCGCCTTGCCACACGCGAGCGGCCCCGGCACAGCCCGCCCCCCTCCGAGCCAGCCCAGCTCCCCCACCCCCCCCGGCCAGCGCGCCCCCTACGCCCCGACCGCTTCCCGGAGGGTCGTGGGTGCTAGGTTCCAGCATCCGCAGCTAAGATACTTTAATGTTCTAGGGGGTGGGTCTCTTGGGACTGCCAGGCCCTTCTGCTTGGTCTAACTGAATTTAATTTCGGGTTGTAGGCCGCCAGCAGGGCCTCCTCGTCGATGGCCGCGGCCGCATCAGCCGCGGCCCCTGAGGCCGCTTGCGGGTTCGTCTGGAGGAAGTGCGTCGGCTTGCTGGTCCTGCAGTGGCGTAGCAGGAGCCCAGCGGTCTGCGCCGTTGGCTGGCGCCGGGAGGCCGCGGCTGGGAGGGCCGCGAGTTTGGCGAAGAGCTCTGTGCAGCGCAGCGTGCCTTCGCCCCGCCGTCTCCGCGCGGAGCACATTCGCCTCCGCCGCGCGCAGGTCCACGCGACGCCCGTCGCTCTGGTCCGGCATCCCTCCCGCAGGCAGGGGGGGCCCGAACAGCGCGCCCGCGAGGGACAAACCCTCCGCGCGCCATTGCGCCTCCAGGCCGGGAGGGTCGCGCCCGCGGACCAGGCCTGCGTTTTCCGCGGGTCCAATTCCAAGGCGAAGTCGGCCAGAGCTGCCTGCGCCGCCACCTGCGCGTCGCTTGCGAGCGCCGCGGGCGCCAGCGCGACGGCATCGTCCAGGGAGGCGAGGACGCGCGCGGCGCTGGGGTCCAGCCCCCGCCAGCCCCGCGGCCGCTCGCATGGCTTCTTCCAGGGCGCGCGGGCGAGGCCGCATCCCGCAAGCAAGAAGCAGCGACGCCAGCGGGTCCCCCTGGTCCACCCCGCCGGCGTTATGGCGTTATGGCGCACAGGCGATAGCAGACGCCCGACGCGTCCCAGAAGTAGTGCTCGGTCTCTTGGGGCTCTCGTGAGGCAACAATTCTGGTACCGCTTCCTCCAGCTCGAACAGGAAGGCCTCCCGGTTGGCGGAGCAGTACGCGTTCTTGGCGTCAAGCGCGATTGCCACCAAACTGGAGTCAGCCTTCACCAGGACTGGCGTTTTGTGCGCCAGAAACTCTGCGCCCGCAGCCGTGCCCACCATAAACTGCTGTTTCCCCATCGCTTCAGCCAGCTCGTGCTTGCGGAGCGTCACCAGCGCCCAGCCCACCAGCCGTGCGCGGCGGATGCTGCGGCTGCGTCCTCGGGCGCGGGCGGCCGCCCGCGTAGCCCCGGCGCCGATGCCGGCGCGCGCTTGCGCGAGCCCCCCCCCCCCCCCCCAGAAGTTGCGCTTGTGGCTGGGACGCCGTCCGTGGGAGCGACGGCCAGGCGGGGCGCCCGGCCGCGGCGCGCTCTGATGCGGGCGCAGGGGCGCCCGCCCAGACAGCCCTGCACCGCCGTCCTCCTCCTCCTCCTTCTCCTCCTCCTCGTCCTCCTCGTCCTCGTCCTCCTCGTCCTCCTCGTCGTCCTCCTCCTCCTCCTCCTCCTCCTCCTCCTTCTTCTACAATTACACAATATGAAAATACTCTCCCACTTCCCCTGATGGCGTCCCGAAGATATCCGACACCCCCCGCGTATTGTTTTTTTACACACAGGATTCCCGGGAAACGGGTTTTCGCTGTTTTTTTCTCTCAAAATGCTGCTCTCGCTGAGGCGCCGGCCTCATTTCTGCTCCCGAAGCGTTCCGAATCGTGCTCCCGCTGCAGCGTGGGCCTCATTTTCGGATCGGTTTTGGCCTCCGTCGTTCAGGATGGCGTTCTCGCCCCAGCGCGGGCCTCTTTCTCGCGCGCCCATCCGCCCGCCACCACCGCGCCGCACCACCACCACCACCACCACCACCACCACCACCACCACCACCCACCACCAGCACCACCACCACCACCACCAGCACCACCATCACCACCACCACCACCCACCACCACCACCACCACCACCACCACAACCACACACGCACGCACGCACGCACGCACGCACGCGCACCACCACCCACTACGCACGCGCGCGCGGAGCCACAAGTCCGCTACGACACGCGTCCGCGGATAGAGAAAATCAGCGCCATGGTAAGGGATGGGAGGGAGGGGTAGGACGTCAGATATGACGCGAGCGCACCTAGCTTGTCATCCCCCCCTCCCTCACTACCTCCCTTGCTTCCTCGCTCCTCCTCCTCCTCCTCCCCCATCTCCCTCCTCCTCCCCGTTTCCTGATACATAAGTCCCCCCGGTCGCACCCCCAGGCGTATCGATCGGGCGGGTCGGACGGGTCGCCTGAAGCTTCCTCGCCGATAGGATCCTGAAGCTTGAAATGTGCAACAGCTTCTAGGTTGAAGAGCGGGCGATTCTCAACATAAAATGAAACTCTCGCCTGAGCGCCGCGCACAATCGTCCAGAACCTTTGCAGTAGCTTCAAGGATGGAGGCGGTTCCTTTCCAAACAGCGTCTTTCGCGTGAACGTCGCACACATGTTTCTTGAACGTGCGCCTCAGCTTCAAGAGTGGAAGGCGGCTCCTTTTCAAAATTTGGTTCTCGCGTTAGCGCCAAGCGCATTCGTCTTAAACGTTGGAGTACAATTAAGCGTGTTCTGGTACGGCTTACGATACGATGACCCGCTAGTCACGTTGATTTTGCGGCGGTGAAGTCCCAGGAATACTGCTTTGGCACGATTTTGGATTGTCAGGATGCAGCACTCACGTTGGTTTGCGGTGTTGGAGTCGCAGGACTGGCGTCCTGGTACAATTCAGGATAGTCAGGACGCAACAATCCCGTTGATTCGCGGCATTGACGTCCCCAACATAACGTGGTGGTATGCGTCAATATTCTCAGAATATGGTCATAAACTTTGACATTTCGCAATCTACATACATTCGTGTAGGGGCATATGAAGAGGGAACTTGGACTCAAATAGTTGCAACATTGTTGGTGCGTCTTGGGCTTGGGCTTGCATTGGTCCTCCTCCTCCTCCTCCTCCTCCCTCCTCGTCCTTCCTCGTCCTTCCTGCCTCCTTCCTCCTTCCTCCTCTTCCTCCTCCTCCTTTTTCCTCCTTGCTCCTCCTTCCTCCTCCTCCTTCTCCTCCTCCTCCTCCCTTTTCCCTCCTCCCTGCCTGCCTCCCTCTCTCCCTCGTGCCCCGAATCCGCGGCCACGCACACACCCACACACAATCACACACACACACACACTCGCGCACTCGGTCACGCTCACGCGCGTTCTGGTGTTCACTATCTACCAACTACCCCGATGCACATAATCATACACGGGCACGCACACGCGTTCGCACTCACAAGCGAGCGCGTGCAAACACGCGAATGCGTACGCACCTTTGTAATCCGCACGCAAGGCTGTGCACACGCGCGTAAACGCAAAGGCAACCTGCATCTTGCGGTGAACCATACATTTCCGCACGCACACCAATAGTCTAAGCACACGCTCGCGCGCGCGATGCGCGTGTGCATCACCCTCCGCTCGCCCTACTGCTCATCCGCCGTCACCATCTCCTCGTCTGCCCCCTCCGCCGCCTCCACCTCCGCCTCTCCCTGCTACGACTCCCCCACCCGTCCCCCCACTGCCCAGCTCCTCTTCAACGCTCCCTCCCAGCCTGCTCTGCGTTTCTGCAGAGAACGGAGGAGGAGGCGGAGGTGGAGGAGGAGGAGGAGGAAGAGGCCTGCTCTGCGGTACTCCTCGGCTAAAGATCCCCTGGCGGCAGGGCCCTCTCACACAGCAGGCGGCAGCAGCCTCGAGCACGCGGTTGGGCGTGTTGTACTGCCTGGCAGCAGGGCGCCCGTCTCGACGGCCGAGAAAGGGACGAGCACAATCGGGACTCAGGCTAGACGAACATCCTTCAAAAACATGACCCCCCCGCGGCCAAAATAAAGAGAACATCCAAGGCCGCCCCAGGATGCACAAGAACATCCAACAAACATGACGAACACGAGGGCACTCTCCCCGAACCGGCCTCGATCTTATACGTACCTCGGTCCGACTAGAAGACGAGGAACTGCAGGGATAACGGCGGGGTGAGGAATGGTGACCTGCTCGCCCAGACGAGAGCGCGATGCTGGATCTCCGCCCAAGGATCGCCTGGACGAGGAGGAGGGGGACGGGGGGGGGAGGAAGGGAACAGGGTGGGGAATCAAGAAGAAATTGGGATCAGGATGAGAAGTCGGACAGAGGAGGCGAGCGAGGAGCGGGCAGAGATGAGGGGAAACTCGACGGGGCCCTTAGGGCTCTCTATCCCAAGATGGCACCGAGATCGCCACGAATCCCCCAAGAGGACCCGAGATATCCCTGATAAGCCCCCAAGGAAGCCCCACGAGACCCCACGCAGTCTTTCAAAATGTCTCTTGTCCACGAGCCGAGCACAGTGGCGGGTTGTGCCAATAACAAGTGTATCCACCGCACCCGGTAACTTCCAAGAAGGGTTGCTGGCGTGCCAATCGATAGCTGTTCGAACCCTTTTTCGAAAAAGCCCCACCACAGCCATCTGGGCGAAGGTGGTATGACACATTGTTTTCATCTCTGTTCGAAAACCCCTTGCTTTCCCTGGTCGTGGGAGGGGGTGGCCCTCCCCCCACCGCCCCTGGTTCTGGACGGGTGAGGGGCGAGGGGCTAGAGCGTCCAAGGTTGCCCAAAATGTCTCCAAGAGGGCCCCAAATTCTACAAGATCGCCTCCAAAATGGCCAATGCTACTTCACGATGGCATAGAATAGCCTCCGACATGCCCCCCAAACGTCCCCAAAACGGTTCCAAGCGCCCTCCGAGCCTTCCCAAGCACCCCCCAAGAGGCCAACGTCCTTCAAACACATTACGCTTTTCGCTTCTCGCTTTTCGTGGTTTGCCTTCTCGCTTTTCGTTTCCGATTGGCCTTTCAAGTTTCGAAATTACCCTGATCTGGCACAAGCGCCTCAAGAAGGGCCCAAGAGGGCCCCGAGACGGCCCCCAAAGCGTCCAAGAGCGCCCCAAGAGACTACAATACGCTTTCTTCAGTCTCCGATGGGGGGGGGGATGGGGAGCTGAATTGAAGCCTTCCTCTTTTGCTGGCTATGGGGCCCAAGGCCGTCGCAAGAGGGCCTCCAGAGCCCCCCGAAGAGACCCACGAGGGCCCCGAGACCCTCCGAAAGAGCTTCTAGAGAGCCCCAAGGGGCCCTACGGGTACCCCAAGAGGGCGCCAAGATTGCTCCAAAGTCCCCCCAAAACCTCTCGCAGCAACATATTGGCAAACGCCGCGCGCTCATCCTCCTTGTCCTGGTCCGTTCCTTCGTTCCTCCCTTCCTTCCTGCGATATTTTCTGCATGGGCTAGTGGGGTCATGCGAAGCGCCAAGACTTCCCGATGATCTCCAGCAGAGTTCGCTGGCCACACATCAAGGCCCCAAAGGTAAACAAAGTCCTCCTCTATGGCCTCCAAGACGGCCAAGATGGCCCAACATGGTCTCCAATACGGTCTTAAGAGGCCTCCAAGATGGCCCCACGACGCCATCGCAACGCAACGCAAAAGTAAGACGCGGAGGCGCGTGGACACAACTCTACATGCAATGGCGGCAGACAGCGGACTGCCAAGCCACCCGGTCCCTCAGATCTGCTGGTACAAGACCAGCACGTCGTTGTACTTGACCTGTCCATCCGAGGCCAGTATGGCCTTGACCTGGAATCTGTATGTCGAATCCTCTGCAGCCTAATATGATATATGCATGGCCTCATTAAACAAGGGCCAAAGTGGTAACATACTTACAGACGCAACTGTATCTCATACACCCGAGAACGCATGCATACAACATGTGTACATAAATACTTAGTTTGGCCAGTGTGGACCGCAAGCCGTGATTTATTGTGAAATCTGCGGTGCAATCTAGGTGGAACAATCAATCACTTACTCAACGTGAAGCTGTCCTCTCCACTGCTCGTGCAAACATCCCACCCTCCCACCCGCAACTTGGTCGCAATACCTCTGAAGACCGTGACGGCAGGTACCAAACGGCACTTGGCAACGACACCGACGTCGACGACGACAGCGAACACGACGACGACGCCGACAACGACTGCGACAACACCGACGACGTCACCAACGACTTCGACGACGACAACAGAGACGACGACACCGACGTCGACGACGACGCAGACACCGACGATGACGACGACAACGACGCCGACGACGACGACGAAGACGACGACGACGACAACGGCGTCGCCAACGAAGACGACGACGACGAGGGAGGAGGGAGGACGACGACGGCGACAAAGACGACAACGACGAGGGAGGAGGGAGGACGGCGACGACGCGAACGACGAAGAAGGAGGACAGCGACGTCGACGAAGCAACGACGAGGGAGGGGGGAAGACGACGACGACGACGACGGCGACGAAATAGGAGGGACAACGACGAGACGCCGACGACGGACGACGACGACGACGAGGGAGGAGGAAGGACGACCACGGCGACAACGACGACGGAAACGACTACGACGACAAAGAGGACGACGACGAGGAGGAAAAACAGAGGACGACGACGGCGACGACGACGACGAGGGAGGAGGGAGGACGGCGACGACGACGACGACGACGACTACGCAAGAGCGCGGGCGCACGCTTTTGTTGAAAATCTATGCTGCGAAACCCTGTGTGTTCGTATGTGTTTTTGGACGCTCGGTTTTGAAATCCTTCCGAAGCCAGAAAGGTTTTTGAAGGATTTCGGCATGCGCGCGCGACGACGCGCGCGCGTGCACTTCGCCCCTTGTTTTGCAGAGGATTCTCGCGACGGCACGCGCGCAAGGGCGTTCGGCAGATTTCGACATGCGCGCGCACGAAGCCCGTTTAGTACTATTGTTTGAAATGGTTTCTTAAGATTTCGCCAGGGCGCGCGCGTAAGCTTTTTTAAAGCCATCAGTGTTGCAAAGCCATGCTTTTATATGTTTTTTGGGAACTCGATTTTGAAATCCTTCCGACACCGAAGGTTTTCGAAGGATCTCGGCATGCGCGCGCGACGACGCGCGCATGTGCACGTCGTCACATTTGTTGCAAGATATCCTTGAACACATATGATGTTTGATAAACGGGTGTGCGCGCATAGTATGTTTGCAGAGGATGGTGTGGGGGGGGGTCGATGCAAGTTTGGCTGGGATAGTATGAATCCACAAGTAATATGGAAATGTTGGTCAGATTTTTATATGTTTTGCATCGGTTCCCGGGGGATCGCTAACCCCGAGGGTTGTGGTGCTGGAACCTACTCTTTTTTCAGACAGGAGAATCAATGTGGTGTAACCTAGGTGGTGGATTCCATGTGGTGCAAATCGACGCACGTCAATGCAAAGCATTGCAACGCAACACATAACAATACAACATTATCCTGGCAAAACAACCTAACAGCGATGTGTAGAAGCATATCTGGAAGCATTCCCCTTAAGATTTAGGTGAGAATCCAGTTGTAGAATTCTGCTGTTCTCGCAGTCGCAGCCTCAGCCTACCTCGGCTTGCCTCGGCCTCAGCCTCAGCCTGCCTCGGCCTCAGCCTCAGCCTCAGCCTGCCTCAGCCTCAGCCTCAGCCTGCCTCAGCCTCAGCCTGCATCAACCTCAGCCTCAGCCTGCCTCAGCCGCAGCTTGCCGCAGCCTCAGCCACAGCCTCAGCCTCAGCCTGCCTCAGCTTTAGCCACAGCCTCAGCCTGCCTCGGCTTGCCTCGGCCTCAGCCTCGAGGGCCTCGGCCTCAGCGTCAGCCTCAGCCTGCCTCAGCCTCAGCCTCAGCCTGCCTCAGCCTGAGCCTGCATCAGCCTCAGCCTCAGCCTCAGCCTCAGCCGCAGCTTGCCGCAGCGTCAGCCACAGCCACAGCCACAGCCTCAGCCTGCCTCAGCTTCAGCCTCAGCCTCAGCCTGCCTCGGCTTGCCTCAGCCTCAGCCTCAGCCTGCCTCGGCCTCGGCCTCAGCCTCAGCCTGCCTCGGCCTCAGCGTCAGCCTCTCAGCCTCAGCCTGCATCAGCCTCAGCCTCAGCCTGCCTCAGCCTCAGCCTCAGCCGCAACTTGCCTCAGCCTCAGCCACAGCCTTAGCCTCAGCCTCGAGGGCCTCAGCCTGCCTCAGCTTCAGCCTCGGCCTCAGCCTGCCTGGGCTTGCCTCGGCCTCAGCCTCAGCCTGCCTCGGCCTCAGCCTCAGCCTCAGCCTCAGCCTGCCTCAGCCTGCCTCAGCCGCAGCCTCAGCCTGCCTCAGCCGCAGCTTGCCTCAGCCTCAGCCTCAGCCGCAGCCTCAGCCTCAGCCTGCCTCAGCTTCAGCCTCAGCATCAGCCTGCCTCGGCTTGCCTCAGCCTCAGCCTCAGCCTGCCTCGGCCTCAGCCTCAGCCTTAGCCTCAGCCTGCCTCAGCGTCAGCCTCTCAGCCTCAGCCTGCATCAGCCTCAGCCTCAGCCTCAGCCTGCCTCAGGCTCAGTCTCAGCCTGCTTCAGCCTCAGCCTGCCTCAGCCTCAGCCTCACAGTTGGCTCCGGGCAATCAAAATGTAGCCTGGGAATTGTGTTCTGGGAACACGAAGAACACGAAGTGGCCTACAGTTGGCTCCTGGCATTCAAAATGTGGCCCGGGAGTGGTGTTCTGGGAACACGAAAAACACGAAGTGGCCTACAGTTGGCTCCGGGCATTCAAAATGTGGCCCGGGAGTGGTGTTCTGGGAATTCGAAGACCGCGAAGTGGCCTACAGTTGGCTCCGGGCATTCAAAATCATGCCCAGGAATGGAGTTCTGGGACCTCGAAGACCACGAAATGTGTAACTGTTTGTTTAAAACTACTTCCGCGGTTTCTCCCCGGATCCTGCCCGGACCCCCCTGGGGAGTCATGATGCTCTCTTTTGACCCCACTAAGTCGAAAGTGAGCCTGGTAGGTCAAATAGCATCCGTCTCCATAGGAGGCGGATGAGCTCACGTTGCATCCAATTCCATGTCGAAGGAATACGATATGGGGAGTGGATGGGTAGGATAGGATAAGATCGATGTATCGGTCTTTCCAGCACATAGCGAACACTAAGGTAAGTGTCCGGGCAAATAGGGCGCGCGTGCCTTGAGCCAAAGGCAACGGCGCGCGAGCTATGCTCCCGATACTATAACATCTCCCAAAGAGCTACCCTTAAAGTCGGGAGGGGAGGAGACGGAGAGCATAGCCGCGCAGCCGTTAGGCTCTGCAAAGGCCGCGCGCACAACTGCTTGCAAAAAAGAAAACAGTGTGTACAGTCTGGCCTAACACCAGACTGTAAGGCGAGTTTCCTCGCAAGGCATTTCACGCAAATACAAGATAGCCCCTTCGAACGATGAAGGGCTATCGGCTCAGTCAGAGGTAAGCCAAACGGGCCATACCTCACCGAGCAAATAGGTATTAAGGCAAAGAGCCTGCGTCATATAAAGCAGGCTCGTTGCCAGGCGTGAAATGTAAGGCTCGTTTCCGAGCAACTAGAAGGGCGCCTCTGTAGTAGGCGCCCATGCTGGCAAATTGGACCGCGGGGGGGCAACAAGGACAGACTAAAATTGATTAGACTTAGGTTTGTTTCTGTCCTCGGGACCCCGAAAGGGAACAAACTGCTTCACGTCATACTTGGATGACTGAGTACCTGACATTACTTCCAGGAGCAGCTCCCGATCGATGCTTCCCTTTGTATGCCCGTCTGCTGTCATATCCCTAGTATCACACCACTGCACGTTATGTACTATACCTATATCCATGAGCTCACGTATCCAACTGATATGTCCAAGCAGAGTCCGCTCTGTCGGTATCTTAAGATCCTTGCTTGATAATGATTTATAAACGGACTCAGCGTCTATGGTAAGAGATACTTTGATGGCTAGGCCTCCAACTTCACGCATATCTCGTAGTTGTCGTGGAGTCAGAGCTCCTGCCTTGAGCTCGTGGAGTGTGATGAGCGTAGGGTAACACTCATCAAGGTTATGCGCAGCTGCGAGTGCCTCCGCAGCATAGCTGGACCTCACCTGCAGTCGGTGTGATTTGCATAGTCCGTCACAGAGGTGAACGACGGACTTGCCTTGAGGCGAGTTTCCTCGCCGTAGTACATTAGCCCCGCGTATGCCGTAGCCCTTGGTCTCATCATCCTCCTCCCCGGTGAGCTTCCGATACCCCGAATCGCTGTGGATGTCAACTTCATTCGTAGGCTTCATCCGAGGGAAGGTGATGCGTTTCGGGCTGCTGATCAGCTTTCGCGTCACAGCATTCAGACGTCTGACTTGCAGATTGGTGGGCTCTTGGATTTCCTGGAGAGAGACCACGTATACCATGAGCCAGATTTGAGTAAGAAGGGCATGGGCGAGGGATCCTCGCAAGCTGACGAACATGTCGGTAATGAGTTTCGTGGCTTTGGCATCGGCCGCCGCTCCTGTAAGTTCTGGGTGTGTGATAGGACGTAGTTGTTTGATATGCTCGTCCTGATCCATGATCACATCCCCTTGATCATTCTTAGTGTAGCGAACGGCGCAGTTCGTATATGAGTGTTTGTTGAGCTTGCATTTGCCAAACACCTTTTCGACACGCTGTACATAGTCGTCTATATTTTTCTCTAGGCCTGTCATGTTAATATCATCGACATGTTTTGCCGTTAGCAGACCTTGGCTGAATTCAAATTCAGGGTCATAACTGGTCGGTGCAAGGCCTATAGCTCGTGTGGTCGTACAAAGTTTGAGAGAGAACGCTCTTGGAGCGTCCTTTGTACCCGTTCCTGGATTGAGGCACCTGAGGCAGTGTCGGCTTTCGTCATAAAGATGAGAAGCCAGGTTGTGTACGAAGTACCTGAGCACTTCCCGGTGGAAGAGTGAAGCAGACCATGCGAGTTTCCTCGCCGGTGGCATGGGCAAGTTCCTCATAGGTCAAACCCTTGAGGAACGCCTTGTCGATATCCATGGATGCTGAGATCCACTCTGGATGGCATGCCGCCTCACTTGCCAGGAGTCGTTGGGACTGCCTTCGGGCGGTTCCCGAGAATGTTCCCACGTCGAAAGCCTCAGTATCCATAAATCCCCGAAGGACAAGTCTGAGACGAATGGTTTTAACGTTCTCGGTACCCACCTTTACAAACTTCCACTTGTATACATACCTGGATGTCATGATGTTGGAAGCTTTGGATAAATCATACATCTCAAAGCATCGGTTGTCAATCCAGATTTTGAGTTCAGTATACAAAGCTTCACTAGCCTCCTTTGGATGTGCTGCTATGTCGGCTTTGGTGAGTAGGTCATCTTCTTTAACGACTACAACACGTTTAGCAGCAGAGGATACATATACTCTCATCGTTGCGACCATATCAGTGTCGAGGTGTGCAAGTTGAGCCTGATCCAACACTATTTTTGACATTTCTGATGTAAAACATCACTCAACGTAAGGACCATATTCATCACTATCAAGAGAGTAGCTCTCGTCAGGTGTGGTTGAGCAGAGAGAGACTAGACAAGACTCTCGTGGTTCAGGCTCGTCTCCGAGCGTGTCCGATGATATGATATCTTCTTCGTCCACAGATGCTGAAACCAAAACACATTGGTCGGGCAGCATGGTTGTTGGGACGCAGTAGAGATAATCGTCGGTAGTCGTCGTAGGATGAAGATCCATACGTAGTTCGTCGTACCACTCTTCCAGCATCATAGCTTCAATAGTGTGTTCCTCATTTTCCTCGTAGATTGTCGACAGACGGCCTTCACTCGGCGATGAAGCACCTGGGGTATCTGGAGGAGGCCTGTTTCCAGGCGAATCGTGTTCTCCAGACGTGTTGCTTGAGTGCTGATATTTAGCCAGGTCGTCGTGAAATCCTAAGGAAGGGACACGTGAAGTCAAGCATTGAATGTCTGGAATGAGTGCTACCAGTGATCTGAGAAATGTTTAGGCCGGTGCCCGCGCACTCGTAGTAGTGGAAAGCTGGGCTGATATCGTTGTCATAGTGGATCAGCGTAGACCCGGGGGGGGGTACTTTACTGCAGGTAAGTTTGACACACTTTTGGCCAATCTAACTGCTACTACGTGTTCTACTCGGAAGTAGTTTCGCACGAGATATTGTAGTGCTAGATGTACGCGCGGGTGAAACTTGCTGTCGTCTGAAAGATTGAGGTTTCCCTTGTAATCTGGGATATAGCCGAAAACTTTGGCAGGTTTCCCTGCGCCGAGGTGTGCCACATATGTAAGGGCGGTTTGCATGGCCATATTATCCATGCCAAGCTCCCATGTGAGGAGACATTCAATGTATAGAGTGTGACGAGCATCAGGATACATCACAATTACCTCGCGAGATCCTGCCTTGACAACAATATGTCCTCTTTCAGGCACATTACGGATCACCGGGAATGGGCCATTCCAGCCTCCATGATCGTCCTTAGTGGCAGTGGGTCGATGGTAGTCTACCAGGTCCCCTGCAGAGTAAAGGCGAGCACCATCAGGAGCCGTTTTAGCCCTAAGAGCACGATTTGTCTTGGCCACAGCAGTGGCTTGAGTTATGGCTTCTAGGCTAACTTCCCTCACACGACGTTCTCGTTCGTGTCCTGATGTCTCGGGTCCCTTGGGAAAGTCAAGGGTGCCGAGGTCAGGAAGAAAGGAGGGCTGACGTCCTGCGTGTGCTTGGTATGGCGATACTCCGTTGTAAAACGTAAAGGCATTGGTAACGAAGATACAACAGGGATGTTGTGTCGATTCAGCTCTTCCTCAATCATGTGGAGGACGCCTCTGAGAATGCCGTTTCGTGACTCAATTGGAGTCGCGTGTTGGCCAGGCGCTCGGATTCGAAGCTCCGCGCCCTTATTGGCCATCATGGCCTTAGCGGCATCATTGTTCAGGGCGCCTTCTCCGTCTGAGTATAAGACTTTGAAGGGTCCGTGATAGGCAGTCCAGCAGTAGTGGTAGGCGTCAAGGATAGCGTCACGTTCTCTGTCGGAAATTTCTTGGCCTGCTGCCAGGCGAATACAGCGATCCATAATGTGAAATATGGTCCGTTTCTGGTAGAACATGAGGTCCATTTCGCCTTCATCGAGCCAGTTACCAGGAAGGCTCACCGAAGGTAGTGTTGAGTTTCCTGGACGTTCCCATGCTCTGCATTCCCGACAGGTGTCGCAAACTTCTTTGATCATGTTCAGTCGAACGCTATCCAGCCCCACTTTGTCGAGGATTAGCCTCATCTTGGGTTCCTTCGCATGATACCATCGCAGGTGCAGTTTACGGAGTTCCTTTTTAACGACATGAGGTTCGTGACTACGGAGATTTTGCAGACTGCGCTGGATGTCGAATCTCGTCCAGTCGGGTAGCCGTGGAGCCCCAGAGCCGGTAGAGGCAAGAGGGTTCCTTGTGGCTCTCCGCAGTCGGTCTCCTTCGTCGACTGCATCTGGAGGTGGTGGTGCGCCTTGTAGGCGGCCGCGACGGGCCGCTACCTGTGGCGCTTCGTTAGAGGGCGCAGAAGGCGTGTTTCCACGCTCGGGGGCGTCTCGTGGCATGTCGTAACTGCTGGCACCAGATGTCGGATCAACGTTGCCGAAGGATCGTGGTCGTGGTGGCCTGGCGCGTGCGCCTTGGCGGCCACCTGAAGCTGAAGCTTGGCCCTCGCCAGGTTTAGGTAAGGGTTTCCACCAAGCTGGCACGGTTTTGCCTTCGGGGTCGTGGTCGTCTGGAAGTTTAGATGGTTCAGCAAAACGACATTTACCAGGTTCGGTATCGATGTGGTTCTTAACACTTTTGCTTCTCGTAAGATCCCTCTGGCATGCGGGATATGGCCAATATACAGAGATGGAATCATGATACTTACACTGAGTAGGGTCTCTGTTATGGCTAGGACTGTCCTTTCGGACGTTGTCGATGCATGCCGGGCAGGTGGCCACCTTTGGGATGATACGATCACCGATGCGTCTCATACCTTCGCCTGGTTCAGCTTGATCGGGAAGGTCGGCAGGGTAAGCATATGCAGTACTTGTAGGCGCGTTTCCGCGCGTAGTGTCAATGGCTTTCGCCAGATAGACGGCTTCCACAAAGGCAGACTGCAGTCGTCGAGTGTATTTTTGTGCCAGTGAAAGCTCTTTGTTGCACGGTTGTGCGTGCACATGCTGACCGTTGCATTTGAGTCGCTCAAAGGGTTTAAGAATTGTCTTGTCATTGCTGGTGATATTTGTCGGCTTCTTAATGTAGTCACCAGCGGTATCTTTGAGTCCCGTAGCACACTGATCAATGCGTACGGTTGTAATGTGTGGTCGGTTGGCAAGTTTCTTCCATGGGGAAATATCATCCACCCATGTTCCTGTAGGTTGTTCGCGTATAAACCACCTCCGAGCGTCATCTTGGGTTACAGCAATTTTACCACAGTAAGTTATGTGTGGTAAATCTTCTTTGTGGTGCTGTTCCCAAGTGTTGTGATTGACTTTGTAGTTGTAGTAGGATGGTGGTCCTGTGGTGCGGCAACTGGGTTGTAGTATGGCAACTCGTGCGTAGCATATAGCGAAGTAATGATTTACAACCCGCTGCACCGAGGGGTCTCCCAGGTCGACATATGTAGTCTTGTCTAGGTTGCCTCCTGAGGAGAGTTCCCTTGAGAAGGCAAGCTCTGAGATACCACCCTCACCGCCACAAAGCTCCAACATATCCACGCAGTTGTTATGACCATAGCATAGTGTAGCGACTATGCTGTATATGTTAGCGTGTGTGTCGGGCATAGATGTGGGGAGGGTAAGGAACAGGTCATCGTCCTCATCGGAGCTTATCAGCTCAATAGGGACGTCAGTACTCCAGGTCGCCATGAGATCCTGTCCGAGTCCTGACAAGTCGTCGCTGCAATCGTCGCTTCCGTCTTCAACGTGCTTTTTAATGCGGCGAGGCTTGATGCCTGCTTTCTTTTCGGCTTTGAGCCTTCCCTTCTGCTTGATACGATTCTGTAGGTAAAACTTGCTCGTTTTGTTCGCCGGTCTGTGCGCCCATTGTCGTGGTTGAGTGGGTACATGCGTCAATCGCCAGAGTCGGGAGGGGGAGAGAACAGTCATCTATGATGACGCGTCGAGGTTTCTGTGGTGATTGAGTAGGCTCGTTTCCGAGCAAGACCGGTTCCTCGGGTTGCCAATACAACCGAGTGCTGATGTTGGCAACCCCTGCAGGTAGTGGTGCATGCCAATCATACCCTGTTGGTTGATCGGTAACTGAGATATCCTGAATAACCGCATTGGTATCCAGGTTAATCGTTACACGTCGGATAACATCAGACCATTTCGGTCCTCCCTTGTTGGTCGTCACGTAGTGATGGATGTTGTGGTCCGTACGTGTATAAGTGTTTAAATATACAGGCACGTTTCCGTGCGTGGTGGTGCTCCCCAGGATGTTGTCGTTCAGATGACGGATGAGTGTAGTACGTGTCTGAGCTCGCCATTCAGCATGCCGTACTGTATGGCCGTACCAATCCAACACATGTTGTGGTATTGCCTGTTTGCATGTACATGCCCACAGCCTCGAGCTAATCGGTATTGATGACGCTACCTGCATAAGTACCACTCGGTGTACTGTCTTGAATATTGAACCGAATACCGACATGACACAAACGCATCCATATTACTGACAACTTAAGATCTTCCAGGGTATCACGTACTGGAGATAACTTCCAAACATATCCTGGGGGACCAAATATAATGATTTCCATACGGAATTACTTGGCTTTTATCAACAGGTTCTGGATACGTGACCAATGTGGGGCCACTCTCTTTCCTGGAGTTCGTACATGCCAGTCATCCGGGGTACTAATCCATATGAGAGTGTAATCTCCACTGATCACCGCACCCAGGTAATCTGTGCCCACGCTTGTCATAAGCTCATTGTGGGAAATACGATCACAGATATAACCTCGGGTGCGGAGGTCGGCGCAAGCCTCTCTCGTATCTTCAATGACAAAAGCCCTCTTACTAAGGCAGGTTACCCCGCTGTCTTTACTAAAGCAGGTTACCCCGCTGTCCTTGTTACCCCCCGGCTTTTCGGCCAACAGGCAAGACGACGAGGGGGCGACGTCGCCCTACCATCTTCAAGATAAAGAAGATGTGCCTGCAATGTCCGCCAGCATCTGGGCTTCCCTCAGATGCTGGAGCTCAGCACTGCAGCGCGCCGTGGCCTCAGAGGCGGATTGCTCCGCAAATGCTGTCAGCATGGATGGATTATCCATCAGCTGTTTCAGCACGCCTTTGGACCTAGCGTCGCTGACCGTCTGCAGCTCACGGTTAGTGTACCCCATTACTATCTTCCGGCGGGACCGTACAGCGCCCATGGGTACACTTCCACCATGCTGGGCCAGTTTCCTGGCAACGAAGCAATCGAACGATTCAAGATCGTCGATGTTATCGCCTCGCATAGTGGCCTTGGCGAGCGTCTCCATCAACCCCTGAGGCAGGTTTCCCTGCAATTGCTCGCGCTCCTGCGCCGGGGTCGGCTCGCCCGTCAGCACTGTCTGGAATGACGTGCTGCTTGAGCTCGAGGCGGGTTGCCCCGCAGCTCCAAAACGATCGCACCTGATCGACAGATGCCCTGACGGCAACTTCGTCGTCGGCATGATCTTGGAGCCCTCGGGGAGCTCCATTTTGACCTGCCCCTTTCCAGGGAATATCAGCTTCTCCTGGCCTCGTTCAAGCACGATGATCGTGCGTTTGTCCTGCATACTATCGAGGCCTAGGATGGCTGGCAGGTCTTTGCCACAGCCTGAAACAATGTTCGTCTTATATGAATCGAGCTGGGTCGACCCCTGGTACTCGCAGGCAATACTGAATGTGCCTACGGTATCCGCTGGGGCCGACCCTTCTCCCACTCCGTTGATATTCAAACGAGAGCGGGGCTCGAACTTACAAGTTCGGCCATGTGCCTCAGCAGCCTGGACGAACTTGCGGCTCGCGTTTTCGCCCATGATGTTGATCTTCGAGCCTGCATCGATGAGGATGGAATTTCCACCATCATCCAGGAACGTCTTACTCGGCTGCTTGATGTGCACCGTTTCTGAAGTGTCGGCTGTGCCGTCAGGCGGGTTTCCCCGCGAGTCGGTTGCACTCCCTGGCGGGTTGCCCCGCATGACGCTGGCATACGGCCTGCCTTCGGCCATACGCACCAGGTCGATGTACTGGAAGTACGACACGTGCTGGACGTGATCGCCGCGCTCCTCCCGCCAATTGGCATACTCATCACGTATGCTCTTATACTGCTCGCGGGTCGTGCGTCTCGTCAGCGTCATATACGAGTGAAGGGCAATATCCTGCAGCCCCTCATTCGTGAGGTGATCCCTGTATTGCAGCCACTCCTCGAACTCCTCGTTCGTCGCTGTGATATCGACGGCCCTGGCTGCCGTTGCTGCTGTTGCCACTGAGGAATCTGAGATGTCAAACGACGGACTATCAGTCTCAGGACTATCGGCATCCAGCATAAAGGTTGTGTGTGCATTATCCATTTGATTTTGGAAATGCCGAACACGCAACTCACGCAACTGGTCAGGGTCCAGTGCCATCTCTGCCCCACCCCCACTCTGGGTTCGTGCTCTAACCGCCCCTCTTGTGCCCCCGTTCTATTGAATCTACCAAACTGAGCACAGGGGGTTCTACACTTTGTCTGGTTGTGTTTCTTGTCGGCCCTGATCCTTGTCCGCTTTGCCAACCTTAGAAAGGAACGGAAGGGAAAAGGGGGGCAAGGGCGGGATACGAGTAGAGAGTGGTCTAGGCAAGGAACACATGAGCATACGTGATAGGAGAAGGAGCAAGAAGCATCAACGTATAGGTGAGAGGATTGCGGGCCAGTAGGCGTAGCAACCATTCAGGGTAGCAACAGTTGGCTATGCAAGCCACACTTGTTTGAGGGGGGGGGGATCAGAATAGAGGGGCCTTCCAGCCGCGGGCCGTCACGACCCTCGGCCAAGCGTTGACTGAGCCATCGCTCCGACCATCTCGATGTGCACGCCCCCCCACCCCCAAACTCAGTGTCTCTGGTTTGTCTGTACTTATTATGTGAAACCCCAGCGCCCTGCTTTCTGAGTCCGTGGTAGTGACAGCAATGGGGTCCAGGGCATGTTCGGTGTAAGGGGTTTCTGAATAGGTGTGCCTTTCTTGTGGCGGAACCTTCTGGGAATGACACGCGCGTTTGGCGCGCGCGCACGCGTGCTCAGATACACTTGGCAGCCCCAAGCTCCCCATAAACAAAACGATGGCCTCAAAAACGCAATTGTAAACGTGTCTGGTCGTGTTCCAGAGATAAGCATCGCATCCAAAACAACACAACATCCTAAACATCAGCATCGAGAAATCACTTGCGAGAGGTGTTCTAAACTGGGAGGTTTTCTTTGGGATCAGTCTGCCCTTGAGGGCTTTAGTAAGGCTCCAACGGACCCCCAGCGAGGACCCATCTGGCCATAAAGCGCACGAAGGTCTGTCGGTGTGAATGTTTGAGGCACGCCAAACCGGTGTCAAATACAATGCGCCGTCGAAAACCGTCTGTAGTCTTTTGGTTTCAAGCACTGTTTTGAGCCAATGTAATTCACACTCCTTCCAGCCTTGATGGAAGGCGATGTCGCAGATGACGCATCAGACTTGCAGAGATTGGTTTCGCTGGCGAGCCATCGGCCATCAGTGCGAAAAAGACCAGCAGCAGTGACAGACTCGCCAGCATCAGCTCCAGACATAGTCATGCCAACAGGGTCTGCTTCCAGTGTCGCTCCGCCTGGCCCCGACGATGAGGATCTTGGAACATTGGTCGCCATAGCGAGTGCAGGCCCTTCACGTAGAAAGTATCAGAAATCATCGTGGGAGGGGGCCAGGCATGCAAGAGACGAGAGAGAGAAACAAGTCGTGAGAAGAAAACTGGATCGTGCAAATGCGAGGACGTCGCACCTTGAAGATAAAATAGTTGAGGTCACTGCTGCACTCCCTGCTGTGGCAAAATTCATGGGCGTCAAGGCCGCGAGAGCGGCCGTCGACGAGAAGAGGGCAAACATTCTTTGTAAGCTTGCGATGGCCCCGACGATCAAATGTGACCGAGTATTGGCAGATAGACAAAATCAGAGCGCCCACGTGTTTGCCCAAGCTGCCATGGATATACAATATGACTGCCGAGACACCGTCTTTGTCCCATTGCGTGGCTCATCTTCTGGCGATCAAAGTGCAAAAGATGTTAAAAAGATCTGCATTCTCAGTGGTGAATGGGACGAATCACGTCAACGAATCAAGCCAGCAGCTGGGCACGTGAGGCAGGGTGAATACAATACGATGAAGGCCTTGGGTTCGGAAGTCATGATGCAATCTTGGACAATGGCTGAGACGAATGGTGGTGATATCGTGAGTGTATTTCCATTTTATTGTAAAGGCGTCGTGCTCTCTGCTCAGACTGCGGACTTCATTTTGGAAGCTGTTCTGAAACGTGCCCCGTATAACTTTGAACACCCTGAAGAGTTGGGTAAGATCGCGCGTGGATCAGATTTTTGCATATTGGCCCTTTGTGTCGATCGAGCCTCAGCGAACTGGAAAGCAATTGAATGGATATGGTCGAACCAGTGCTTGCAGAATGGACTTGTACCCAACACGATCCTCCCTTGGGCTGAGCCGTGCAGTTTACATGGGTTTCAATTGGTCAAGACGGCTCCGAAACTCTCTAGCAGTATAACGAGCAGGGCCCACACGTTCACGTCGTTCACTCGGCAACAGCGCAACACAGAGGCATTAAAGACAAGTTTGATGAACGAGATCCGAAAGGTTTTCAAGGTGAAGCGGGAGTGCCGCCCGCCCGAATTCAGACGAACATCTAGAATTCTTGTTGATTTGCTGTGCAAGCCAGACCGCCCGTTGACAGAGCCACGGTCGAAATCGAGATCAAGACGGCGGCGGCACGATAACAGGATTACGAACTCATATCTGTGCGATGAATTGGTTGAGCATGTTGATATCGGCCAAGATTTGTTGGTCCATTGGTGTTATGTCTCGGAAGGTTATGCTGAGCATGCGTCTGGAGGCGCAGTCGGCGGGCCATGCTGCACATCGTTTGAGGAGTCCCTCGGCAAGGTCGCACTTCCAATCGTGAATTGGCTTGTGAACAAGGGTTGGGAGGACACGTGCGAAGGTCGCTGGACTTATCTACTCAAGGTGCTGCGAAAAATGTGCGTAGGTTTCTTTGCTGCTGACGTGTTGCCCAATGCGTTGAACTCCATGCGGATTAATTGGAAACTTGGGGATGGGCTTGAGGCCGCATTGGCCAAACTTATAGCTGCAGATGAAAACGATTGGAGTGCAAAAAACAAGCTCAAGTTGTTGAGAATCACAGAAGCATTTTGCGCAGATGATTCGAAGTGGAAGGTTGCCGCCATTGCATGTAATTTGGAGAGCGTCGAACGGTGCATGTACGATGTGCTAACAGGGCACGTTTCGCTTGCAGAACTGTTGGGTGAAAAAAGCGGGCCCATTGCGAGATGTCAAGATGAATTTCTCGGACGGCTTGTAATGTTCCACCCAGACTACCACGGCTGGTGTTTGCTGAAATTCGGCCGTGGTGATTTCAGTAACGACGGTCAGGGTAGTAATGAATTGTGACCCCTCCATCTGCGCGTCGCCTCCGTATGCAACGATCCTTTCTTACATTCGCGCGTTGGCCTCTCAACCTTGCCCTCCCTGACCTTCTCTCTCCAATCATCGTTGCTTCTTTATTTCTCTAGCCTACCCCCGAAACGTCAGGCCGCAGGTTCCGCTGTCAGGATGGCAACGTCAAACCCCCCAGCTTTCGATGCGAGGGGGCTGCCGTCTGCTGAGGGAGGGGGGGGGGCGCATCTGGAAGTCAAGGTAAGGAGGGGCATCGAATGGACGGGGGGCTCCAGCATACGGGGTTGCGGTAAGAGGGGGGGTCGCAGTTCGTTCAGGTTTGAGGCGATGGGTCAAATCATTCGTACTTCAACTCGGGGCCTCGATGTGTGACCACTTCGAAAGACGAATGGAGCATCCCCCCTACAGTCTGTTGAAACTCGCTCAGGACGACGTCACCGACCAGAGAAAGGCTGAGATCGTTGAGGATTTCGAGAGGGTCCCATCCCACTGCCTGTCGTTATTCTTGTTGCGTTTGCGGGAGCACTGCCCTACGCGGGCAGCGTTGATGGGCCAGGGGGTGCAGATCCTTCGGGCTCTAGGCGTCCTGGACCACTCCATCCAGTACTCCGAGAGGTCCCACAACCAGCTTCGCAAAGAAGTAGTTTCAAGTACGTCTGCAAAGAATGTAAATTGTGCATGCAATAGGGTATTCAGCAAGCAGGTGAAAGAGGGCCACGAGGCCAACCACGGCAAGGACCCCCTGAAGGCCATCGTGATGCCTGCCTTGGAGAATAAACCACGCAAGCAAAACAGGACAGCCCCGTCTCAGGCCCCCTGGAGGAACCTGAAGCTTGAGTGTTACAAGGCCGTGCACGCGCCCGATCGCCCCCTGACGGACTCTGAGAGGGCTGATTTCGAGGACTCCTTGAGGGGGAAGTGGGAGGAGTTGTCTGATGAGGAGCGCCGCGACTGGTCCACCATCAACCGCGGCAACTATCACAAGTCTAGGGTGCAGGGGGCTCAGGACATGGCTGCGATCACCGATGATGCGCCTCCGCCTCCGTGCGTTCCTCTTTGGGGCCAGCATAGTGGAGGGGTCAATGCAGAAATGCGCCGTTGTGTAGCGTGACCCCTCGCCCAAACCTACTTGCACCACCCTCGCTCCACTCCCGCTCCCACCCCGAGCTCTTGACCTCGCCCTCCACCCTCGGCCATGTTACATAATGGCGCATTCCTGTCTCGTGCGAGGTGGGGACTCTGAGCATCCCGTTCCAGCGCCTCGGTTTGCAGAGGTGTACAATTCGCAGAAGAGTAGGGATCGAGCTCGAGATATGTGGTCCAGCACTGACTGCTTCGTAACACGTGCCTCGAGGCGGGCTTCAACCATGCCCAGTTCAGAAGAAAGCGAGAATATCATCGGCGGGTGCGTTGCTAAGAAAAAAAATGTTTGCAGAGATGTCCTGGGGCCAGTGCTTTGTTCCCGTTTCGACGACCTCGTCAGAAAGCTTAACGTTGTGGTGGACTCCCTTGAGAAAGATTGCAAGAACATGTCAGATACGTTGTTGTTTTTTCGTGGGCGTTCTACTGGGCCTCATCCAAGACCTCCAGATATCTGCACGAGCGCGCTGCTGGTGAGTTGCCGATTGACCCCGAAAGTGCAAATTCTCTGCAGGTGCGTATTGAAGGATGGTGGGGAAGGTGTATTTTTCGAAGCACCTGATCCGCCTTTCGTGCTGACGCTTCATTCTCGCGTATCCAAGTTGAGCGCACATATGAGCACACTTGCTTTCATCACTGGTCAGTCCCTGTCGTTAGAGATGGCAACGTATGAAAATGTAACATGGAGCACAACGATTTTGAGCTACGACTTAGGGGAAGCATCACCTTTGATGGACCATGTAGTCGATTGCATAGGGGACGAATTTCACGTCAAAGCATCTCGGGTTAAGGCTTCCAGGCCGGCCTCAATTCCAAAAGAACTTGCGTCAACTGATCCCTTCCAGGACGGCGTCGCCATGGCTGATGCTTCCAGTCGCGCCTTTGGCCACGCACCTTCGGCTGGGTCGGCGTCGGGGGCGGCTAGCAAGCCCCCAACGGGCAAGGCCCCCGAGGGGCCCGAGATGGGCGACCTGTCTTGGAGCGTCCCTGAAGCCGATGGGCTCTTCTCCGAGATCGCCGATGGCGCCGAAGACGTGATGGCCGATATGTGTGATGCCATGGGCCACGTCATGGGCATGGGGTGCGATTTGCCAGCTCAGCCCGAGCAGGGTCCTGATGGTCATGCCGACGATGAAGACTCAGAGGTTGATGGGGGCGATCGTGATACCGAAGCCCTTGACACCGCCATGTCGGGCGGTGGGCCAGCAGCTCCCGTGCCCGATACATCTGAGGCAGTGGCCGCTACAGAACGGGACGTCTTGTCTGGATATATCAATTGTCGTTTGAGTCCATGGGCCGATATGCCACTTATCGGTCACCAGAGGGAATGGCCAACCACGAACCCCAGAGAAAAGAGAAGCATCAAAATTGTGTGTCACATGCACCGAAAGTGCGCGCCCCCTCCAGTGACAGGCAAGCGAGCAACCGATCATGAATTGTGGTCTTGGCTTTTCGATACTGAATTTTTCCCACCGCCTGATGCGACAGAGTCGCAGTTGATCGAACTTGGGGCGAAGCACGTCCAAAAGTTCAGGGAACTGTGGCCTTCCATGCGTGGGAAGGCTAAGACTGCCGCTTGAGACTTGAGGCTGATGGAACTGAATGCATCGTCAATCACATCAGCATCATCATCGTGTCTACGCCTCTCTCTTATTTGCCCCCCTTCTCTGTCCTTCAATCCTCCCCCCTCGCACTGCCCGAAGGCCGCTTGCGCTCCTTTGTTCTGTCAAGCGTTGCAGCACTCAGAGGGCGAAGGAGGGAGGAGGAGGGGTGGCGTAGGGGGCTCGGGGAAGGAATGAGTAGATAGAGCGACGGCTGCAGCTGAGGAGTAGGATGAGGAGGATGAGCGCGCACGAGGGATCACAGAGGAGGAAAGGATGAGGTAGGTGATGAGTTTTTTTTTAAACGAAGGCACAGCAACTCATCGCGACCCTTTCGCGACGCGTGAGAGCAGCGTAACTCCTACAAGCCAACCCCAGATATTGCTTCGCAGCCCCGCAACCGTGCATAGGGGCCGACGGGGGCGAGGAGTGTAGAATGGTGCCGTGCTCTCGAGTCTTTGAGTGGCAACGGGGGGTACTCTGGCCAATGCGACGCCCCCCCCCCGTCTACACTTTCTCCTTGCAAGTGTAGAAGTCAGCCGTGTCGGGTTCCACACATTCTCTCTGTAAGTGTAGAAGTCAGTCTTGTCGGGTTCTACACATTCTCCTTGCAAGTGTAGAAGTTAGTCTTGTCGGGTTCTACACTTTCTCCTTGTAAGTGTAGAAGGGGGGTGGGCGGGCAGAGTGCAAGGGTCGCAGTGCTCGGGCCCTCCTGCCCCCATGGCCCGTGCGAGGCCATCTTCTGCGAGGCCCTCCCCCCCACCACTTTGGAGCGAAGCTGGTTCTACAGTCAGCCTTCTCAGACCCATCAGGCTCCCAGTCTGGCCCTGGGGGTGAACATCCCAATGCAGGCACCCTCCTCACACTTCTAGCCCGTCCCCCATTTTGGCCCGAGCCTTTGGCTGTCGATTTTGGCGCGGTCACGTGTGAGCCCGCAGTGTGTAACTGCAAGTTGTGTTGGCCCTGAGGTTTGCAAACTGCACTTCGATCCAATGGAGAACCTGGCAGCGCTGGACCGCGAAATCGCTGCCTCAGCCGAGTCCGTCGCGACCCCCGTCAAGCAGGAGAGGAAGCGTGGCCAGGTTCCAGAGTCTGGGTGGCTGACGAGCGCGAAGAAATTCAAACTGGGCCAAGCGTCCGCCGTCAAGGCAGAGCTCGACAACGGCACTGTCGGTGTTGATCCTGAGGTGGGCTCGGAATGTAAGGAGGATCCAGGCCTCGACGATGCCGCGTCGTCGGCATCAGGCTTGACCGACGGGAGCGCTTCGAGGCCCAAGGCGCCATGCCCTGGGTGCCGCCGTGCCTTCATGACTTCCACTTGCTTCTTTGGCCCCAACCAGACGGTCCAGTGGGCACTCCCAGGCGGGCGGGGGCAGTGGTGCAAAGACTGCCACTCGCTGTGGAGGACGTTCTACCGCCAGTCCTACACGCTCAGCGTCATGATCGGATACATTGAGAGGTGCCCCGAGGACTGGGACATTGCCTTGGTCGCTTACCTCACCCTCGTCTTCGAGAAGAGGGACTCAGGTGGCTACGTCAGTGCAGGGGCGGTGCAAGAGCGCATCAACACCTTGAAGTTCTTGAAACGGCAGCTGGGGATCAATTTCTCGCCATACCAGGTCATTGAGCTTGCCGAGTACGTCAAGGAGAAGGCCGATGCCGCGGTCGACCCGAGGGACCTTGTAACCATCAAGGTCATGAATGCGGATCCGACCATTGGCGTGCAAGTACCTCTCGGGGGCGTGCAACTCGGGGTTCCCGTGGTTCGCCCAGTGCCCGAAGGTGCCGTTCAGCTTCTCGGAGGGAGGGCAAACCTGCGCTGCTCGGAGTCGGACGTGGCCTTGATGACCAGGGTGTTCGGCGAAGGCGCAGTACAAGTCAAGGGGCGCTCGGTGAGCGTCGTGCCTGCCACGTCCAAGGACCAGGACGTGCCCGAGATCGTGAAGTCGAAGCTCTGCAACAAGACCGAAGCCCAAGCTGGCCTGGCTCGGGCAACCGTGGACCTTCTGCGCAGCGTCGGGTGGGAGGATGTGAAGGAGTCAGCCTTCACTCAGCACGTCAACAAGCTGTCCGCCCTTAAGACCGAGGCGGAGTCGACGGGGGACAAGATGGCCTTGGTCGTTGCCACCAAGTGGGCCGACGGCATCTCCAAGATCAAGATCTTCTTGAAGCACCACCGCGATTACGTGAAAACGAATCGCAAGCACTTCAAGCTGCTCGGCCTCAGCGAGCACCTGCACTGCGCGATGGTCTTCCTGAGCAGGGCCCTTAGCCTAACCCAAAATGACAACAGCCTGTCGGCAACCCCGACGTCCTGAAACCCCATATCCCTACCAGTGTAGCTGTCGGTGTGTCTTGGTTTGTATCTGAAGTGGCGAAGGGTTTAGCGTCGCACGCATTGCGCAGCAATTGCATGCCATCGGTCCGAATATTAGGGGTCCCCATTCAACATTCTTGGTTATCATGTCCCCTCCTGTCACATCAGTGCGATTCTATCTTATGCGGGGGGTGGGCTGCTGAGAGTGTTGGGGCAATAAGTCCACGCGAGGACTCATTGGAAAACGGGAGGGGAACGAAAGCAGGAGGAAGGGGGGGGGGCCAGGGGGTAGAGGGGGGAGGAGGAGGAGGAGGGGGAGGAGGAGGAGGGGGCAACCCTGCCTCTTTCTATCATGCCGCATCGTTTGGATCAATCCTAATGGTCAGACCTTGCCAGGCCCGTCTTATCATGTCAAACTGGCCCTGTATCATCTGAATGTTGTTTTTTTCTTCTGGAGGAACGATCGCGATCGCGACGGGATACTGTTGACTGCAATTAAGGCAGCGTCCAGCAGAAGATCGTGCCAGCGGCTTCGCTAGCCATGCTGTGGCACCAGACCAGGTTCTTCACGTTCGCTGAGGTCCAAGGGGAGCCTCTCAACGTTGCAATCAACGTGCTGGTGCAAGAGGGCCTCGCCGACACGTTCAGTAGAATCACATCGAATTCGGGGATTTCCACGGTTGATTGGTTCCGATCGATGGTCTTGACAAGCGTGGCTGCTAAACTCACCGCTGCTGACTCCAAGCCCAACCAGGAGCAGGCCATCAACGAATTAACGGATGACGTATACAAGACGATTGAAATCATCCACCCTGCCTTCATAGCCCACGTTGGCGATTGCAATGACTCCTTGGTCCATTTCGCGAACATCCTGGTCGCCAGCCGCGATTGCGACAGGGTCACCTCCAGCAAGATCGGCCAGGCCATCGACTACATGGAGAAGCAGAAGCACATGTCGAAGATCAAGGACGCCTTCCACTTCACCGCCGTCGGGTCGGCTGCCTTGGCATCATGCCAACACCAGCTGGCATTGACTGCCAAGGACGACCTTGGCGACAAGAAGATCGATCGGGCCCTCGAGATCTTGAACGACTTCGCCTCGTTCCCAACGTTGCTTCGCTCCCTGGAGGAGCTCCCATCCGAACCTACGACGCTCGAGGTGGAGAATTTCGGTGTCGTCAAGACTGGCGAAGCCTTCTCCGCGATCGACGAGTCCACCGACCACTTGTTCGAGGCCACGAAGCTATGGGACAAGAGGCGATGCGAAGAGCAGGCGCCGAAAGTCGCCGAGTACATGGACACAGCGATCTTCGCCCTTTCGGATATCGACTGCATCGTCACGGCGTTCCTCTCAGCCGTTTTTGCCAAGGGTGGCCTTGATGTTTTGCAGCGAGCGGTCGGTGTTCAATCGCTGCCAGCAAGTATCACCCTTCCGGACTACGAGAAGATGTCCCAGACCGTGCAGAAGCATTATTTCAACGACCATGGCTTGCAAATCACCTGCGAACGCCTGATGAAGATTGTGGGCCAGTTTCCGCACGGTTTGAAGGAAGCCCTCGCGACGAATGCGAATACTTACCTCGGCCACCTCACGTCCATCGTCAAGAACGTCCAGAGCCGCAACAACATCAAGGATATGGTCGAGCGCATGGGCGCCGTGCAGGCGTTGAGAGAGAGCGGCCCTGCCTTGGATGAGTGGCTGCTCAAGCAGCTGACAGGGGATGAGAAATCCACATTCTTGCAGTCGGCCTTGGAAGTTGCGAACGCCTCGGACACCATCGAAAACTTCTCCATGCACAAGATCTGCCCCGACGGATCGCCGACTGCGCTTTGTGTCGTGAAGTTCCCAGATCAGCCCGACTTCGAGGACATCTCTGCCAACCTCCAAGTTGCATTCGGATTGCCACAGAAGGTCAAGAGCTTACCGCTGGCATCACATATGAGTGCTGTATTGGGTGGCGCTTTGGGGACCTCAGTTGACAAGTTCATGGGCGCCGTTCGCATCAGCGACATCACCGTGGAAGTAGCCTTCGACTCGACTCCCGACTGGTGGAAAGATATCGTTTCCTTCTGCTCGCCCCTGTTCCTCCAGTACGCCTCGGAGACCGTTGGGAAGGCCGTTGCTTCTGATGAGTACCGCTGGGAATGCGACGGGGCCAGGATGGCGTTGCACAACATCTCCGAGGTGATTGACGTTCCGAAGATCAAGTACCAGTACCAGCGCGACGGGGCCGATTCACCCTTGGTCCAAATGCTGGTCAAGCAACATCTTCCAAACCCAAGGCGTGATCCAGGACATGAGCCAGAAGGAGTGCTCAGAATTAGATCCAGGGGTCCAGGGAATTAGATCCAGGGGTCCAGGGATGAAAAACATGCGTGTGTCAATCGCACGCCCACCCGAAACCGATAACAGATCCAGGGAAGCAGCACACGCCGACGTTTGGAGACATGTTGCTTCACCAGCCTTGGCATAGGTTTCTTGGGACAACGACCGTCAGATGGTCGTCCGCCTCGCGGAGATCTGGTGCGATGTTCACAAGGTCACTGCTGGCCTCGGGTACCTCTCCCAGCGCTATCTCAACCGCCGAGGTGGTGCCAACTCCGCTACCGCAGTCTTCGAAGAGAACGGGTTCAAGAAAGATATCACTTCCTGCATCGAATTCTGCCGCGACTACATCGCAGGTGGCACTGAGAGGATGGAGGCTCTGGAGGACCACCACGGCGCGGACATCGGCTCGGTGCGTCCGCGCTTGTCCATGTTGCTGAACTATTTCCACGGGCTCAACTGTGCCATCGACGCTACTTGCAAGGCTCTCTTTGACCGCCTTTGGGATTCAACGGTAGCGGAAGGCAAGGAGCTCCAGAATGTCACCCCGATGATTGACGACATCGTCAACGATACACGGTTTAACAGAAATATGGCTCGGACCCACCTCCACAATCACCAGAGCAAGGAAGCCCTCGGCGAGAAGTCAGTCAAGGTGTACCGCATGCTCAGCGCCGTTGGCTACTGGCACAGGACGTGGGGGATCCAGCCTCCGATGCAGGATGACGTAACCACGAAAGAGAGCATCGATATGATCAACACGATCTATATGAAAGCCCGTAAGGCATTGACTGTCATCGCAGCTTTGAATGTGATATTTTCCCTCAAGGGTAAAGTAAAATGTGAGCAGGCTTCTTTTCTGTTGGACTCCAAGCGCCCAGATATTCCAGAATCGATGGTTGCCGATCTCCAGAAGGCGAGGTCGACGTGAACGCTGTTCCGTCTGAGTTTGATGCGGTGTCTGTTTACAGAGGGGTCGAACACATGACATCAATCAAACATAACTCAACATGAACATGCAAGTGTGTGTTGTTGGCGTGCATACCGTTTCTAGCCAGGCTCGCTTCGCGTGCAGCCTCTGTCATATTGCGCTGCTCCCCCCTGCCAGGGTACGCGCGCAGTTTTTTCTGGCAAGGGAGTTGCGATATACCTGTATGGAGGCACCTCTTTAGTTGCAGTGATGTGTTCCTGAAGCGTTGCCCAGCGCCGTCGCGATACTAGACGGGGCTTGACTGAGTCGACGCACGAGGCGTTCTTGAGCTTGAGGGCTGGTGGAGGGAGGACGGGGAGAAGATGAGGGGGAGGCGAAGGAGAATGAGGGGGCAACCGAGGAGGAGGATAAGGCTAACGAGGAGTAAGAGGCGGGAGACGACGGCGAATATGAGAAGGGTGGTAGTGAGGAGGGTAAGGGTCAGGAGGAGGAACCTGAGCGCAAGGAGAATGAGGAGGAGGAGGATAAGGATGATAAGGAGGATTGACATTACCGAGCCTCAGAGAATGCCAACAGTATTAGTCTGATGTTGCCATGCTGGCAAGGGTTCTCATCCACCGAGGATGAGACAGGGTCTCACGCCAGTCATGGGTCGTGCACTTCTGCGCCTCTTGGTGCCTGCTGGAGGTGGGGCCTCTAGCTCAGTGGAGTTGAAGTTACCTGGTACTTCCTGGATCTATCAGCTTCCGAAGGAAAAAATGAATATACAACTCCACATCGTTGGCTTTCTGTGTTTCCTCGTCTTCCGTCCCTGTGCCTTTCGACTATATCCATATGCGCTTTTGCGCTCCGCATCCCGTGTGAGGGTGGACCTTCTTGGGGCACTCTTGGGGCCTCCACGGGGTCGTCTGGGGGCCTTTTGGGGTATGACGCGCCGTCTTGAAAACTTCTTGGGCCGCCTTTGCAATCGAATCGCGGTTCAGGGAGGTGCCTTCGGCTCTCTTGGGCGCCCTCTTGGGTCGTCTTGGGGCCGCTTTGGGCACCCGTTGGCAATGTGCGCGTTCGCTCTTACGTGCAGGCGCACGGCTCATGGTGTGAATGACCGAAGGCACGCAGCACAGTAACGCGCCAAACCCCATCGACAACCAAGAGTATCTGCACGAGTGCCAAATTAATTTCTGTACGCGCAATTCACATGTACGCCGAACGCAAGCACACATCGCGCGTCCTTGGATTCACACACCACTGGCCATCCACCACTGATGATTCGGAGCGTTTGCTACGGCATATAGAAAAACATATTTTCACGATCTGTGTAGCCCAAGTTGGGGGATTTGGACCTCCCAATAGTACGAGACCCCAACAGCACATGAAACTCTGGGGAGACATCTGAGGAGTATTAAGCAGGTTTCCCTGCTGAGGCGACGTCATCGGGATAAGCAGATCGAAGTATCCCGTCTCCATCGGCGGTCTCACCTCCTCTGGCAGGTTTCCCTGCTGTTGGGGCTGAGCTGTCTGCCTATCTAGCATCCTGGCCGTCATCTCCTCCACCATGCTCCTCAACTCCCGCAGTTCCCTCGCTGCTTGCTCAGGAGTCTGAATGAAGGAGCCGGTCCACGGGAATGATGACGCTATGATGCCAGGTGCTCGGCAGATAGCACATGGTGGCTGCTGAGGATCTCCCTCGCGCTGATTTGTGACATGGCCCACCACATTTGAATTCCAGCACCCCTCATGGAACAAGTGATTACAACTCAAACGGTAAACACTTTCCCTGGGCTGAAATTCTTCGAGGCATACCGCACAGGTATCTTCCATCCCAGTGAAAAATTATACATCTGCTGCTCTGGGAGATACCCGCCGCTGTCTCTCCAATACCGTCTCGGAGGGCACGAAGGCAGCTGGGGGAGCTCCTGATGGATCCAGCACCTCCGGCACTCTGGCATCTGGCACGGAGGTGGTAGGGGTCACAGCGGGCGAGTTTCCTCGCAAAGGTGAGCCTCTGTTTCTTACAACCTCAAGTGCAGCTGCACGTGAATGATCTCGTACGCTCTGCACGGCCTGTCTCCGCCTAAAGCATGCCTGTTGAGTGTGGTATGTCTGCCTGATATAATCAGGCACGCCTCTACTGCCAGACGATATCGAATGGGCAGTGGGCTGGACAGCCACATCTGGCGTCGTCGGTGAAGGCATGAAGGCCATGTGCGGGTACATAGATTGATCACTGCAGCGCACGTTAGTGAGGCTGTGGAGATGATCCGCCAATTCGCGAACAAACTTGTTCGGAACTCTGGACCCATCAGGGTACAATGGCGGATTCATGTGCGCTGGCGGTGGCCTCTGGCCCTGGGCCATGCTCGGGTGAGCATTGAACGCTGGGATGAAGGCTCGCTGCCGAGCAGGATCCCTTGGGTTGGGACCCTCAGGCTCCCAGGACCAGGCCGGCCTCCACCTCCGACCACTTGGGTGAGGCAGATTATGGCTCTGCACCTGCTGCACAGCGGCCGCCACTCTTGCACGGTAGTCATCAGGCACACCAGCTACTGTGGTTTGTCCAGCAAACGGCCGATGATGGCTTGGGGTGCCGGGCAGGTTTCCCTGCTGACTCGTTGGAGTGCCGGGCGGCATCATGTTCAGGAGAGCTGTACCATGCTCGGCCCTAGCCGCTGCGATCCTCTCCATGAGGGTGCCGTTCGTGGCAGGGCGGCCAGGAGTCCCGAACGGAGACTGTGCAGGTGGTGTAGCCATTGGGGTCATGCCTCTCGGTGTGTGCATGCTCTGCGAGGGGCTTCCATGCATCTGCTCAAATCGAGCGGGCTCTCCAAAGATGCGGCCGAACGTCTGCGGGTCTCCCTGCGGCTCAGGCATCTCAGCTCTGAGTCCATTTATAAGCAGGTTTGCCTGCATGGCCTGACGATTTCGCGTCGCCATGGCGGACATTGCTCCCTGGCCTGCGGCCCAGGGGTCCTGTTGATATAACCTATCCGCCAATTGCTCCACCTGTTCAAGGTTCAGAGCGGCCGCTATCTGGTCCAAGTCCGAGGTGCTGATGGCCTGCCAAGACACGGCGCTAGGCCCTTGGCTTGGGGCGCGGCTTGGAGCCGCGCTCCCGGCCTCACTCTCGGTGATCATGAAGATCTGGTGGACCTCAGGCTGGTTTCCCAGCTTGGCGGGACTGTAGTGGTCCCCAACCTCCCTGTGGAGGTAGACCATGGGAGGGTCGACGCCCTCTTGGTCTCGGGACCACTGGTGTTTGACGCTGGCACTGCCAACGTCAGCCCACCTGCCAGGGGCCGACAGCACGGCGGGGGGGACACGCGCCCGGCGATCCCCCAGGTACTCTGGATTGCGCCAGTGCTTCCCCGTGGCAAGGTCCTCTACATGGGAAATGTAGTACGGTTCGATGATGCCGTTGTTTCCCTCGGATAAAAGGACTCCGTTATCAGACCAACAGAACTTCATACCATCTTGCATGGCCTTGTGCCAATCTACGAAGATGATGATGTCTGAGTCTGGGTCGCACCCACTGTTCACGGCACGACGGCGGACCGTCGGCACGAAGTGGATGTGCGACCGGCCTGCCCCCTGTTTCTTCGTGTTGTGCTCGGGTCTGCAGGACAAGCCGTGCCACATAATGCCTTCGAAGGCATGCCACCGAGTGCCACGCATGGCGACTTCGGGGTACGGGGCCGGTCTCCCGGCAGGTTGGTCGCACAGTACAATATAGTTGTACAGCGACCATGGAGCTTTCAATGTCCATGAATGCCCCTGAGAGGCGCGGATAAAGATCTCGGGCTCACCGGAGTCCCGCATTAACACCTTGAACTGAAGGCGCTGTTTTTCTTCTCCGTCTGGTTCACGGACATGAGCCACTTCCATCATGATGGCTGCCAGTTGGTCAACCGTGCGAGCATATAGGTTCGCATTGATGACTTTGGCCTCGTCATATCTTGGATTATACCCATCGTGTCTCGATTTTCCTGTGTTCCACGGATAATCCTTCACGAGCTCCACGAGGTTAATCCAACCATCATGATCATCGAAGGAAGCCAGGTCCCACACAGGATTGTGTGGTTTGTCTGGCGCATGTCTGCATATCCTGCTGAGAGCTTTACTCAGCTGTTTGAGAGTGCGATTGGATGTAGGAAGGATGTTAGCTTGCCTGCATTTCTTCATGAATGCCTCATCCACCGAGCGTATTGGTGGGAGCTTCCGCAGAGCAAGTCTATCCCTGATCACACTCGGAGTCCCACTGGTGAAGGACGTGTCCCCTGGGTGGTGCAGCTGATCCACGGGCGGGTTTCCCCGCATAGGAGCCTCTGTCGCTGAAGAGGCTGCGGCTCCTGAAAAGGAGGAAGCTGCGGCGGCAGCGCCTGGCGGGTTTCCCCGCGGTGATCCGCGACTGGCGCTGCCCCTAATCGTCGGCACCCAGGTACCCCTAGACATAGCACCTTCGTCGGACCTTTTGGAACGGGCCGCCGCAGGCGAAGCTGGCGCAGGGGCATACCCGGTGCGCTCGAAAGCTGCCGCCCTTTTAGCAAGGGAGCTGCTGCGACTAGGCGGGCGTCTCCTTTCCTCCACAGGGTCCTGAGGTTGCTGCTTGGTTGGGCTCAGACGTTTGTGCCGGAGTTGCGCCAATCGGCGGTCTCAGAGTTGCAGAGCGAGGCGCCTCCATATGCACATCTGGCCCGGGATCCTGAGAGCGCGCCTTCGGTTTCACCTCCGAAGACGACTTCGGTGCCGGGGTTTCACTCTTAGCCTTCGAAAGTAGTGGGAGCGGGGGTTTCCTAGCCCCCTTCATGTAAATCTTGTTGGAATCCTCCAACATCTTGCGAGTTGCCTCGCGTGCGCGTCCGTCTGCTATCCGCATGCGTTCCTCGTCCTCCGCCACGCGTTGGGCCTTCTGTTCATCCTTGGATGTCGGTTCTGGTCGTTGGGACTGACAGGAAACGCCGGGCGAGTTTCCTCGCATACCAGGAAGACTAAAGAGCGCGTCTTTCTCTTCCTGGGTCATGGGCACCAGTCCTCCCCTTGGAACCGGGGTAGACTTCTCCTCCTCCTGTTTCGGATCCGAGTGGCCCAGGATCCCGAGACGACGATTCACTTCTGCGATCTCGTCCTGTGTCATCGGGATAAGTGGCGGATGGCCCTCTTTATGAGGGGTTTTGCCCCTGTTTGGGCTCAGACCTTCATTGTTGCCAACGGGGCATCCCGGCCTGTGGTTCTGGAACGGATCGGAACAAGGTCCGCAAGCTGCTTGAGGCCTATACTGCTTGCGAGCCGCGATGATGTTTCGCAGCTGGGTCCGCACTTCTTCAATTTCAGGGCGGCTGATGTTTTTTGCAAGCTGATAGCCTCCGTTGATGGCTTTACCCTCAGCGTCCCTATAGGCAGGGTTGCCCTTGCCGAAGGCCGAGTGTTCCCCTTTTCGGCGTCTTGGGTCATTATACGGAAGCAGCTGGCCTCCTCGCCTGAGAGCGTGTTCTGTCGGGCCAGCCTGCCTCCACTCACGAGGAAGCCGAGCCTGTGGATGTGGCTCTCCTCTGACACGCGGATGGGAACGAGACCTTCCAGCATTCTCATCGGAAGAGGCTGCCGAGGCAGCCTGAGTGGTAGCCGGCGGAGGCGCCTGCGGAGGCTCCTGTGCGATCCCAGGTGGATCGGCCACATGAGGCAGGTTTCCCTGCTGGCTGGAGCTCGGCGCAAATGGCGCTTGTACCGATGGTGATGGTACTTCAGGCTCGTCGGGATCAAACTCCACCTCTACCTCTTCGTTGACTTCCATCATGAGGATTGTGGCTTCGTCCTCGCATAGCCCGCAACCATCGCCCTCTTCTTCTTCTTCTGATGTGGAACTGCCAACGATGATGGCCATTGGCGCAGCTGGGACAAGCAGGTTTCCCTGCATAGCCGGCGTCTGTGCGTCGCTCGGCTGTCCCGGGGTAGGCGGCACGGTCGTCGGCTCAGGCTCGTTGCCGAGCACAGGCTGCCCAGCAATGTTGCGCATGGCCGCATTGTTTGGCCATAGTCCCACCGCCTGGAGACCCCATCCTGGCGGAGGAAGAGCCTGACCGCGCATGGCGATGGCCCTTTCAAGAGCATCACGCCATCTCCCGCGGGAGTATATCACGTGTCTCTGCACGTCCTCAGGATGCACGCTGTCAATGAGAGTCAAAGCTGCCAACACTAACTCCGAGTCATCGCAGGCGTCGGTGTCCTGCAGCATCATGATACCAGCTTCGATGCTCTCTTGACTCTCGGGATAAGCGATGATAAGTATCTCATGCATCCTCATGAGGGTTTGCAGAAGTGCACGTGGTCCGTACTCGCCTGGAGCAAGCGAACCAGGGGGTGCAAATGGGACCTCTGGTGCGCCTGCAATGAAAGCTTGAACGAACGCTTGAGACTCCATTTCTATAAGATCCTCATTAGTTTGGGGATAGATAGGCCTGTTTCCAGGCGGGAGTTCAGGTGGAGGTTGGAGGTTGCGTTCAACCTCGGAAGGCGAGGCCTCCACAGTGATGTCCTCGTCGCTGCTTTCGTAGGCCATGATGTTGCCTGGATTCCCGAACATCCAGTCGAAGAAAGACAAAGGCTGGTCTCCCAGCGTACCGTGATCCACGGGAGTGAGCTCGTTGTTGCCAATAACGAACCGGCGGACGTACTCGAGGTAGTACGCGTACAATCCATGACCATGCGCCTCGAGCTCGTCGACGTTGTCCATGCAACTGACCCAAGTGTAAAATATCTGTTCCATGGCCTCAAAATCCTGGAGGCTCAGATATTCGATGAATGGTTCACTTGAGCCAAAATGGACTTCGGTCGACCTGCCCTTTCCATTTCCCTTCGCTGGACAATCTCGCACAAGATGGTCGGTACTGTCGCACTCATGGCACTTAAGAACCTGGCCGTCTCTACCTCGCGGGTTTCCCCGCCTACCCTTGCCTTTTCCTGAGGTCTCTCTACGGCCCTTGCCACGGCCCTTTCCCCCGAAGAATATCTCATCGCATTGTTCATCTGAGAGCCTCTGGAGGAATGCCGCGATGCCTCGTCCGTTCAACCTCCGACGACCTCGTTTACCATTACCTTTTCCCTTGAAGCTCCTCCGTATCCTCCTCCTAACACGACGCACTGGTTTTCGTGTGAACCTCCTCCACCTCCGTTTGGCCTGTTGTAATAACCAAAACAAATGTTCAGCACGCTGATTGTCATTATCCATTTTCATAATATCTGACCAATCTTAAGCTTCAACACCATCTGATGATATAGTATATGTGTCGGTGCCAGAGTCGAAATCTTCGTCTCCCAAGTAGGTGGATACACCGTCGGCTAGGGGGTTTGACTCACCCCATAGAGAACGGTGTGGTTGTGGTTCTCTAGAAGGAGGGCTGGTTGCCCAGCTTGGTTGTGATCGATCTCCTGCTAGTAGAGCAGTGGATTCTCCAGGATCATCGGCCCATATGCCTGAGGGCCCGTTCCCAGGCTGGGCTTCAGTGGTCAAGGTAGTGTAGAAATTTCCACTACCAGATCCCCTTCCCCTTCCAAACACAGATCCTATATTACCAGGAGACCGTTCAGATAGGTGGCCTATCGAACGCATCCTCTCCAGCAACTCATCATACTGTTGTTGCGTTCGGGGCATTTGGTGATTGAGTGGCTGTAAGAGTTGCATGGCTCGCTGGTTGCCGACGCCTAAGGCGCGGAACAGGATCGTGGCTAGTAGTTGGAAGTTGGGAAGGTCAAATCCCACCGACTGTGCCTCAAGTCGGGCCATTTCGAATCGGTTAAGGGTGACATCGATTCGTTCTCCGTGAGGCACGTGGAAGTCGATGAGTTGTGTGCCGGAAGTGAGCTGGCGCTCATCTTCCAGGCGTTCGAACTTCATGCTTAGGAGGAACATGATGTAGGTCACTGGGTCGGTGTGGACCCCATCGATGTCAGCACCATAATTTATAATGTCAGGCGGTACCCTCATGGCGAGTGTCCTCGCTAGGCCACCCAGGCCGCGTTGTATGGCGGCCGCTTGGGCCTGTGGCGTCATACGTCCGCTTGTGACGTTGAGCCACGCGTTGACCTCATAAACGTACTCGCGGAAAGGTACGTTGCCTTGAGGGTCCCAATATGGGCCATGTGTTTGCCCATCGGTGCTGTTGTCTCCACGACGCATGTGTCCGATTGCTGCCCCCAGCGCGAACCATATGATAGCGAAGATAACCAGCCCAAGGCTGTGTAGATAGGGGTGGTTATGAGGCGCGTTGCCGCGCTGGGGTAGCGCCTTGTCGAGTCTTCGAGGCGCTCTATCTGGCGGATCTCTCCGCCCATGCTTCAGGTATTGCGCTTTTGGCTCGTTGCCGAGCGGTTGGTAGTAGCGCAATGATGAAGCGTATATGGTACCAATGTCGTTGTCTAGACGTCGTACCTCTCGTGTCGCTTCTTGCTCTTGAACAGATCCTCGTAAACGTACTGGGAGTGACAGCGCAGGGTGGTAGGTGGTCACGAAGATCGTGCCGAAGAGTATGAGGCTAAAAAGAGCAAGAGCTGACCACGCGAGAGTGCGGCCAGCTCCGCTACCAAGTCGAAAGTGAGCCTGGTAGGTCAACTAGCATCCGTCTCCATAGGAGGCGGATGAACTCACATTGCATCCAATTCCATGTCGAAGGGATACGATATGGGGAGTGGATGGGTAGGATAGGATAAGATCGATGTATCGGTCTTTCCAGCACATAGCGAACACTAAGGTAAGTGTCCGGGCAAATAGGGCGCGCGTGCCTTGAGCCAAAGGCAACGGCGCGCGAGCTATGCTCCCGATACTATAACATCTCCTAAAGAGCTACCCTTAAAGTCACTAGAAACCTATCAGTCTTCGCTCTTAGGTAACAACGCAATCAAAGCAACGCACCGCAACTCAATGCAATGCAACGCAAACCAAAGCAGCGCATAGCAATGCACAACAACACGACATAATGGAACGCAACGCACAGCAATGCACTGCACCGTCGTGCAAAGCAAAGCAAGCA
>CAUYUJ010015746.1:172500-207500 GCA_963575745.1 Prorocentrum cordatum
CTCCTTGTCGCGTTTGGGTCCTCCCCTTCCCGCGCGCCCTCCCGTTTCTCACCCGCGCCCTGTGCGGCTCGCCCCTGGCTCAGAGGGTCAAGACATAGCATCTGTCGCCCAAGGCGGATTTCAGGGCCTGCGCGCCGTCGTCGCCGATGCCGTTGCTGTCCAGGCGCAGCACCTGCAGGCCGCGCATGGAGGGCAGCGCCTTCGCCAGGGCCTGCGCGCCGTCGTCGCCGATGCCGTTGCTGTCCAGGCCCAGCACCTGCAGGCCGGGCATGGAGGGCAGCGCCTTCGCCAGGGCCTGCGCGCCGTCGTCGCCGATGCCGTTGCTGGCCAGGCCAGCCCTGCAGGCCGGGCATGGAGGGCAGCGCCTTCGCCAGGGCCTGCGCGCCGTCGTCGCCGATGCCGTTGCTGGCCAGCCACAGGTCCCGCAGGCCGGGCATGGAGGGCAGCGCCTTCGCCAGGGCCTGCGCGCCGTCGTCGCCGATGCCGTTGCTGGCCAGGCGCAGGTGCCTGCAGGCCGGGCATGGAGGGCAGCGCCTTCGCCAGGGCCTGCGCGCCGTCGTCGCCGATGCCGTTGCTGGCCAGGTGCAGGTCTGCAGGCCGGGCATGGAGGGCAGCGCCTTCGCCAGGGCCTGCGCGCCGTCGTCGCCGATGCCGTTGCTGTCCAGGCGCAGCACCTGCAGGCCGGGCATGGAGGGCAGCGCCTTCGCCAGGGCCTGCGCGCCGTCGTCGCCGATGCCGTTGCTGGCCAGCCACAGGTCCCGCAGGCCGGGCATGGAGGGCAGCGCCTTCGCCAGGGCCTGCGCGCCGTCGTCGCCGATGCCGTTGCTGTCCAGGCGCAGCACCTGCAGGCCGGGCATGGAGGGCAGCGCCTTCGCCAGGGCCTGCGCGCCGTCGTCGCCGATGCCGTTGCGGGCCAGCCACAGGTCCCGCAGGCTGGGCATGGAGGGCAGCGCCTTCGCCAGGGCCTGCGCGCCGTCGTCGCCGATGCCGTTGCTGTCCAGGCGCAGCACCTGCAGGCTGGGCATGGAGGGCAGCGCCTTCGCCAGGGCCTGCGCGCCGTCGTCGCCGATGCCGTTGCGGGCCAGCCACAGGTCCCGCAGGCCGGGCATGGAGGGCAGCGCCTTCGCCAGGGCCTGCGCGCCGTCGTCGCCGATGCCGTTGCGGGCCAGGCCCAGGTCCTGCAGGCCGGGCATGGAGGGCAGCGCCTTCGCCAGGGCCTGCGCGCCGTCGTCGCCGATGCCGTTTCTGTCCAGGCGCAGCACCTGCAGGCCGGGCATGGAGGGCAGCGCCTTCGCCAGGGCCTGCGCGCCCGGGGGGCCGATGTTGCAATTGTTCAGGTCCAATTTCTCCAGGCGGGCGCACAGCCGCAGGCAGCCTGCGAGCCCCGCGACCTGCGCGGGGGTCGGGGGCGGCATCCCGTCGAAGTCCAGAATCGTCACGCCGCCCAGCTGCGCGCGGCTCATCCGCCGGAAGAGCGCCTTCACCGCCTCCCGGTCCGCGCCGTTGGTGAAGGACCTGTCCTTGATGAGCCGGTCGAACTCGTCCGGGCCCACCGGCCACCTCCTCCCGGCCTTCGTCACCCCCGCCCCTCCCCCAAGGTCGGCAACGGCGTCCCACTTCGCCTGATAACGGTAGACCTTCTTGATCTGCTCCGCGGAGCAACGCTCGTACGTTGTCCAGCCCGACTGGTCGTAGCCACACTCGCGCTCGCTGCCTCGCTCGCGGGGGTGCTGGGTGAGCAGGAGGACGGTAGTGGCTTGGTGGGCGTACCACAGGTCCATCGTCTCCTGCAGCCCATGTTTGAACGCGGCCTTCTCGGCGGGGGTACGCTTGGCCTCGTCCGCGGCCTTCTGCGCGTCCTTCTGGGTTTTTCCTTGCCGCAGGGCGGCGGCCTTCGCCTCATCGGCCTTGTCGGGGTCGCCCTGCAGCAGCGAGGGCCAGTCCCAGAAGACGCCCATGTCGCTGAACCCCTCAAAGTTATCCATTCCTCTGGAGTACTTGTGGCGCTCCTGCTCCAGGGTGTCTATCACCAAGCTCAGCTGCACCCCATTGGGGTCGGGATGCTCGCGTGAGTCCCAGCAGAACGAGATGGTGATGATCGGCGCCACCTTGTCAACTCCTCCTCGCCCGCTGGCTTCCCAAATGGCCCGCAACTCGCCGGCGGACACGAACGCCTCCTCTGGCAGCTCCTGGCGCCTCTTCAGGACCGTGCCCCGCTGCTGCAGAAGCCACGACATGCGGACCAAGCGCACTGGGTGAAGGCCCTCCACGGTGAACGCAAGAGCGTCGAAGAGGCTCGTGGCGTCTGTGTACCGCGTCAGGTCGAAAGACTGGCGGGAGGCCATGTCGAAAGACTGGCGGGAGGCCATGCAGCACCCCATCGTGTCGGCGCGGGGGGCTGGCTTGCAGAGGCAGGAGGGCGCTCGCGCCTGCTTCCAGACCTGCGTCCACCCGTGGAAGCTTGAGCCCAAGCGCTCACGAGGATCGTGGCCCGTGGGGAGCTCCACCGAGGGTGGCCAGTTGCAGGGTTCGTATGGCGGCCCCACTCCATTTTGGCGCACCTCTCACGGGTATCGTGGCCCCATAGGGGAGTCCCACCGAGGGCGCCAGTGGTAGAGTTCGTATGACGACCCCGCCCCATTTTGGCACACCCCTCACACGGTTCGTGGCCTCATAGCCTCATAGGGAGCTCCACAGAAGGCGCCAGTGGCAGGGTTCGCATGGCGGCCGCGCCCCATTTCGGCACACCCCTCACACGGGTCGTGGCCTCATAGGGAGCTCCACCGAGGGCCTCATAGAGCGATGGACCCAGAATGCGGTCGCCGCATCTGCTTATGGTTGGGTCCTTCGTCAGGCTATTTTTTCATAAGTTTTCTAGGTTGATGGAGGCGGGCATTGACTCCTCCTCATCCTGCTCCTCCTCCTCCTTCTCCTCCTCCTCCTCCTCCTCCTCCTCCTCCCCCTCCCCCTCCACCTCCTCCTCCTCCCCTCTCACCTTGAAGGCACGCTGAAGGCAAGCTGAAAGTACGCTGAAGGTATGCTGAAAGTACGCTTTGCTCACACCTTGAAGGTACGCTGTAGGTGCGCTGTAGGTACGCGCTTATACAAGGACAACAACAAGAATACATTATTGTAGGTACGCTGTGGGTACGCTGTAGGTACGCTGAAAGTACGCTTTATTCACACCTTGAAGGTGCGCTGTAGGTACGCTGTAGGTACGCGGTAATGAAGGGAACACTAAGACAACACTACTCTAGGTACGCTGAAGGTACGCTGTAGGTACGCTAGGCACGCTGGACCCACACCTTGAACGCATGCTGTAGGTACGCTGCAGGTGCGCGCTTATACAGAAATGAAAGAAAACAGTAAGACAACAGTATTGTAGGTGCGCTGTAGGTACGCTGAATGTACGCTGCAGGTACGCGTTTATAAAGATTATCCTGCGACGTACCCAACCCTTTTCTACACAAGTGGCAATTGCACTGAGGACCACTCAATACCGCAGGACATTTCGGCGCCATGGTCTAGTGGTGGTCTGCGTAGGACGTACCTCCGCTGAGCCTCCCAAAAGCCCATGCGCGCCAGGTGAGCCAAGCGCGCCAGGCGCGCCAGGTGCGCCAAGTGCGCCAGGTGCGCCAGGTGCGCCAGGTGCGCCAGGTGCGCCAGGTGCGCCACGTGCGCCACGTCCGCCAGGCGCGCCAGGCGCGCCAGGTGCGCCAGATGCGCCAGGCGCGCCATGTGCGCCAAGTGTGCGCCAGGTGTGCGCCAGGTGTGCGCCCGGTGTGCCAGGTGCGCCCAGAACGCCAGGTGTGCCAGGTGCGCCAGATGCGCCAGGTACGCCAGGTGCGCCAGGCGCGCCAGGCGCGCCAGGTGCGCCAGGTGCGCCAGTGGCGCCAGGCGCGCCAGGTGCGCCAGGTGCGCCAGGTGCGCCAGGCGCGCCAGGCGCGCCAGGTGCGCCAGGTGCGCCAGGAGCGCCAAGTGAGCCAGGTGCGCGCCAGGTGTGCCAGGTGTGCGCCAGGTGCGCCTAGTGCGCCAGGTGCGCCAGGTGCGCCAGGTGCGCCAGGTGTGCCAGGTGCGCCAGGTGCGCCAGATGCGCAAGGTGCGCCAGGTGCGCCAGGTGTGCGCCAGGTGCGCGCCAGGCGCGCCAGGTGCGCCAGGTGCGCCAGTTGCGCCAGGCGCGCCAGTTGCGCCATTCGCGCCAGGCGCGCCAGGTGCGCCAGGTGCGCCAGGTGTGCCAGGTGCGCCAGGTGCGCCCAGCGCGCCATGTGCGCGCCAGGTGCGCGCCAGGTGCGCGCCAGGCGCGCGCCAGGTGCGCCAGTTGCGCCAGGGGGGCGCCAGGTGTGCGCCAGGTGCGCGCCAGGTGTGCGCCAGGTGCGCCAGTTGCGCCAGGTGTGCCAGGTGCGCCAGTTGCGCCAGGCGCGCCAAGTGAGCCAGGTGCGCCATGTGCGCCAGGTGCGACAGGTGCGCCAGGTGCGCCAGGTGCGCCAGGTGCGACAGGCGCGCCAGGTGCGCCAGGTCTGCGCTAGGTGTGGCAGGTGCGCCAGGTTCGCCCAGCGCGCCAGGTACGCCAGGTGCGCCAGATGCACCAGGTGTGCCAGGTGTGCGCCAGGTGTGCGCCAGGTGCGCGCCAGGTGCGCCAGGTGCGCCAGTTGCACCAGGCGCGCCAGGTGCGCGCCAGGTGCGGCAGGAGCGCGCCAGGTGCGCCCAGCGCGCCAGGTGCGCCAGGTGCGCGCCAGGTGCGCCCAGCGCGTCAGGTGCGCTAGGTGAACCCAGCGCGCCAGGTGCACCAGGTGCGCGGCAGGTGCGCGCCAGGTGCGCCAGGTGCGCCAGGTGCGACAGGTGCGACAGGTGCGCCAGGTGCGCCAGGTGCGTCAGGTGCGCCAGGTTCGCGCCAGGTGCGCCCAGCGCGTCAGGTGCGTCAGGTGCGCCCAGCGCGCCAGGTGCGCGCCAGGTGCGCCAAGGGGACAGGGAGGCCTCAATGTGGTCTGCGTAAGACGTACCTCCGCTGGGCCTCACAGGAACCCGCGAACGTGGCGACAGTTGCGCAGATCGCAGCCCCGCAGGAGCACAGGGAAGCCTCAAAGTGGTCTGCGTAGGACGTACCCCCGCTGGGCCTCCCAGGAACCCACGAAACTGGCGACAGTTGCGCAGATCACAGCCCCGCGAAGGGAGAGGGAAGCCTCAAAGTGGTTTGCGTAGGACGTACCTCCGCTGGGCCTCCCAGGAACCCACGAAAGTGGCGACAGTTGCGCAGATCGCAGCCCCGCAGAGGACAGGGAGGCCTCAAAGTGGTCTGCGTGGGACGCACCTCCGCTGGGCCTCCCAAGAACCCGCGAAAGTGGCGACAGTTGCGCAGATCGCAGCCCCGCAAGGGACAGGGAGGCCTCAAAGTGGTGTGCGTAGGACGTACCTCCGCTGGGCCTCCCAGGAACCCACGAAAGTGGCGACAGTTGCGCAGATCGCAGCCCCGCAGGGGACAGGGAGGCCTCAAAGTGGTCTGCGTAGGACGCACCTCCGCTGGGCCTCCCAGGAACCCACGAAAGTGGCGACAGTTGCGCAGATCGCAGCCCCGCAGGGCACCGCGAACACAGGAGAGAAGAAGGAGGAGAGGGCGGGAGGTGGATACCACAGTGTTCTATTCAAAACGAGTGCCCAACACAAGGAGGGTTGGGAAAAAGTAGGCGGAGCCCCCACGGGCCAAGTCTTATTGCGGTTGTGCCGAATCCTCTCTCCTTCGGGTCAACTGGCCACCTCGGGCCAACACCCTGGAAAGCGCCCAGAGCACCCCTCGTCTGAGGCGCACTGCTTACCAGAAGTGGCGGAGGAGGCGGAATGTAGAAGCGCCGTTGTGCGGAGAACAAACGAGCAGCCGTCCGTCTGCGCTGCTGGATTGGGCCGCGTGGCCAACGCCGTGGCGGCTCTCCGCGGCACCCTCACTCGGCGTGTGGTGTAGAAGGCGTGCTGAAGAAACCACAGGGGCAAGGCGGCTGGCAGGGGCAGCAAACCAGCCTGATGGTGCAGGCTGCGGTGAGTCCGCTGCGGCTGGCAGAGGCTGCAAGGCTAGACGGAAATGCGCGATGGTGGCTGTGGGAAGCGAAGCAGTGCGTTGGCTGTGCGGCGGTAGTTTGCCCTGCGGCATGCGCTCGCCCACGACTAGCCATGTGTGGGGGCATCGAACGACAAGGATTGTCGGATCGATTTCCCTCTTGAAGTCCCCGTTGGCTGCCGCCGCAGCCGCCTCGGGGACCGTTGTGTTTTTGATGGTCGCCAACTCCGTCCTTAGGGCCTGGAACTCGAGCTTGAGGCCATCGATAATACTCTCCGCGTTGTCCATTCTCGTCTCGAAGGTTGCGAATCGGGAGCGCAAATCCTTGTCGAGGCCGTCGAAACTGGTGGCGACCTGCAAACCCAATGCTGAGAGTGGCGTCGATGCGGGCCATGATCTCTTTCTTGGAATTGTCAACGCTTGTACGCAATTCAGCACCGTCAACCTGAGAAAGAGACCGCACCGGCGAGCGCAATCTGGACCCTCCATCACGTCGACCACCTGCTGCCGCAGCGCCATCTCCTGCACTGCTGGCTGCCGCGCTCATGGGGCCAGGTGAGCACCAGGCTGACGCGCAATGACAAATTCGCCGGCCCAACGGGCCAGGGCGTGCTAAGATCTCCGGTAACTGGTTAACAGTATTAACAGTATTTCTAGTTCGCGCGCGCGGGGCGGCCCCTGGGGGTCCCCCGGCGAAAAGTACCCCGACCAACGCCCGACCGCCGCCCGACCGCCGCCCGACCAAGTCTACTCAGAGATGGTTTTCCTTCTGGGTGCGGCCTCTCAGGCTCCCCAGAGCGCGCTCAGAGTGCCCCAAGAGGCCCCCAAGACTGCCCAAGAGGCCCCCGAGACGCCCAAAGAGCGCTCGAAGACGCCGAAGATGACCCCAAGACGGCCCAAAAGGCCCCCAAGACAGCCCAAGAGGCCTCCAAGACGCCCCAAGAGCCTTCCAAGAGGCCTCCGAAGAGAGCCCCAAGAGGCCAAAATCGTTGATTTTCATTGGTTTTTTCGATGTTTTTTGTGTTCTGGCTTTTTCGGCTTCCGGACGCTCCAAGACGGCCCAAGAGGCCCCCAAGACCGCTCCAAGACGGCCCACGAAGCTCCCAAGACGGCGCCGAAACGACCCAAGAGAGCCCTCAAGACGGCCCAAGTGCCGCCCAAGACGGACCAAGAGGCCCCAAGACGGGCCCAAGAGGGACTCAGGAGGGATACCGAGAACTCAAAAATGGAGCCCTCCGTCCCAGAAGGCGCCCAGGAGGTCCCAAAGAGGCCCCAAGAGGCCTCCAAGAGGCCCCAAGATGTCGCCAAGAGGCCCCAGGAGACTCCCAGGAGGCCCAAAAGAAGCCCCAGAAGGCTTCAAACATGTCTCCCAGGCGCCCCCGAACGGCCTCTCAACAGACCCCAAGAGGCCCCCCAAAGAAGCATCTTGACGACGACTCTATTTCGCCCCATCGAGAGACGACCCCCAGGGAACTGCTTCACCATCAAAACTCCCCACGCAACGCGTCCGAACGACACCCGCCCCCAAGAGCGCAACATGGGCAACGAACACACAGACAAAAACCAGCGATGCCATATCACGGGCCGGCGGAATGAGCGAAGCGATTCAATAAGAGAAAGATAGGGTGTGCGAAATGTGTGTGTGGAGAGAAAGTCCACCTCCCGTTGACAGCAGGATCGCTCACTGAGGTGGGCGTTCCTGATCCTCCTCCTCCTCCTCCTCTTCCTCCTCCTCCTCCTTCTCCTCCTCCTCTTCTTCTTCTTCGTCGTCGTCCTCCTCCTCCTCCTTCTCCTCCTCTTCCTCCTCCTCCTCCTCCTTCTCCTCCCCTTCCTCCTCTTCTTCTTCTTCCTCCTCCTCCCCCTCTTCCTCTTCCTCCTCCCTATCCAGCTCCTCCGCAATTAGACAGCATGAGTACTACTCTCATCTCTCCCCTGATGACGTCTGGAAGATTTCTGGCCCCTTCCGCGTATTTTTCATTACACACAGGACTCCTGGGAACTGGGGTTTCGCTCGGGCTGTTATTCAAAATGCTGTTCCCGCTGAAGCGCTGGTTTCATTTTCCGTTTTCCGTTCGTTCCGGATCGCGTTCCCGCTGCAGCGCTGGCCTCATTTCCGCCCTTCCGCTCGTTCCGAATCGTGCTCTCGCTGCATCGCTGGCCTCATTTCCGCGCTTCCGCTCGTTCTGAAGTGTGTTCCCGCAGCAGCAGCCGCGGCATGGTTTTCGGTCATTCCAATTTCGCCTCAACATCTAGAAAATGCCCCCCCCCGGAAAAAAAAAACATCAGAAGTGATTCCACATTCGGTGTCGATCCGTTGTTTTGTTGGACAGCGAACGCCCCCTCTACGTTGGGGCGTCGCCACGCCATGCTATGTCATGCTGCGCGTTGATATTCAACACCATGATATACCATGTAATGCTATTCCATTTTACGACGTCCGACTATGCGAATAGAGGGGAGGAGTCGTCACGCCACGCTGTCATGCTACGCGGTGATCCTCAACACCATGCTATGCCATGTAGTGCTGTCCCGTGCAACGACATCCGATCGTGCGAATTGAAAGGAAATCTACGCCATGGTAAGTGATGGACGGGAGGGGTAGGACGTCAGATATGACGCGAGCGCACCTAGCCAGTCCCCTCCCCTCCCCCTCGCCCTCATTTTCCCCCTCCTCCTCCTCCTCCCCCTCCTCCCCCTCCTCCGCCTCCTCTTCCTCCTCCACAAAAACCGGGAAACGTCAACGGCGACCCCCCGAAAGCGTGGACAAATCCCCAAATACCTGCTGGCTGTCCTCCTCCTCCTCCTCCTCCTCCTCCTGCTCTTCCTCCTCCTCCTCCTCCTCTCCCTCCTCCTCCTCCTCCTCCTCCTCCTCCTCCTCCTCCTCCTCCTCCTCCTGTTTCCACCTTCCTCCTTCCGCCTTTCCTGCTCCTCCTCCTCCTCCTTTCTTCCTCCTCCTCTTCCTCCTCCTCCCCTGGCTTCGAGCATCGACGCACGCGCGCGCGCGCTTGCGCGCGCTCCTCCTCGCTTGCGCGCGCCTCCTCCTCGTCCCCCCTCCCCCCCCCCCCTCCGCCCGGTTCCTTCCGAACCGCTTGACGACGCCGCTCCCGCGCGGCGCCGCGGCCGGCTGGGCCGTCCGGCGCGGCCCCCTTTCAGGCTGCGGGCAACGGCGTCTGCAGCGCGGTGCCGTCCCCGCGGCCGGGCCGACGCTTCTCGGGAGGCGCCCGCCCTGCAGTAGAAGTGTCTAGGTGCACTGGCGGGACTCAGCGCAGCCTTGAAACGGGGAGCACCTTGTCCAGCGCTTGGGCCATTCGACGGTTGGGGCATCTACCTTGCCTAAGCATGGCCAGGACGCCAGGACCTCTATGCCTGTACGAGTCGGGGGTTGATAGGGGCGCTCTAGCATCTCAAGTTTTGCTTGGGACCATCCTCCACACTTCATACAAACTATGGTTTGCTCCCGAACAGTCATCTAAGGGGGCTCCGTCTGGCGATCCTTCCGCCATGAGCAGACAACGTATGCACTGCAATCCGAAGTCTCCTTGTTGCCAGCAGTGCCAGCTGGTCTGCCGCCTTGAGCGGTCCGACCGAAGGCGCGTCGGTCTCTTCCACTTTACCATTGGGGAACAGCGGGGGGATATGCGCAGCTAACTTCATGAAGCTCTGTGCTCGTGTGGCTGCGAGGTTCACGCAAAGGAAATCAGGATCGGGCGCAGGGCGGAGGGACAGCGCTGCCTTCGCTTCCCTGTCAACGGCAGCGTTGGCCACGGCGAATAGACGATCAAGCCTCTCGAGCTGCGCCATCTCTTCTTCGGACCTGTGAGCTTTCGCGTGGCGCACTGTGCGTATAAACGGCGTGCCCTCCAAGCTCTGCGCGAAAAAGTCTGGCGCCTGCAAACTTGTTCGAAGCCGCCAGCTGCCTAGAAATGTCTTGTTGAACAATGGCGACTGCGGCCTTGCAGTCCGACGCTAGCTCCGCTAGTCTGCGCGCGACTTGGCCGCAGATCGCAATCCCTACGTGTTCTGTCATGGCGGGCGTCTGTGGCAGGGTGCCAGGGACGATCCCAAGCCGTTGCTCCTCCTCCTCCTCCTCCACCTCCTTTTCCTCCTCCTCCTCCCGTCCTCCTCCCATTCTATTTCCTTCTAAATAACTTCTCCCTGTCGCGCCTCGGGGCCAGTCAAAAAGGCGGGCCGAGCATTTCGCCTGATACGTCCTCTCCATTTACGATCTTGAAGCTTGAGGAGTTGACAGCAGCTTCACGGATGGAAGGCTGGTCGCTTTCAACATGTGGCTCTCGCCTTAGCACCGCACACACTCGTCTTAACACATTGCAAGGATTTTGTGGACTGGGGACGGGCCGTTCTAAACATGTGACTCTCGCCTTAGCGCCGCGCACATTCGTCCTAAACACTCGCACACAGTCTCACATGTTGAAGGCGGGCCGTTTTTTAAATGTGCTCTCGCCTGAGCGCTGCGCACATTCGTCTCAAACACGCAAGAGGTTCACGGATTGGGGGCGGTGCCTTTTCAACATGCGGCTCTCGCCTTGGCGCCGCGCGCTATCGCTCAAAAAACATTGCAAGATTTAAACGGGGTCGCATGGCTGACGTACCATAATTTATGTGTTGTAACGACTCAGGAGTGTCAAGGCGTAGCAGTTACGTAACAGTCCTCCTCCTCCTCCTCCTCCTCGCCACACTCGCCCTCACTCATTCTTCCCTCGCCCTCACTCTTTCTCCCTCCACGCTCCCCTCTTGCCCTCTTCCAACCCTGCCCTCATCATCATCCTTCTCCCCCCGTCCTGCTCTTCTTCATCCCCCTCCTCCTTCTTGCCTCCTCCTCCCCACCCTCCTCTTCCTCCTCCTCCTCCTCCTCCTCCTCCGCCGCCGCCGCCTCCTCCTCCTCCTTCCCCCCGCCTTCCTCCGGCCCGCCCAGCCCCCGGCGCGCTGGCCAGGGGGTGGACGCACGCTGCATGGTCATGACGTTGGGCAGGAAGCTGGTGCCGTCCTCCGCCGGCGCCCCGTGGCGCCGCGGGCGGCCCCGCGGCGGCGGAGGCCGGAGGGAGGTGCGCGGGAGGTGGGCGTCGGAGGCCCTGGAAGGGGCACCAACAGGAAGCCGGGCGTGTCTCCCTACAGGGGGATTTGCGACGAAAAATAGAAAATACTCAACAAAATGCTCCCCAGATTGTCAAACAATACGAAACAATGGTCCCCAGACTATTTTCTGACTATTTTTGAATCTTCCCCGTGTAGAGGGACAGGTCCGACTCAACACCAACACTACGCAACACTGAGGAGGATGGGCCGGCTGCCGCGGGGCTGCTGGCGGCGACGCCCGCGCGACGCCGCGGCGGCGACGGACGGCGCCGCGGCGCGGCGGACGGCGGGCGAGCTGGTGCGGCTGCTGGTGCTCTGGGGCTGCGCGGGGCCAGGTGCCAGCGGATGGGCGAGGTCGCCCGCGGGTCGTGGGGCCTGTGCAGGGCGCCGGACGGCCTCGCCTACACTCGGAGGCCCAGGGGGCCGTGTACCCCCGCCCGGGGTTGCCTCCACTGTGGGGAGATGGCGCTACATGTTGGTGGTGGTGGTGGTGGTGGTGGTGGTGGTGGTGGTGGTGGTGGTGGTGTCTCGGCCACCATCCCCGAGATCGGGATCGTCTTCCCTCGGTGGAGGCACACGGCCGACACGGGTGTTGGTGTCAACCTCGGGACCTCCAAGGGAGGTGGAGACAGCGGGCAACGCAGGGGGAGTCGAGGGAGGAGAAGCCCCCACCTCCTCTCGTCGTGTTGAACACTTGGGCCTCGGGAGCATCAGAAAACTGCCCAGGATGAACCGCTGGTCCCGGGAAGGGGTCCAGACTTCTGGGGGTCGACGTGGTGAAAGACAGAAGACACACGACGTCGGAGTGCTGAGAAGGTGGGGAAGGCGGAGAAGGGAGGAGAGAGGGATTGGGGCGGGATGGTGAAGGTAATGACGGGGAGGAGGATGAGCAAGGAGGGGGGCGGGCGAGACGCAGGAGGGAGGACGGAGGAGGGAAGTGGGGGGATGACGAGGAAGGAGGCTGATGAGACAGCAGAGAAGGGAGGGGAAAGTGAGGGAGGAGGGAGGACGAGCAGGATGACGAGGAGAAGGTCGGATGGAGGGCGGATAAGGGCGGGGTGAGGAACAGGAGACCGCGAGTGGGCATGTCACTTGCCCGCTCGCGGCCAGATAGTGGGGGTGTCTCAAGCGGCTTGATCGTTTCGTGGCTGAGGCCCCTCTCTTTTGAGAGCTCAGTGATCACCGCGACATTACAGGCGTGGCACTTGGGCACCTCAAAGGGGGGCCGCCAGAGATGGGCACACAGGCCCGTTCGCGCCCGAATTGTGGGGATGTCTCAAGCGGTTTGCTCCTTCCGCGGCTCAGACCCATCTGTTGTGAGAGCCCAATGCTCACCGCGACATGGCAGGCGAGGCACTTAAGCACCTCAAGGGGGGCGCCGCCAGAGATGGGCACGCTTGCCCGTTCGCGGCCAGATTGTGGGGATGCCTCGAACAGTGTGCTCGCCGTGAGGCTGAGACGCATCCCGTTTGAGAGCTGCATGATCACCGCGGCATGACAGGCGAGGCACTTGGGCACCTCAAGGGGGGCACCGCCAGAGATGGGCACGCTTGCCCGTTCGCGGCCAGATTGTGGGGATGTCTCAGACGGTTTGCTCCTTTGGTTGCTCAGGCCTCTCTGATGAGAGCCACATGACCACCGCGACACAGCGAACGTCGTATTTGCGCACCTCAACGGGGGGGCCCTTTTTTGCTCAGATGTTGGAGGTGTTTCAGGCGGCTTGCCCGTTTGATTCCTCAGAAAGTCATCTCTTCTGAACGCCCAGTCATCACTTAAATGTAGCAGGCGTGGCACTTGGGCACCTCAAGGGGAGGCCGCCAAAGAGGGAGGTCACTTGCCAAATTCGCGGCCAGCCACATTGTGTGGATGTCTCCGGCGGACTGCGCTCGTCTGCTCAGGCTCATCTCTTTTGATAGCCCATTGATCAACGATATGTTGCCTATCTCTTGCTTATGGGGTTCTGGTTATGTGTGAAACGTCTCCGCCTCACTCTCCTCCCCTCCTCCCGCTTCCTCCCCTCCATCACACTCAGACTGAATCATACTTAGACCCACTCACGCGCAGATGCACTATCTCAGACTCACTCACACTCAGACACGCTCATACTCACTCACTCACACTCATACCCACTGACACTCACACTCACTCTCACCCAGGCCCACTGGTACTCAGACCCGCACGCGCTCATATTCAAATGCGCACCACTTTCACATATCCACCCAGGCTCAGCCAAGTCATACCCAGACTCGTGCACACATCACGCGTACAGACCACCTCACTGCCAGATCATTCAATCTCATACACGCCCAAACTCACACAACGTCAAGGCCACTTATACCCCAACTCACCCTCATGCTCAGACCAAGTCCTGGACTTGTAGCAAGCACAGCACTCGAACGCCCCATATGGGAGCCGTCAGGCGGGGAGGAGACGCTCGCCCGTGCGGGGCCAGACTGTGGGGTCGGCGAGACGTCCGCTTTGGCTGCACCGACTCGTCTCCTTTTCAGAGCAGACTGTGATGTTTCGAGCGTGGCGCTCGCCTCTGCACATCAAGTGGGAGCCTCCAGGAAAGGGGGCACTGTTAAAGATCACCGTTCTCACTACCTTTGGGAAATATGGGGAAATAGTAACAAATGCGGCGTCGGCGGCAAGCTGGTCGCGGGTGGGTCGCGGCGCGTTCGAGGCCAGGCTGTCAGGATGTCTTTATGACAAACGCCTGTGGTGGCTTCATCGACTCGTCCCCTTTCGGAGCAGACTGTCAGGACGTCTCGAGCGAGTCGTCCGTGTCAACACCCCAGGGGGAGGGGGCGCCAAGGAGAGGAACCCTCGCCCGTTCGATGCCAGAGTGTGGGCATGTCTCTGGCGAAACGCCCCTCTTGGCCTCACCGGAGCAGACTTGGATAATGCCTCTAGATTTAGGTCAGGCGTGTCCTCCTAGAGGCGGACTTTGGAGGAAATATAAAAACAGTCGAACAAAAATAAAAAAAAGCCAAACGATAATCAGAACATCGTCCCCATATTATTTCTGAATATTCCTACTGTGGAGGGACAGGCCCGACTGGGCTCTGGATGTCTCTAACGAGGCGCTCGTGCTAACACCCCACAGGGGAGGCGCCTGGGAGAGGGCAACTCGCCCGTTCGGGGCCACGTTGTGCGGATGTCTCCCGCGAGGCGCCACTTTGGCGTCACTGACTCCACGGCTTGGAAAGCGGATCGCGGGGACTTCTCGAGCGACGCACTTGTTGCAGCATCCCGCGGTCCCGCGGGGGGGGGGGTAGGGAGCGCTCAGTCCCCACATGCTAAGAAACTCTCTCACTCAGACGCTCACAGACGAGAGTGCCAGGAACTGAGATGCACATATGATGATCTCCGCGTCGAACATTTCTGACAGTTCAGCTCCCATCTCGCTTGAAATAAATGTTACGCCGTCATACGCACGCGAATCCACTACCGCGCAAGCATCTGAGCGGGACCAGGCCCTTCAGAACCTCAACATTGCGTATCGGAGGTTGGGGTGTGAGATCGCAGTGGAACGGAGACCTCCAACCGGGAAATCGTTTCGTGACGTTCGTGTCGTGCGTGCGGGCGAGGCGAAGCTGCGTGGGCGCGCGAGTGGAATGAACCCGCCGTTGCTAGGGCGAAGTCGAGACAAATGATTCTCCCCCGTCCGTCCGTCCGTCCGGCGGTGGCCCGCAGCGTCTCGCGGTGTCCCGTGGTGATCCGTGGTGTCCCGTAGTGTCCGCCGTTGCTAGGGCGAAATCGGAACAAAGGATTCTCCCTCGTCCGTCCGTCCAGCGGTGGCTCGCGGGGTCCCGCGGTGTCCCGTGGTGTCCGCCGTTGCTAGGGCGAAATCAAGGCAAATGATTCCGCCCGCCCGTCCGTCCGTCCGTCCGGCGGTGGCTCGCGGTATCCCGCGGTGTCCCGTGGTGTCCCGTTGAGTGAGATCAATAGTGAGATCGATAGTGAGATCGATAGCGAGATCGATGTGGTGTCCCGAGGTGTCCCGTGGTGTCCCATGGTGTCCCGTTGAGTGAGATCGATAGTGAGATCGATAGTGAGACCGATGGTGAGATCGAGAGGTGTCTCGCGGTGTTCCGTGGTGTCTCGTGGTGGCCCGTGGTGTCCCGTGGTGTCCCGTGGTGTCCCGTTGAGTGAGATCGATAGTGAGATCGATAGTGAGATCGATTGAGTCAGATGTTGGTTCCCCCCCCTCTCCCCCCCACCCCACGCAACCTCCTTATCACCCGAAGGGTGGTCGCATAGGTACTGTAGCTGCACTGCCAATGATCCCCAAACATCACTCCCAGAATTCCTGGTCGGTCGTGGGATTCGCCGCGCGACCTCGCCCAGAGCCATAGAGGCGCTCCGGGGTCCCAATGCTCTCATGGGGGCCCTGTTGGGCGCCTCAGCCGCCATGGAGGCTCTGGCCTGCGGGCTGGCCGGAGAGGCCCACATCACTGAACTGCCAGGCAAATTCTTGTTGACTGTGTGTGTGTCTGTGTGGCATCAGAAACTACGCATTTGCATGGTTACAGCATTCTCGGCTTCTCGTCTAAGCCGAAACGGATGCGGCGGTGGCTTGCGGACCCTCTCACCAGGACCTTCGCCAGGGTTCCCTAAGCGGGGCCACGAAACGTGTGCGTGGTGTGCAGACATGATTGCGGCGGTGGCATGCGGACCCTCCCACTGGGGCCACGAAACGCGCGAGGGGTGTGCCGAAACAGATGAGGCGGCGGCATGCGGACCCTCCCGCTGGGGCCTTCGGTGCAACTCCCTATGGGGCCACGCAGCGTGTGGGGGGTGAGCCGGAATGGGTGCGGCGGTGGCAGGCGGACCCTCCCACTGGGGTCACGAAGCGTGTGAGGGGCGTGCCTGGATGGATGCGGCGGTGGCGTGCGGACCCTCTGACCAGGGCCTTCGGCTCTGGGCCACGCAGCGTGTGAGGGGCGTGCCGACATAAGTGTGGCGGTGGCACGGTGACCCTCCCACTGGGGCCCTCGGGTGAACGCCCTATGGGGCCACGAAGCGGGTGAGGGGTGTGCCGACAAGGGTGCGGCGGTGGCACGAGGACCCTCCCGCTGGGGCCTTCGGTGGGGCTCCCTATGGGGTCACGAAGCTTGTGAGGGGCGTGCCGACATGGGCATGCGAAGGGCAGAGGCAAGGGTAAGAGGACAGAGGAGAGGGAGGAGGAGAGGAGAGAGGAGGAAACGCGGGGGGACAGAGGAGGGGAGAGGGGGAGGGAGGAGGCGGAAGAGGAGGAGGAGGAAGAGGAGGAGGTGGAGGAGGTCGAGGAGGAGGAGAAGGGGAGGATGAGGAGGATGAGGAGAGGAGGAGGAAGAGGAGGAGGAGGAGGAGGAGGAGAAGGAGGAGGAGGAGGAGGAAGAGGGGAGAGAGGACGAGACTGCACTACCAGTGGGAATGACACCTCTGCAGCACAAGGCCTTCGACAGGCTCACACAGTGACGATAGGAGGCCACGATCGGGGGTCACGGTGGGGGGCCACAGTGGGGGAATCGGGGTAGGGGTGAGGGTGGGGGTATAGGGCTAGGGGGTATATGGGGATAGTGATACAGGAAAATGATCGCGATGGGGAACGCGATGGAGGGATCACGGGGACAAGGATCGAGGCAGAGAGACATAGATCGAGATAGTAATGCGGATAAGAAAAGGGATACAACGGGAAACAATGTGAGGCAATGGGAAACAATGGGAAACAACGAGAGACAATGAGGATGAGGGCAGAGACCAGGGTACGGATATGTATAGACAATGAGAGGCAACGCAGACGAATGGGAGGCAGTGGGGCAAATGGAAAAAGCGGGAGGCAATGGGAGACAACGTCGCCCCACCGATTCCAGCTCCAGCAGCGCACTGCCTGGCTTCTGCGAAACAGTGTGTTAGCCAGCGCGTGCCCCAACCCCAAACGATGTGTTTATAGCAAGAAATGTTGTGCAATCTATGTGTGCCACCCTATGCGGTGGAAGGCATGTTGTGCAATCCACGTTATGCAATCCATATCGTCCAGCATATGTTGTGCAATGTCAGTGGGGCAATCTACGCGATACAACATATGTTGTGCAAACTATGTGGTGCAATTGGGTTTCACAGGCGAACTGACACATCCCATGATTTTGCAAACATCCCACCCACCCACCCGCAACTTGGTTTGCAAAACCCACGCGGTGGCGATTGCAATGAATGGTTGGCGTTGGCTGGTGCATCTCTGCGGCCGCGCCGGCCCAAGCACGCGCGCGGAACGGCCAGTCAGTTTGGCGCGGCCGACGCGGCCGCGGTGGCGCTGACCGTTTTGGCACATCCCAACAGGCACTTCAGTGCGGGTCGGCGACTCGGGCGGGCGCGGTAGCATGGCAACGTCGACAACGGTAGACACGATGATGGTAGTAGCGATGCTGGTGACGATGTTGGCAACGACGACGGCGTGGCCAGTGCGGGCGCCGCTGTTGATCACGCCGAAAACGATGACGGCGTCCTCGCGTCGGTGATGACGGTGTTGGAAAGAGTTCGACATGCGCGCGCGGCCGACGCGCGAGAGTGGCCCGCATCATATTATTTGACGCGGATCGTGCCCCCCCCCAGCACGCGCGCAAAAGGCTGTGCGAATGATTTCGGCATGCGGCGCCAGAGGCCCGTTTGGCAGAATGCCATGACAATGTTCATAAACCGATGGCCCCCCCCAGAATTCGCAAGAGCGCGAGCGCACGCTTTTTTGAAAACTGATGTCGCGAAACCATGTGTGTATGTGTTTTGGATTCTCGGTTCTGAAACCACTACGAAACCAAAGTTTTTTGACGGATTCCGGCATCCGCACGCGACGACGCGCGCGCGGGCACTTCGTCCTATTTCTGTTGCAGAAGATTCTCGCGACAGCACGCGCGCAAGGGCTTTCGAACGATTTCGACATGCGCGCGCGAAGTCTTTCTGGTAGTCTGTTATGAGAAAATTGGAAACCGATGGCTTTCTTAACCATTCGCAAAAGCGCGCACAAGTTTTTGTTTTTAGGGTAGTTTAAAAAAATCCGCGTTGCGATACCTTTTGTTTTTTCATCTGCTTGTTGGGCATTCGATTTTGAAATCCTTGCGAAGCTGTAGTTTTTTTGCGCAAGATTTCGGCAAGCGCGCGTAACGACACGCGCGCGTGCATTTCGTCCCGTCTGTTTTGCAAGGGGTTCTTGGAAACTGATGATTTGTGGTAAACGAGTGCGCGCATAGTTAGTTTTGCAGCCATGATGGCAGGGGGGCGGATAGTACGAGTTCACAGTTAGGATGGACGACGGGGTAGAATCATATGAAAATTACAATGCCCAAAGGTGGGCGGATCATCTGGGGGGGCGGTCGAGTCTGTTCTCTTCTACGAATGGAGAATCTACGCGGTGCGCAATCCATCCGATGCAATCGACGTGGTGCAATTGACGTGGTGCAATCTATGTCGTGCAATCGACGTGGTGCAATCGGTGGGGCGAAATCAAACATCCCACCCGCCCACCCGCAACTTGGTTTGCAAAACCCTTGCGACGGCGATAGCGATGAGTGCTTGACGTTGGCTGGTGCATCTCTGCGGCCGCGCTAGCCCGCGCATGCTCGCGCGCGCGCGCGCAGCGACCGGCTAGCTTGGCGCGACCGGCGCGGCCGCGGTGGCGTTGACTGCTGGGCAAGGATTTCGGCAGCGCGCGCGACGACGCGCGCGCGGGCGTCGTCCCGGTTCTTGCAAAGGATTTCCGCTACAACACGCGCGCGAGAGCGTCTGGGCGATTTCGACATGCGCGCGCGAGAGGCCCGTTTGGTAAGATTTTAAGCACACGTTTCAAAAAACAAAATGGTTTCTGAAGAATTCGCAAGAACACGGGCGCAGCTTACGTTGAAAACTCTCGTTGCGAAACCATATGTTTTTCTGTTTCTGGGGCGCTCGATTTTGAAATCCTTGCGGCGCCGCAGGTTTTTGATGGATTTCGGCATGCGCGCGACGACGCCCGCGCGCGCACTTCGTCATATGTTTTGTATTGTGCTTTTGAAAACTGAGTTTTGATAAACGAAGGCGCGCGCTTAATATTTTTTAGCAACGGGTGAGGGGGGAACCGATGCCGGCCTGCCCGGGATGGTGCGAGTCCATATTCAGGAACCGACGATGGGGCAGAATCGCATGCACGTTGCAATGCGAAGGCGCGCGTCGTAAACCCCCGGGGGGGGGGGCGGACGGTGGATCCTTTTACTTTTTTAGACAGGAAAATTGAACCTGAGCAGGCCCCAATCAGTGGATGATTTGAAAACTAATACGGTGGATCTTGACATCGATTGTGAGATCGATAATGAGATTGATAATGGAATCGATGGTGAGAACGATTGTAGGGTCGATCGTGAGACCGAACATGTATTCGATTCAATGTGATCGATAGTGGGATCGGTCGCAAAATCGTTCATGCGATTTGCACTGAGATCGCGCGTGAGATCGATAGAGAAGTGGGCAACGAGATCGATGGTAAGACCGATCGATAAGAAGATCGACCAAGAACCCGGAAACCCGAGAATTTCGCCGCCCTCCGAAATCGGCCCGGGAACCGGAACTGGGAACCCGGGAACTCAGAACTGGGAGCCCTGCAACACAACGCGCGACCAAAATCGGCGGGACACTTTCGCCAAGTCCTGCAACTTCCGCGAGGACCCCTTCGGTGCAAGCACTGATTGGGGAATTAGTGTTGGTTCGCAGTGGCTCGTCAACTCCACTGCTCCTGCAGTCGTCTCACCCGCCCGCAAGCAACTTGGCTTGCAAAACCCATGCGGCGGCGATTGCGATGACTGCTTGGCGCTGGTTGGCTCATCGCCGCGGCCGCGCTGGCGCGCGCGGGCCCGCGCGCGCGGCGGCCGGCTTGTCTGGCGCGACTGGCGCGGCCGAGGTGGCGCTGACCGCTGGGGGCTGCCAGCGCGTCTCGCAGGCCGCGCCGACGCGCTGACATTTCAGTCGAAGTCGGTGAATGGGGCGGACGCGGCGTCATGGCGAAGTCGACGACGGCAGACGCGACGATGATTGCAGCGATGCTGGCGACGACGATGACGACGACGACGTCAAGGCCAATAATGGCGTCGACGCCGATGGCGACGACGACGCCGACGGCGCCCACGCGTCGGCGATGAAAGTCGCGAAAACAATTCCGACGCGCTCGCGCGGCCGACGCGCGCGAGCGGCCCGCGCGGCGCTGCTTGCCAGGGGCCCCGCCCCCCAGCGCGCGTGCGAGGGCGTTCGAATGATTTCGACATGCGCGCGCGCGAGAAGAACGCCTGGCCGAATTTGAAGAACCCGCTGGAAAACCGATGGCCCCCCTTGCGAACGCCCGCCCGCAACTTGGTCTGCATGGGCCCAGAGGCGGCGACTGCAACGAGTTCCTAGCGTCGGCTGGCGCCTCTCTGCGGCCGCGCTAGCCCGCGCGCGCCGCGGCCAGCTTGCGCGCCGCTGCCGACGCGGCCGCGGAGGGCGCTGACCGGCGGGCACTTCCCAACAGGCACTTCCGCGCGAGTCGGTGGCTTGGGCGGGCGCAGCACTGCGGCGAAGCCGACAACGGTGAACGCGATTCCGAGGACAGCGACGACGCCGGCGATGGCGGCGATGACGACGGCAAGGCCATTGACGCGCCGATGTTGATCGCGCCCGCCGGCATCGATGACGACGCCCCCACGTCGGCGACGAAGGTTTCGTGAAGGAGTTCGACGCGCGTGCGCGGCCGACGCGCGCGATGCGGCCCGCGTTGCATCCTCTGACGCGGACCGTGCCACCCCGCGCCCAGCGCGCGCGCCCGGGCGTTCGAATGAGTTCGACATACGGCGCGAGAGGTCCGTTTGGGAGAATTTGATGAACATGCAGAACGACTTATGGTTTTCTTCAGAATCCGCGAGGCCACGAGCGCAAGTTTCTTTTTTGAAAACTGAATTTGTAGAACCACGTGTTTTGACGTGTGGTCGGGGCGCTCGTTTTGAAATCCTCGCGAAACTTACGTTTTTTTGCAAGATTTCGGCGCGCGCGCGATGACGCGCACGCGCGCGCGTCGTTCCTTTTTTGTTGCACGGGGTGAATGCGTCGGCACACGCGCAAAGGCGTCTGAGCAATTTCGACACGCTCGCGGGAGAGGCCCGTGTGATAGCACGTTAGAGAAAGGTTGGAAGACCCATGGCTTTTCTTAAAGATCCGCAAGAGCACCCACGCAGGCTTGCCTGGAACACCCTCGTTGCGAAACCGCGTGTTGTTATACGTTGCGTGGCTGGTATGCCTGCGCATCCAAAGGTCTTTGAACAATTTTGGCATGCGCGCGCGACGACGCGCGCGTCTGCACTTCGTCCGATGTTCTGCGAGGGGCTCTTGAAAACTGATGATTTGCGATAACCGAGTGCGCGCATATTTTTCTGCAACTGCTGAAGGGGGGAACCGATATCGGCCTGTCTGGGATGGAACGAATTCATATGTAGGATGGACGATGGGGCATAATTGTGCAAATTGCAATACGGAAAAGGTGCACCGCTAACCCCGGGGCGGGGGGGGAGATTCGAAATCCTTGTTTGAAGGGAGGTCTATGTGGTGCAGTCTACACGATGCAATCCGTGCGGTACAGTCGATTTGGTGCAATTGGTTTTCACAAGCGAATTGGCAAATTCCATGCTCTTGCAAACATGCCACCCACCCGCAAATTGATTTGCAAAACCCATGCGGCGGCGACTGCGATGAGTGCCTTCCGTTGGATGGTGCCTCTCTGCGGCCGCACTGACCCGCGCATGCTCGCGCGCACAGCGGCCAGCTTGTTACGCGCGACCGACACGGCCGCGGTGGCGCTGACTGCTGGGCACTTCCAAGCGGGCACTTCAGTGCGAGTCGGTGACTTGGGCTGGCGCGGTGTCATGGCGACGCCGGCAACAGTAGACACGATTCTTAAAATAGCAATGATGGTGACGATGGTGGCGAAGCCGACGGCAATGCCACTGACGGCGCCGATGTTGATCACGCCGGCCGATAACGATGACGTTGTCCTCGCGTCGGCGATGAAGGTTTTTGAAGGAGTTCGACACGCGCGCGCGGCCGACGCGCGCGAGTGTCCAGCGTGGCATTATTTGACACGGATCGCGCCCCCATCCCCCAGCACGCGCGCAAAGGCGTGCGAATCAGTTCGACATGCGGCGCGAGAGGTCCGTGTGGCAGAAGTTGATGAGACCGCTACCTAAGGTTTTCTTCAGAATCCGCAAGACCGCGAGCGCAGGATGTTTTGAAAACAGATGTTGCGAAACCATGTGTTTTGATATGTTGTCGGGACACTCGTGTTTGAAAGCCTTACGACGCCTGAGGTTTTTGAAAGGTTGCGGCATACGCGCGCGACGACGCGCGCGTGCGCATGTCACCCCGCTTTTGCAAGGGATTCTTGCGACAGCACGCGCGCAACTGCGTTCGAGCGATCTCGACATGCGCGCGCGAAAGGCACGTTGTTTTGAACATCCTGGTTGCCAAACAATGTTTTTTGCATGTGTTCGTGACTCTCGATTCTGAAATCCCTGCGCAACCTTAGGTTTTTGAGTGATTTCGGCATGCGCGCGCGACGACGCGCGCGTGCGCACTTCATCCCATCTGTTGCCAGGCAGTCTTGAAAAACTGCTGATTTTTTATGCACTCTCTCATCTTCTTCCCTCTCGGGCTGGACGAAACGGGGGGGGTACTAAAGGGAGGGCGTTGGCGAATCGGCTCACGTAGCTGATTCGCAAGGCGCTGGAGGCGCCAGACAGCGCCCGGCGGCGGGGACAAAACGAGCTGCATGCAGCAGATTTCGTGACCCCCCTTGCCCTATCCCCTCTTCTGTCCGACGCGACTCCCCCAAGGGGTAAGTAAGCAGCGCAGAAATAACACCTACGCGGCGGCCAGGGAGACAACGGGGGAAGAATAATACTCCCCTCCTCCTCCTCCCTGCCCTCAGGCCTCCAGAGCTCTCCAGAAGGAGGCTTCCACAAAAGCGAAAAAACGGAAAACATGGATTTCGATCCTCGTGCCCGTCTTCTCCTCTCCCCTCAGCTTTTTCGATCTCTCCTACCAAGACCCACAAAAACAAGTCGTCCTTCGATCCTCGCCTTCTCCTCCTCGTCTCCCTCGTCGTCGCCGTCGTCGTCGTCGTCACCGCCGCCGCCGCCGTCGTCGTCGCTGCCACCGTCGTCGTCCGTCGTCATCGTCTTCGTCGTCGTCGTCGTCGTCGTCCGTCGTCGCCGTCGTCGGTCGTCGGTCGTCGGTCGTCGGTAGTCGTCGTCGTCGTCCTGTTTCTCGTTCTCCTCCTCCCCCTCCTTCGGGTTGACCCAAAAGGGGGTCCACCAGCGACAAGGGGGTGGTGCAATAGATCTGGTGCAATAAATTTGTGGGGTTGCAATACATTTGGGGTGCGCAATACATTCCGGAGCGCAAATGTATTGCTGGATTTTCGCGTGCAACGCATTACTTGCAATACAATGCAAAACGGCGCAATGCATTTGCAATACAATTGCCCGAAATCCATTGCACCACCCCCTTTCAGCTGGACCCCCGTTTGGGTCACCCAAACTCCTCCTCCTCCTCCGCCTTCTCCGCCTTCTCCTCCTCCTCCTCCTCCTCCTCCTCCTCCTCCTCCTCTTCCCTACTTCCTCCATCCCTTCTCCTTATCAATGGCTCCTCCCTGTCGCACCCCCAGACGTGTCAGCAGGGCGGGCCGGGCGTTTTGCCTGAGATTTGCCCACCACTCATGATCCTGAAGCTTTAACTTTGCAAGAGCTTCAAGGATAGAGAATGGAGGGCGGCTCGGATAGAGGGTGGCTCGGTTTCAAAATGCGGCTCTCGCGGAAGCGCAGCGCACAATTCTCTAAACAGCTCGCAACAGTTTCACGCATGGACGGCGGGTTGGCTTCAACATGTGTTTCTGGCATAAGCGCCGCGCACAGTTGTCTGAAAAGTTTGCAGCAGCTTGGAGAGTTCGTAAGGTTGAAGTTCCAAGAACAGTGTTCTGGCATGGGAAAAGCTTGTCAGGACGCAACAATCACACGTTGATCCGCCGTGCTGATCGAAGACCCAAGAACAATGTCCTGGTACGACTTAGGGTTGTCGAGACGCAACAATCACGTTGATTCGCGGCGCTGGACTCCCAGGAGTTGTGTTTTGACTTGAGGATTCTCAAACGGTTGTCGTCCAATGGGGGCACTTCCCGTAATAGCAATAAATTCTCGCAGGGGCCAAAGCAAGGGGATTGGCAACGTCGATGATGCTTCTGGGGTGTACACTGGTATTCCTCCTCCTCCTGTTCCTCCCCCATTCTCCTTCTCCTCCCCCTCACCCTTCCTACCCCCTCCCCCTCCCTACTCCCTCCTCCACCTCCTCCTCCCCCATTCCCCCTCCTCCTCCCCCTCTTCCCCGTCCTCCCCCTCCTCCTCCCCCTTCTCCTACTCCCTCCTCCCCCCCCTCCTCCCCCTCCCCCTCTCTACTCCCTCCTCCCCCTCCTCCTCCCCCCTCCCCCTGCCTTTTCCTTCCCACCTCCCATGCCCGTGGGCGGCCCCCCGTGTCCAGCGCGCTGACGTTGCGCAGCGCGTCCGGGTCGTCCTGGCCCGGGAGCCAGAAGAACCGGGAGTGGAGACCCGCCGCAGGATGGTATAACAGTTTTGTGGCTGGGGCGCCAGCGTGTGCAGCGACCCACGGACCTACCAGTGGAAGCGAAAGCCTTCCACCGGAAGCGAAACCTTCCAGTGGTCGAAAAGTATGTCCGTACCCGCGATCTCGCGGGTGGGGCCCCTGGGATACGGGGCGCTTTTTCCGCGGATGCCCCGCGCAGAGCGTACCCGTGCGACCACGCATCCGCGGGATGGCGCCGCGGTCGCCCTGCTGGCCCCGAGCGCGACATCGGAGGCGGGCAGTCGTGGGAGAGCTCAAGCACCGGTTGGGCGCCTCAGGAGCCCACGGGCCGGCGCCGAGTCGTGCACGGAAGGGGCCCAGGGACAGACAAACGAGGAGACACAAGTCCCAGGGTGCCATCCACTCCTATGTACCTATTTCCTGGACTTCCGCCTTCTCCTCCACCTCCCATCCCTTCTATGCGTTGCCATGGGAAGCGATGTTTGCTCGTGTCTGTCTTTTTTCTCCTCTTGTCACACATACTCCAGACTTCATAATAAAGGGATGGGGGTCTCATTTCGGGGGGGGTCTCTTCCAGGCTATCTTGGAGGGCCCGGGGGGTCTGGGGACGATGTTTTGGAAGGTTCTCCCACGGGGGATGTCTGAAATGGCTTGTCTTGGAGGGTCCAGACCCCCTCCCTTATATTACGAAATCTGGAGTACGTACCATCGCCTGTTGGGAAACATCGTGCGCACATCTGCTCAAGAGGCGGGCAGGCCAGCGCCCGTGCTGAGCTCAGCCACCACGGGCCGCACGGCCGCCTCGCGCACTGCCGCAGCACGCCGGCCGTGCCCGCCCCTCTTCTCCCCGATGGCCCTGGTGACCCTCGCCGTGCCGGCCTCACACACAAGCTTGAATGATGTACACTGCAACTTCATAACAGTGCACATATGTGAAAATGCTTCCTTTCTTCCTCTTCTCCCTCCCTCCTCCCTGCAAGTCTTCTCTCCTCTGCCTCTACCTCCTCTTCCTCCTATACCTTCACCCTCCCTCACTCCTCGACGCCCTCTGACGCAGGCGGCATGTTCGCGAGCTCCTCGAACCGCATCGCGCGGACGCTCTCCCCGACGCCCTCGCTCGTCGGCACCTCAACGAATTCGCTCGGCGATCTTCGGTCTCTCAGCACGTGGGCGGGTTTCTCGCCGATGGACTCGTGCTGCTCGGTGGGCGCCGGCATGTGGGAGGTGACCCCGACGGGTTCGCCGGCACCACCAGGAGCTTCCCGAACTTTGGTTTGGGGACGCGTTTATCGACGCCCTTTGACGTCGGAACCTCCAGGACCTGCTCGGCGATCTCATCAAGGCCCAGCCACGCCCAGCCCGTCTGTGGCACCGCCTACACCGATCCATTTTGACCGAAATGTGTAGGCTCTTCCCTCTCCATCGACGGCGGCATCATCGGCCGCCACGGCCTGCGCAGCGGAGGCAGCACCGCAGCCTTTCGCCAGGCGCTCCGACGCTGCTTGGGCCGAGGCCACGTTGGCCACGAGGTCCGTGACATGCTCCTCGACCAGCTCCAGCACGGGCTCTAGGGGAACGAAGAATGGCATAAACACGAAAACTCGGAGGTCCGCGCGGATTTCTTGGATCCGCGCTGGACCCCCCCCCTCCCTGGCGCGCGGAGCGCGCCAGGGGCGGCGCCGGAGGCGCCGCCCGGGGGCCCCAGCGCGGATCCGAGAAATCCGCGCGGACCTCCGAGTTTGTACGTTTCTGTCATTGTTCGTTCCCCCACTCTCGTCGACGCCCCGGGACGTCGACGCCTCTCACGCGGACGGTGTCCTCAGCGAGGGAGGTCCTGAGCCCGCGGCACGTGGGCGCACTCCCCAGTGCTCTCTCAGACGTTGGCTCAAGGTGTTACTTCTCAAGGTGTTACTTCTCTTACAGCTTACTTCTCTTACAGCTTACTTCTCTTACAACCTACTCTCACATCTTATTTCTGTCTCGCTGCGCGGATCGGCGCCTCCACACAGGTCGCGACGAGGATGAGCGATACAAGGAAGTTGAAGGCCAATGGCAGTGGTGCCGAAGCGCCTGAGAGGAAGACCGCTAGGGTCGACGAGAAGGACGACGATCTCCAGGTTGACGAGTCGGCGCCCGACTGGGCCCAAAGCATGCAGAGGATGATGATCAAGATGATGGGGACGGTGAACAAAACGGCAACGGACACGCAGACGGTGAAGTTGCTGGCGCAGGAGGCGAAGGACGAGGCGACGGCGGCCAACGCGGCGGTCACCCAGGTTTCCGCGGACGTGGAGAATATGAAGAAGGAGTTGCCCAGCTTGGTGAGGGACATCGTCAAGGGGGAGGGGCTGTCCGGGACCGTATTTTCTTCGACGGCAGCCGGCAGCGCCGCCAAAGGCAAGGGCAAAGGCAAATCAGACACGGTGGAAAAATTGAATCGCACGATGAATTTCGGAACGTTTCCCCAGGACACGAAGTCGGCTGATATAGTTAAGTTTTTGGAGGAGGTTGTGAAGGAGGCCAAGGAGGTGGAGGAGGTCTTCGCGTACGGTCGGAAGTTCGCGGAACGCGGAGCAGTTCGTTTCAAGACTCCGGAGGCGATGTGGGACTACCTGAAAAGTGGGGCGGCCAGCTCGCACACGTACCAGGAGCAGAAGATTTACGGCAACGCTGACTACAGGAATCGCGACCCGGAGTCCGACGAGGCGAAGCGGGAGCGGGCAGTGAGAAAGCTCGTGCGGGCCATCATCGAAGTCAACGGGGGGGACGGGTCCAAGGTCAAGGAGCACATTGACACGAATTACAGGAAAGGCGTGGTATGGTGGAAGGAGTGCAGGGCAGGGGAGTGGAGAGACGGATCCATGCACCTGCTGGGACCAGGTACCAGGTACCAGGCCAAGTTCGACGAGCTGCACGCCGTGGAGTAGGGACTCCCTCTGCGGAGGGGCGGCGGGGGAAGGGGATTGTATGCGAGTGTGTGTGGGGACGTACCCTTTTCTATCATGCGCAAGGCCGGAGTGGTGAAGCCGGACTTTGGTGTTCTGGTTGATTCTCCAGCTACTGGGCAGGATATGCAAGGGCCGGAGTTCACGAATTCATTGGATTTTACTATTCTTAGTTGGAATGCGAATGGGATGCAGGAGGGATCGATCAATGACGTTGCTGCCTTACTGGACGACGGGCCACGGTGGGATGCTTTACTGTACCAGGAGGGGCCGCTCGCGGAGGAGACTGCCGAAAAGATATTGGAATCTGGCCATTTGTGGTGTTGCTCACAGGCGCGGGCTTCGACCAAGCGCAGCGTTGGCGTCTTGATTCACAAGAGATGGGCGGTGCAGGGAGTCGATATGCATTACCGCACTATGAGCTCTTCTTTATCTTACTTGGACGTTTCTTTGGCGGGCGGCCGCTACAGGCTCGTCACGGCACATCTATGTCACGGCGGATTTCCAGACAACATCTTCGAGGCGCAGTTGATGGAGGTCGAGGCCGTGTTGGCTGGGGCTCGGCACGAGAAGCGCACGTTTATCCTGGGGATCGATGCGAACGCCGTGCTGGGCCAGAAGCTCCCGGCGGACGATGGTAACATCATCGGGGATCACGGGCATCGTCAGCGTAACCATCGAGGCCATATGTTCGCGCACTGGTTGCACGGAGCACGACTGACAGCAACGAGTCTGATGTTCGAAAACCTCTGGCAGGACGCATGGACGCACGAGATGTACAGCACTGGTGAACGACGCCAGATCGATTACATATGCGTGGAGGCGGCCAAATCCGAAAGCGTATTGCATGCTTCTGTGTTCTGGAACTTGGAAGGTAAATCGGACCACCGAGCCATTTTTACCCGGGTGCGGACGGCCGCGCAGTCTCGTCCTCGACGTCGCCGGGCCAAGATCATGCGAGGGTGGAAGCCTGCTCTCGACGACCAGGCAAAGCCCTCGCTATACCACGGTTTGCTGACGGATGGCCTCGCGCAAGGCCATGCGAATTTGTCAGATGTGAATGCCATAGTTGTGCAAGCTGCTCGGCGTGGTGGGGAGACGGCCGTGGCGCACGGGAGTCGACATAGCGACGATGTCGTTGAGCTTTTCGCTATGAGGCGGCAGGAGCACGACCCAGAACGACGGAAATCGTTGTCAAAACGTTTGTGGAGGGCTCTCCGCACGAGCAGACGTCGCCGCTATGATAGGGAGATCCGCGAAGCAGCTGCACAAGGCCGAGGATTACGTAGCCTCCAAAGGATCCAACAGCGACATGCTGGCGTCGAGAGGACCACGTCGATCGAAAATCTGGCGGGGGAGCTGGTGACAGATGGTGCAGGTATCGCGGAGGCTTTCGCCTGCTTCTATGAAGACTTGTACCGGGATGCTCAGGCAGCTGGATATGACGAGTGGCAAGGCGAACCCCGAGCTGTCTCACCGATTACACCTGCGGAGGTTACAACGGCTCTGAAACGGATGAAAGGAGGAAGAACGGGCGCTGATGACGGATTGGTGGCGGAAATGCTCCGCTCTGGGCACGAGGAGCTGCTGAGCACCATCGCATCGTATTTCACGGATATCCTTGGCGGGTCTTTGGACGCGCCGGGAGAGTGGAAGGTCGCGCGATTGTCTGTCATCTTCAAGAAAGGTGCCAGGCACGATTTACGGAACTACCGACCTATCTCGATCATCCCAGTCCTGGCGAAGTTGTTCAGCCTTGTGCTTTACGACCGTATCAAAGACAGTGTGGAGAAACAGTTGCGGGAAGAACAATATGGCTTCCGTCGTGGTAGGGGTTGTGATGACGCTTTGCATGTTTTGAGAATGGTTGTTGAGAAGTCTGGAGAGTGGGGAGAAGAGCTCTGGGTAGCGACCCTGGACGTCGAGAAGGCTTTCGACAAAGTGCATCATGCGCAACTTTTTGATGCACTCATGTTGGCGAACGTGGATTCTGCCGTGGTGGCGGCTCTTCGTAAGCTCTACCAAAATATGTCGGCCTATGTGCAAGTAGATCCAGGCACAGACAGTCGTCGCTTCGAGGTGCAGCGGGGAGTGCGTCAGGGAGACCCTCTTTCGCCCGTGCTGTTAAACCTGGTGATGACGCAGGTGCTGGGTGAAGTTGACGCTGCATGGCAGCGACGAGGTTACGGCACGGAGGTAGGGAGAGCGGTCGATGGGACGCGCCTCACGCACGTTGCCTTCGCAGACGACATGACGCTCGTCGCTAGATCCTGGATTTCCTTGAAGCGCATGGTCGTTGCCGTGCGAGATTCGCTGCTGAAGCGCGGCTTGAAGTTGCACCCCACGAAGTGCAAGGCGCAGAAGAATCGCCCCGACGTTCGGCAACGAGGCGACGTGGCTTTGGCCAACGGTCTCTCGCTGAATGTGTTGTGGGAGGGAGAGCCCCTGGAAGTGCTCGGCACGATGCTTTCGCTCACGGACGCGACCAAGGCAGAGTTGGAGCACCGGGTTGCGATTGGGTGGAGGAAGTTCTGGGCCATGAAGCGGCTGCTGATGAATGCAGATACTTCCCTGTACAGGAGACTGAACCTGTTTGACGCGGCCATCGGCAGCAGTGTCTTATACGGTGCTGGATCGTGGACGCCGCGCGCGGACGAGACGCGCTTTCTGACGACAGCAGAGAACGGGATGTTGCCACGAATATGCGGCATTCGTCGTCGTCTTGAGGAGCCATGGCATGAATGGATCCGCCGGGCCACCAGCCGTGCGCGGGCCAAGGCGCGCGCCGCGGGCGTGCGGGACTGGCCGACAGCGCACGCAGCGAGGAAGTGGTCCTGGGCTGGGCACGTCTGCAGGTCAAGCGCGCGCACGTGGGCCTGGAGAGTGACGTTCTGGCGAGACTCCGCGTGGACGGCGGATGCACGTCGCGAGGGCTCGGGCAGGCTGATGCGGCCATCGCGCCGCAGACATATGAAATGGGAAGACAAACTTCGACAATATGCAGTTCATACCGGCGGGGCTCGCTGGGCACAGATGGCAGGAGACAGGGCCGATTGGCTATCCAGAGCGGGAGACTTTGTGACGTGGGCGATAGCTTAGCTTGAATGACCGGCCCTACAGTACAGAGCGCTTTGGGGGATGCCCTCCTCCTCGTTCCCTTCCCTCTTCCTCCTCCTCCTCCTCGTCCTCCTCCTCTTCCTCCTCCCTCGTCCGGCGTCCAGCCGCGCCCACTTTGCTAGCATCCCAGTTTCGTTTTTCGCATCCTCTGGCCTGCGGCCGGCGCAGGGGGAGGGGGAAATATGTCACCTTCTGCGTGGTCTGTCTCTCTTTCAGGCCACGGTTCACTTCATGAGTTTGCCTATCGCAGGTCGGCTCTTGGGGTGCTCCTGGTTTGCCTGGCGAGTCTCTGAGTCGCATAACATGTCGTTCGCCCGTGCCCGTGGGTATACAAGCTCATGGGACGTGGGGACCGTCTCCACCCCGGAGGCCCTTGCCAGGCCCAAGCCGGACCCAAAACGATAGCGGATGGGCCGGCACGCCGGTTTTTTTGGCGTCGTATCCAAAGGTTGTCTGTCTTCTCGCGTCGCGCCGCGGCCGTGCGGTGCATGAGGCATAGCACGAGGCCGGTTTGGGATCACCACCGGCCCTCATATTCTCGCTGTTTGTTTTTGTTTTAGTTCCTGCATGCGCGCCCGCGCGACGGGCCTCTCCGGAGATGCGCACACTTGCCACTTGCCACTTGCCACCTCTTCGCCCCTCTCGCCGGCCTGCGGCCTTCGGCACGTGGACGAGCTCCTTGATGTCATCCTGCGTCGGCGCCGCCACGTTCTCCTCGAGCTCCGTCGGGTCGCAGACGCTGTCGTCGACGACCAGCGAGCGCTCGTCATCGAGGCCGCCCGCCCCGCGCCTCTGCTTGCCAGACGTCGCCACCAGACGGCCATGCTCAACTCCTCCGCGAACTCCTCGAATCGCGGCTCGTGGACGCTCTCCCCGACGCCCTCTCACGTCGGCACCTCCGCGATCCGCTCGGGGTCCTTCGGCACATTGACGGCCTGCCTGCCGACGTGCTCGGGCGTCGGCACCGTCAGCATCTTCTCAGAGGCCCGGCACGGGGGCGCTCTCCTCGACGCCCTTGGCCGTCGGCCCCTCCGCGCTCTTCTCAGCGAGCTTCGGCAAAGCCTTCTTGGTCTCCTGGCCCTCCTCACCCAGGACGTGGACGATGGTCTCGGCAGGCACGACTTTCGGCACCTCAGCGGTGCTGGCCATCTCCACCTTTGGCTGCACGCATGGTTCATGCTTCTCCCCGCCGGAGATGCTGGCACGCACAGGGGGGCGGCCTTGCCATGCACCGCCAATGCTGCTCCTGCCTAGCCAGCTTCGGAGCCAGCTCCCCAGCCGAGATGTTGAAGGCGTGCGCCGCACATAACGTGTGCTTCCAGCTCGACCAAGCTGCGCCCCGATCTCCTCGTCGTCCCCTGCGCAACGAACTCCTTGCACCAGTAAGGCCAGTGCGCGCCCTAAGCTCCTCCTTGATGAGAGCCTCTCCCTCCCCCTTCGCCCACGTGGGCGCCGGCCGAGAACGCCACGCCGCGTGGAGACGACGGCGCACAATGGCCGCCCGCGCCACGGCCTTGAGAGCCGCGTGGGCCGCCGCGCAGCCCCGTTGGGCGTGGCTTCAAGGGGGGGGGGTCCTAACTCGGGGGGGTCAGACACGGCCCCCTCTCGTGCCCCTCTCGGGCCCCTCCGGAGCCCCAGGGGGGGCTCGTCCAGGTACCGCTTGTGGGCACCTTCTCGGAGCACCCTCGCCACCCGCGGTGGACAACCCTCCCTTTCGTAAACCTCCCCTCAGTGACTGAAACGGCCTGGGACCGAAACCGACGGACCTGGACCCGCAAAAATGACGGCCGCGACGCCCTCTCGCGAATCGAAAACGGCCAATTCCTTAATCGACGTGTCAGGATAGGAGGTCTATCCACCTCCGAATTTATGACCCTCCCATGAAGCAGCGCCCAGCCCCGAATCGAGCAGGGACCGACCGTCCCGGCATTCCTGTAGTCCTACCACGAAATGTTCTTAGAACCCCAAAATGTTCTAAGAACAAAAGCAACGTTCTTGGAACAACAACCCGATGTGAAGACCGTCCCAGCCAGAAATGCTCTAAGAACATTTCGTGGAAACCACAAAAGGTTCTTGGAACATTATCCGGTAGACCTATGGGCACGCCAGGACGCTTCGCCACTGCTTGGAACCCCGAAGGAGCCCGCCCAGGGGCACGCCGGCCGCAGCTGCCGCCACTGCGGCGCCCTCGTCCGGAGGGCGCCCCGCCCGCCACCGCCGCGGGCCGGGCAGGCCGCGCGAGAGGGGCCGCGCGCCACCGAGGAGGGCGCGGGGCCCGAGCGCGGCGCCAGCCTGGCGCCCAAGGCCGGCTTGAGCCAAGACGGCTACGGAGGGGGGGCAGCGGGAATAGGAGGAAGAGGACGATGAGGAGGAGAGGGAGGAGGAGGAGGAGGAGGAGGAGGAGGAGGAGGAGGAGGAGGAGGAGGAGGAGGAGGAGGAGGAGGAGGAGGAGGAGGAGGAGGAGAGGAAGGAGGAGGAGGACGGAGGAGGACAGAGGGGGGAACGGGGGGACGGGCGGGGCGGGAGACGGAAGGCTCGCCCCCGGTAACCCAGCAGCCCTCCTGCGCCTCGCGCAGGCTGAGGTGGCCCAGGTAGCCGAACCGCGCCTGCGTGAGCGGGCGGCGACCGTCAGCAGAAGGGCCATGAGGAGAGAGGAGAGAGAGAGGGAGGATGGAGGGAGGGGGGCTGGAGGAAGGATGGAGGGAGGGGTGGGGGGAGGACGGGGGGAGGGAGGAGAGAGTGAGGAGGGAGGTAGGAGAGGAGAGAGAAGCAGGGAGGAGATGGGAGGAAGGAGGGAGGAGAGGGAGGAGAGGAAGGAGAGGAATGAGAGGGAGGAGAAGGAGGAGAGGGATGAGGGATGAGGGATGAGGGATGATGATGGTGATGATGCTGCTGCTGATGATGATGATGAGGAGAATGAGGAGGACAAGGATCATTTGGAGGAGAAGGAGGAGTGAATCAGACAATCCCTACATATGTACATATATGCTGCGTGTACAAGAATGCATTGGAGCTTTGCGCCATGCACCTTGGTCCTTGAAGTTTGGTATGCAGGCGGAGTGGCAGGAAAGTCCAACAGACAATTCAGCGATAACTCCCTGTTGCTTTTTTTCGGGCATCGCCGTCATAGTAACGTCAGTCGGTATCCTTCCTTCTTGTTTCTTGTTCCTCATGTTCGCCCTACCATGCGTATTTTCCTCCATCCTCCTCAACTCTTTTTGCGGAGGCTCCTCCTTGGAGAGCCTCTGAGGGCCTCACGGAAGTTTTTCAGGCTTTCTAAAAACCTTCTGGAGGCCTCCTGGGCGCCGTCTGGGGGCCTCTGGGGGCTCTTGGGCCGTCTTGGGGCTCTCGTGCGCCGTCGTGGCGCCCTCTTTGGGTGCCTCTTGGGCCGTGTTGAGCTGATTTCTGGGGCCTCGTGGGCTGTCTTGGACCGTTGGAAGCATGAAACAGCGAGAACACGAAAACCCTTCAAGAACCATCGAAGGAACCAACTTGTTTCGCCTCCTGAGTGCCTCATGGGAGTCCTTTTGAGGGCATCTTGGCCGTCTTGAAGCCCTCTTGGGCTGTCTTCAAGCCATGTTTGACCAATTTTGAAACGCTCTTGTGCGGTCTTGGGCTCTCTTGGAGCGCTCTTGAGCCATCTTGGCGCCTTCTTGACGTCTCTCGACCCCCTTTGACGTTTTTTGGCGCCCCCCGCCAGGCCCGAAACGGCCGGAAGGTAAATCAGTGCACGCTGGAGGGCCCAGGACCCCCTGCACATATATATATATATATATATATATATGTATCTACATATCTATCTATATATATGTGTATATATATATATATTAGAACCACGCGCGCTTCGCGTGCGCTTAGGTTCTAGTCGCGCTCGAAGATCTATCATCGCAAATTGCCGTTGGGTGCTGCCAGATTGACTCGGGAATTCCCTGAAGGTTGGTCGCGGGACCTGCCGCTATTTGGTAGATAACCCAACAAAAATCGTGCAAAGGGGTCTTCGGGGGCGTCTACGACGCTTTCGTCTAGGACCGAAGAAGATCAAAGAAGAACTGGGGATGTCGGTGCTCTAACCTATTGCAGATACACTGGGTTTTCCTAGTCTAGATCGTCGTCATCAACTCTAAAGTGCCAGGCTACAGCAGAATGCTTCTGCGCGACGCTCTGCCAGCGAGCGA
>CAUYUJ010015746.1:212500-230000 GCA_963575745.1 Prorocentrum cordatum
TCGAGGGGCGTCCACGTGCTCTCCACCGGCGGCACGGCGGCGAAGCTCCGGGAGTTCGGCTGCACCGTGCAGGCCAGGGCCTATATCAGCCAGAGAAGAGAAAACGACACACGTGGATGTCAGAGATTTCTTGGGTCTCCGAGACAGCAGTCGATTTCGGAAGTGCACAATTTTGGGCGACGTCCGGTATTTTCCCCTCGCTTGCTTTCTCAGCGCGACTCTGTGTTGCAGGGCGAGGCGCTCTTCATTCGGCAGCTTGATGCGGTTGTCGTGCCAACGCGTCCTGCTGGATGTGCTGGTTGTGTGTGTGTGTGTGTGAGAGAGAGCTCCTGTGCAAGCTCCTCGACACCGCCTGCACCCCGGGCCCCGCCCTCTCCGGCCGCCTGAAGCCCCGCCCGCCTGTGCCCTGTCTCCCTAATTAGAGCTGTGCGTAGCCCGCCTAGCTTGTAGCGGAAGAGGTTCGCTCTCGCCCCGCCGACCAAAAGTGTGTGTGAGAGAGAGAGATGAGGACGAGGCGTCAGTCCAGTTGCGCCTTCGCCTCACGTTGGCCTTCCTGGGCCATCTGGAAGGCCCTCGTCGCCAGGTATGGGCTCGCCCCCAGACATCCTGCTCAGGACGGACCCCCAGGAGAGGTCCACGGCGTCGCGGTATCGGTATCTTTGGGTTTCCCCAGGGTCGGCGCTGGGCTTAGGTCGGGCATGTCCTCCTGCAGGCGGATTGTGGGCACAAGACACAGAGTAAAAACATATTCAAGAAAAGTAAAACAAGTCATAACGCTGGGCCAGGCCCTTCCCTGGCGCGCTCCGAGCGGGAGGGGCGGGGTCCCGCCGCCGATCCAAGCAAACAACCCTGCGAGCCTCTGACGGCTTCTTGCTCCTGGGTCGTCCTTTTTTTTTGCCTAGATCTGGCCGCTCCGATCCAGTGTCGGTTCTGGTCGGCTCGGTCCGATTCGCTTCCGATCTTCAGACGATCTGATGCGGCTCGGCGCTTGCGCGGGCGCGGCCGGCCCGGTTCGGTCTTTGCTCCGGGCCGGTGCAGGTCGATCCGACGCATCTCCCGATTCGGTCCGGCTTCCCGACTCGATGCTGACTGCGCAGTGCAGGACGTGGCGGACTACACCGGCTCCCCAGAGATCCTCGACGGCCGCGTCAAGACGTTGCACCCCAAGGCAGGATGATGAGGAGGAGTAGGACCAGTGTAAACTCGAGACCCATCAAAGATGTTGCAGGGAACCCTCCTTCCAAGTTCCTTCTGATAGGTTCCTGTGAAGACTGTTCATTGCGGGAAGTTCCCCGTTGGAAGACAACCGTTGGTTGGACATCTTCAGCCGTGCCAAAGCACCATTCCTGGGACATGAACGCTGCGAATCAACATTACGGTTGCGACCTGACGATCTTAATTCGTGTCAGAGCACCAGGTTTGGGACTTCAACATCGCGAAGTAACGTGACTGTCGCGCCTTGACAATCCGAAGTCGTCCCAAACGCAGTTCCTGGGACGTCGACCACAATAATCTTTGAAACTGCTGTAAACTGTTAAGACGAGTCTGCGCGGCGCTATGGCGAGAGCCACGTTTTGGAAAGGACCCCCCCTCCATCCGTGAGAAGCTCTTGCTGACTTTCAAAACGAATGCGGGTGGCGCTGCGGCGGGAGCCACCTTTTGAACAGGAGCCGCCCTCCATCCGTGAAGCTCGTGCCAACGTCTGAGACGATGGTGGGCGGCGCTGGGGCGCGCACCACACGTCGAGAACGGCCCGCCCGCCATCCGTGAGTCTGTTCTGCGATCTTCTGCGACGGACGTGGGCGACGCTGAGGCGAGCGCCGCATGCTGCAAGCGACCCGCTGGGCAAGGAAGTCTCCGGCGAAACGCCCGGCCCGCTCTACCGACCCGTGTCGGGGTGCGACAGGGATGGAGCACAGTTATAAGGGACAGAGACGGAGGAAGAGAAGGAGAAGGAGGAGGAGGAGGAGGAGGAGAAGGGGAGGAGGAGGAGAGGAAGAGGAAAGGGAAGAGGAAGATCAACAGGATGAGGAGGAGGAAGAAGAGGAGCAAGAGGAAGAAGAGGAGGAGGAAGAGGAGGAGGAGGAAGAGGAGGTGGAGGAGGAGGACAAGGAGGAGGAGGATGAGGAGGAGGAGGAGGAGGAGGAGGAGGAGTGAGGAGTGAGGAGTCAGGAGGAGTGAGGAGGACCCAGACCTCCTCGCGTCGTGCAACAATCACGACGGAGCTGGTTCTGCAATTTTCGGCCTCTGAGGGGTTTCGCCTAGCTCAGGGGCCCTCAAACAAGGCTCAAGATGGCAAGCCTCTCCCTGGGGTGGGGCCCAGAGCTCCCGCGGGCGTCGTGACAACAGCTCCGACACCGGAGGTCTTGGGAGGAGGCCCAGAGTAAGCGCAAGACGCGTCAACGACGTTGCAATGCACCTTACCGCCCCAAGTCCCCTCCTCACAGGTTCCTACGAGCATCCCTGCTTACCGCGCAAAGCGCCCCCCCCTTCGGACGGCGGGCGCCCCGTGGGCCGGTACTTCGGGCGGGATCTGCGTGTTGACGCAAGCCGCCTTCTGCCGCCCCTCGAGTTATCAGCACAGTGGCAGGGTGGGTTTCAGCCTTCGTGGAAGTGCCCAGTGACAGCCGTGCGTTCCGAAGGGATCGCCCTGCACCCGTGTAGCTCTCGCGCAATGAAAGCTTTGTGGTCTTAATGTTAAGCCAGCGTGGGCCCCAAACAATATGTTCCAGCATTCTACGTTGTGCACCCTCTGTGGGGCAGTCTATGTGGTGTAATCTGCGTGGTGCAGTCTTTTTTGTACAATACATGTTGTGGAATCTTTGCCCAACAGTCTATGTGGTGCAATCCATGTGGTGCAATCTGTGTGGTGCAATCTTTGTGGTGCAATATATGTTGTGCAATCTATGTTGTGCAACATCGCTGCCGCAATCCATGTGGTGCAGCCAATGTGGTGCAATTCGCTTGCCGAACTTGAAGTTGTCAACACCACTACTCGCGCAATCATCCCACCCACCCACCCGCAACTGGGTTCGCAAAACCCATGCGGAAGCGATTGCGATGAGTGCTGGGTGTTGGCTGGTGCATCTCTGCGGCCGCGCTGGCCCGCGCATGTTCGCGCGGGCAGCGGCCAGCTTACTAGGCGCGACCGATGCGAACGCGGTGGCGCTGACCGCTCGGCACATCCCAGCGGGCTCTTCAGTGCGAGTCGGCGACTTGGGCGGGCGCGGTATCATGGCAACGCCGACAACGGTAGACACGATGATGATAGTAGTGATGCTGGTGACGATGCTGACAGTGACGACGTCGCAGCCAGTGACAGCGCCGATGCTGCTCACGCCGGCGACGATGACGGCGTCTTCGCGTCGGTGATGAAGGTTGTGGAGGAGTTCGAAATGCGCGCGCGACAGACGCGCGAGAGTGGCCCGCATGGTATTATTCGAGACGGATCGTGCCACCCCAGCACGCGCGCAAGGGCGTTCGAACGATTTCGACATGTGCGCGCGAAGCCCGTTTGGTAGCATATAGAACACATTTTTTGTATAGTAAGAATTTGCAAGAACGCGCATATTCTTGTTTGGAAATCCTTTTTGCGAAACCATTTTCTTATACATCCTTACGACGCCGAGGGTTTGGTGAAGGTTTTCGGCATGCGCGCGACGACGCGCGCGTGTGCACTTTTTTTGTTTTTTGCAAGGGATCATTGAACACTGGTGATGTGTGATAATCGAGTGTGCGCGCATAGTAGTTTTTTGGAGAGGATGGCGTTGGGGGCCGATACCGGTTGGGCTGGCATGGTACGGGCTCATATTTAGGATGGGCGATGGGGCAGGGACGAGTGTAAATTCTTTACGCTTCGCGTATCCCCACCAGCCCATCTCACAGCAGCAAGTCTCGCGAAGCATGCCGACAGTCGTGTTTTTCAGGCGTGTGTCCGCTGGGCCCCGCATGTCTCCCCTGTTCCTCCTTCCTCCCGCCTCCTTGTACATCCTCCTTGTGGGGGGTACGGGAGAAGGACGAGGCGAAGGAGGAGTGAGAGAAAGCGCTCCTCGTGGTTTGAGTCGTTTGGGGTTTCTCGTCCTGGTCTGAGTCGTTCGGGCCCTTCTTCCTGGTGTGAGTCGTTCGGGCTCTTCGTGGTGTGAGTCGTTCGGGCTCTTCGTCCTGGTGTGAGTCGTTCGGGCTCCTCGTGGTGTGAGTTGTTCGGGCCCGTCGTGCTGGTGTGAGTCGTTCGGGCCCCTCCTCCTGGTGTGACTCGTTCGGGCTCGTCGTGGTGTGAGTCGTTCGGGGCCCGCGTCGTGGTGTGAGTCCTTCGGGCTCCTCGTGGTGTGAGTTGTTCGGGCGCCTCGTCCTGGTGTGAGTCGTTCGGGCCCTTCCTTGTGGTGTGAGTCGTTCGGCCTCTTCGTGGTGTGAGTCGTTCGGGCCCCTCGTCCTGGTGTGAGTCGTTCGGGCTCCTCGTGGGGCCTCTTGGGGGCCTCTTGGGGGCGTCTTGGGGCCTCTTGGGGGCCTCTTGGGGACCTCTTGGGGGTATCTTTGGGGCCTCATGGAGGCGTCGTGGTGCCTCCTGGGGACCCCTTGTGGGCCATCTGAGGACCTCTTGGGGCCATATGGTGGACCTCTGGGGGCCCTCTTGGGGGGCTTGTATGAGCGCTGCCCCTCCTCCTGGTGTGACTCGTTCGGGCTCCTCGTGGTGTGAGTCGGTCGAGGCCCGCGTCGTGGTGTGAGTCGTTCGGGCTCCTCGTGGTGTGAATGGGTCGGGCGCCTCGTCCTGGTGTGAGTCGTTCGAGGCCCGCGTCGTGGTGTGAGTCGTTCGGGCTCCTCGTGGTGTGAATGGGTCGGACGCCTCGTCCTGGTATGAGTCGTTCGGGCTCCTCCTTGTGGTGTGAGTCGTTCGGGCTCTTCGTGGTGTGAGTCGTTCGGGCCCCTCCTCCTGGTGTGAGTAGTTCGGGTCCCCCCTCCTGGACAGAGTCGTTCGGGCCCCTCCTCGATGTGTGAGTCGTTCGGCGAGGGGCCCGAACGACTCACACAAGGAAGGGCCCGAACGACTCACACCAGGGCGAGGGGCCCCAACGACGCACACCACATGCATTCTGGTCCAGGACGTCGCCGTCGTGTGAGTCGACAGAGCCGGTTACGTGTAGGACTCGAGGGCGACCGCCTTCTGTCTTGCCTCCCATCGCCTTCTCTCCCTCCTCCTCTTCCTCCTCTTCGGCTCCTAGTCGTAGTAGTAGAAGTAGTACCAGTAGGATCAGTTGTAGTACTGGTAGTGGTAGTAGCAGTAGTAGTAGTAGTAGTAGTAGTAGTAGTAGTAGTAGTAGTAGTAGTAGTAGTAGTAGTAGTAGTAGTAGTAGTAGTAGTAGTAGTAGTAGTAGTAAGTAGTAGTAGTAGTAGTAGTAGTAGTAGTAGTAGTAGTAGTAGTAGTAGTAGTAGTAGTAGTAGTAGTAGTAGTAGTAGTAGTAGTAGTAGTAGTAGTAGTAGTAGTAGTAGTAGTAGTAGTAGTAGTAGTAGTAGTAGTAGTAGTAGTAGTTAGTAGTAGTAGTAGTAGTAGTAGTAGTGTAGTAGTAGTAGTAGTAGTAGTAGTAGTAGTAGTAGTAGTAGTAGTAGTAGTAGTAGTAGTAGTAGTAGTAGTAGTAGTTAGTAGTAGTAGTAGTAGTAGTAGTAGTAGTAGTAGTAGTAGTAGTAGTAGTAGTAGTAGTAGTAGTAGTAGTAGTAGTAGTAGTAGTAGTAGTAGTAGTAGTAGTAGTAGTAGTAGTAGTAGTAGTAGTAGTAGTAGTAGTAGTAGTAGTAGTAGTAGTAGTAGTAGTAGTAGTAGTAGTAGTAGTAGTAGTAGTAGTAGTAGTAGTAGTAGTAGTAGTAGTAGTAGTAGTAGTCGTAGTAGTAGTAGTAGTAGTAGTAGTAGTAGTAGTAGTAGTAGTAGTAGTAGTAGTAGTCGTAGTAGTAGTAGTAGTAGTATTAGTGGTATTTCCAGTATGTAGTGAAACGAGAATGAGTAGTAGTAGAAGTACAAGTAGTAGCAATCGTAGAGGAAAGAGTAGTAGTAGATGTCTGTTGGAAGCTGCTCGGAGGCCTCTTGGGGCGTCTTCGGCGCCTCTTGGGGCCTCTTGGGGACCTCTTGGGGGTATCTTTGGGGCCTCATGGAGGCGTCGTGGTGCCTCCTGGGGACCTCTTGTGGGCCATCTGGGGACCTCTTGGGGCCATATGGTGGACCTCTGGGGGCCCTCTTGGGGGGCTTGTATGAGCGCTGCCCCTCCTCCTGGTGTGACTCGTTCGGGCTCCTCGTGGTGTGAGTCGTTCGAGGCCCGCGTCGTGGTGTGAGTCGTTCGGGCTCCTCGTGGTGTGAATGGGTCGGGCGCCTCGTCCTGGTGTGAGTCGTTCGGGCCCCTCCTTGTGGTGTGAGTCGTTCGGGCTCTTCGTGGTGTGAGTCGTTCGGGCCCCTCGTCCTGGTGTGAGTCGTTCGGGCTCCTCGTGGGGCCTCTTGGGGGCCTCTTGGGGGCCTCTTGGGGCCTCTTGGGGGCCTCTTGGGGGCCTCTTGGGGGCCTCTTGGGGGCCTCTTGGGGGCTCTTGGGCCTCTTGGGGGCCTCTTGGGGGCCTGTTGGGAGCCCCTGGGGGCCTCTTGGGGGCCTCTTGGGGGCCTCTTGGAGGCCTCTTGGGAGCCTTCTGGGGGCATCTTGGGGCCTCTTGGGGGCCTCTTGCGACCTCCGCAGAAGCGCAAATGAGCGCTACCCCCTGAGAAGGACAAAATGAGCCCAAAACCTTCGTAAAACCAATGATTTTGAGAACAAGGAAGAGGAGCGCTGCCCTTTTCAGAAGGCCAAAATGGGGCCGAAACTGTAGTCACATCAATGATTTTGGCTTCACAGAAGAGGAGAGGGTTCTATGTGCGTCCCCCCGTCGGGGGCAGAATCCTAGTGAAGGGTGTCGTTTTTTAGCCCTCCCAGGAGTCGAAATTGACCCCCCTGACGACCCGCGGAACTCCCTCTCCAGGCCCAGGGGGAGGGGGTAGGGGGAGGGGTAAACCCCTCCCCGAAGGGGAAGAAATCGGGTTGGGGGGTTGAGAACAGAGGGAGCTCGCTAAACCACTCACGCCCAAAGGGCTGGTGGGATTGCAACGCGAAAAGGGGGACCGATAATCCCTCGTGGGAAGGGGGGGGGTAGAGTCTATTGTCCTTCCAGGAAGGAAAATCCATATGGTGTATAATCAATGTGGTGTAACCGACGTGGTGCAATTTGCGTGGTGCAATATATGTCGTGTGTGTGGAATATAAGTGGAACGTTTTATGTGTTGCAACCTGTGCGGCGCAACATTTGGTGCAAACAGCGCTGTGCAACTCATGTGGCAAAAATTTGAGATGTCAGCCCCATTCCTCGCTCAATCATCCCACCCACCCACCCGCAACTTGGTTTACAAAACCCATGCGGCGGCGATTGCGATGAGTGCTTGGTGTTGGCTAGTGCATCTCTGTGGCGTCTACGGCCGCGCTAGGCCGCGCACGATCGCGCGCACAGCGGCCAGCTTGTTTGGCGTGACCGACGTGGCCGCGGGGCCGTTCCCAGCGGGCTATTCATTGCGAATTGGCGACATTGGAGGGCGCGGAATGATGGCGGCGTCGGCAACGGTATACACGACGATGTTAGTAGCGATGCTGGTGGCGATGATAACGATGACGACGTCGAGGCTAATGGTGGGGCCGATGCTGATCACGTTGGCGACGATGACGGTGTCTTCGCGTTGGTGATGAAGGTTTGGGCAAGAGTTCGACATGCGCGTGTGGCCGACACCCGCGAGTGGCCCGCGTTGTATTATTTGATGAGGATCGTGCCCCCCCCCGAGCAAGCGCGCAAAGGGTGTTTGACTGACTTCGGCATGCGGCGCGAGAGGCCCGTTTTGTAGAATTTGATGACAATTTCGAAAGCAAAAAACATAATATGGATGTCATAGTAATCAGCAAAATCGCGCGCGCAGAGATTTTTGACAACTGATGTTGCAAAACCACATGTTTCTTTCAAGTGTTTTCGGGGCGCACGGTTTTGGAATCCACACGAAACTTAAGCTTTTTGAGGGATGTCGGCATGCGCGTGCGACGACGCGCGCGTGTAATCTTCGTTTCTTTCTGTAACGGATTCTTGCGACAGCCCGCGCGCAACAATTCTCGAACGATGTTGGTATGCGGGTGCCAGAGGCATGCTTGGTAGAGGTTGATGGACGTATTGCAAAACAAACGGTTTTCCCAAGAATTCGCAAAAACTCGAGTGCATCACTTTTCGAGAACATTTCTGTTGCGAGGCGATTCTATGGATATGTGTTTGTATATGTTTATGTTTTTTTCGGGGATCTCGACTTTGAGATCCTTACGACAACCACGGGTTTCAATGGATTTAAGCATGCGCGAGCGCGACGACGCAAACGTGCGAATGTCGTCGTGTTTTTGTTGCGGGTGAGGTGGGGGGGGGGATGGTGCTTGGGATGGTATGAATTGATTATCGCGATGGACGAGTGTGCAGAAGCATTTCGCAGAAAATGCGACAACTCCATGTCGGGTGTTGCTAGAAGTACCCCTGGCCCAAGGTGCCCCTAGGATTCTCGGGGCAGCCCAGACGGCCTCCAGGGCACCCCTCACGGGGCTCAGAGGGCCCCAGGGGCTCCAAGATGGAGCGCAAAGCTGGGGGCACCTTGTGCCAGGGGTACTGCTAGCAACACCCTACCATGGGTTAAACCCAGGGGGGGGGGTAGATCTTAATGTGCCCATAGGGAGAATCTGGGCGGCGACGGGGCGGCGACGGCGGGCACGGAGCCGCCAGACCGACATTCTGGCCCAGACGACGGGCGGTGACGGGGCGGCGACGGGGCGGCCGCGGGGTGACGACGGCGAGACAGGAACCGCCGGATATGGCACCCGGGCGCAGACGACGGGCGGCGGCGACTGTAGGGGGCCACATGCCAACCCTACCCCTACCCCACCACGATTTCTGAGGGGGAGGGTGGGGTTCACTTCGCTCAGGAGCTCCCGAGCGAAGTGAACCCTCAGAAATCGTGGGGGCACGGAACCGCCAGACCGACACCCAGGCTCACACGACTGGCGGCGGCGGGGCGGCGACGGGGCGGCGACGGCGACGGCGGAGCCGCCAGACCAACACCCAGGCCCAGCTCCTCAGAACAAGAGTAGGAACCTCTAATGGCAAGCAATCTTCGGGGAAGTCGAGCGAAGTCCGAGGCGAGGGCTCCATTTTGAAAACCGACAACGAATCGCCCGCCATCAATTGAGCCGTTGCGCAACTTTACGCCTGTAGTTTTGTTATTAATCGCTTCGCTCATGCCGCCGGCCCTGGAGCCCTCTTTAGGGCCTCTTGGGGGCCTCTTGGGGACCTCTTGGGAGTCTCTTGGGGCTCCTTGGCGGCGTTTTGGAGGCCCCCAGGGCCTCTTGGGGGGCTCTTGGGGGTAGTCGATTGCGGCCCCCCCCTCGGAGGCCACGATCCTCGTGAGGGGTGTCGAAAAATACCCTCCCCTGGAGTGGTCTGGTGGCTTCTCCCGGGCTTCTCTCGGGACCTTGCCGGGGTACTTTTCGTCCGGGGGCCCCCAGGGGCCGCTCCGCGCGCGCGAACTAGAAATATTGTTAACAAGTTACCGGAGATCTTAGCACGCCTCTGGCCCGTTGGGCCGGCGAATTTGTGGAGGGCTTAGGCAAGAGCCACATTATGAAAACAACTGACCATCCATCATCCGTCCGTGTAAGTGCTCGAAACTTCGAAGACAAACGTGCGCGGCGGGTGACGGAAGGAGCCACATTCTGAAAACCAGTGGGCCTCCTACTTGGTAGCTGCTGGATCTGCTGAGGCTTCGGGGCGCAGCCTCGAGCGACATGCCCGGCCCAGCCTGCGCGCGCGCCTGGTGGTGACACAGGGGCGAGCTTTCGACAAGGAGGGCGAGGAGGAGGGCAGGAGGAGGAGGAGGAGGAGGAGGAGGAGGAGGAAGAGGAGGAGGAGGAGGAGGAGGAAGGAGGATCAGGAGGAGGATCAGGACGAAGAGAGGAGGAGGAGAGGAGGAGGAGGGAGGGAGGAGGAGGAGGAGGAGATCGGGCGGGGCTAGCTCTCGGAGCGTCCCAGCGCGCTCTCGAACGGCCGCGGCGCCCGCTACAGCTTCCAGAACCGGAGCCTCCTCTCGGGCGCTGCCCCTGCGGCCCCGAGCCCTCGCCACACAAAGAGGTGCACGGCGGCCTGCTGGCTGCGCGCGGCAACGAGGAGCACGAGAAGCAGATGAAGGATCGGCCTCCTCCTCCTCCTCCTCCTCCTCCTCCTCCTCCTCCTCTTCCTCCTCCTCCTCCTCCTCTCCTCCTCCTCCTCCTCCTCCTCCTCCTCCTCCTCCTCCTCTCTCTCCTTTTCCTCCTTCTCCTCCTTCCTGTTCCGCCTCCTCCTCCTCCTCCTCCTCCAAAGCCTCAAAAGCCTCCTCCAGCTCCTCCCTCCTCCCCGAAGGCCCCCCCTTCCAGGCCTCCCCAAAAAGGGGCCGGAGTAGGTAAGGCTTCGGGTTGCGCGCAGGCAGCCGTCCCAGGTAGTCCCAGCTGGCCTCAAGAGGCCCCCCGAGTAGTCCCAGCTGCCCTCAGCAGGCCCCTCGAGCAGCCCGGTGCGGTCTCGAGCCCCTGGCGGCGCCCCTGGCGGCGCTCCTGGGGGCGCTCTGCTCCCCAGGGTTGGAGAGTCGAGACCGCCAGGGGCTACTCGGGTGGCCTGTTGAGGCCAGCCTGGACTACTCTGTGGGCCCTGGTGAGGCCACCATGGACCACCTGACCTGGGGGGGCTGTCTGTGGCAACTCGAAGCCTTCTCATGCCGACTCGGTCGCGACCCTGGCGCGGACGTTCAAGGTCGAGCGCCACCGATGACCCAGAATCGGCCAGCATGGAACGACCTTGCGATCGAGAAGCCGCCGGTCGTTAGAGGTTGAGCGATCCACGCGTTGTCAGAAACCAACGCCAGCGATCCTGCCGTAGATGGGTCGGAGGATCGCGCCGTATTTCCGCTGCATCGGCGATGCAGCGCGAGTTGGAGCCCTGGCTTCTCGATCCCGCCGTCTCCGATGCACCGCCGATGCGTCGCCGATGCGTCGGCGATGCGGCGCGATCCTCCGACACCATCTGCTCCAACCCCATTTGTGCCCATTTGTGAGGCCTCCGTCGTCGTCGTCGTCGTCGTCGTCGTTGTCGTCGTCGTCGTCGTTCGTCGTCGTCGATTGAAACCTGAGGGTAGAGCCACGAGGATCAAGGCTTTGGAAGCGTTTGGTTCGGTCTGGGCCGCGGCAGACCTTTCAAGGCCTCTGGAGGTTTCTGGGGCCCTCTATCCACTTCTGGAGGTCCTTGCAGACCCAGGAGGTCGCAGCTGTCGCCGTCGTCGTCGTCGTCGTCGTCGTCGTCGTCGTCGTCGTCGTCGTCGTCGCGGTCGCGGTCGCGGTCGCGGTCGCTGTCGCCGCCGTGAGGAGCACGGTATCCGCGGTATCGACCTGGTCGTGGTCAACCTGTACCCGTTCAACGAAGCCGTCGCCAAGAACCCGGACGACTTTGCTACCTGCATCGAGAACGTCGACATCGGCGGGCCGGCGATGATCCGGGCGTCTGCGAAGAACAATGCCTCGGTGACGATCGTGACGAGCCCGTCGCAGTACCGAGGGGTCATCGAGGAGGTGACAGCGAAGGGCGGCTGCACCAGCTACGGCTTCCGCAAGAACCAGGCCGCCGCGGCCTACGCCCTCACGTCGGCCTACGACTCCGCGGTGTCGCAGTGGTTCGCCGGGCAGGTCACCTCCCCCCCGGCGACGCAGACCGTGGCTTTCCAGGCGGTGCGCCCCCGCCCCTCCCGAAGCGCGGTACAGGGCAGTTTTTAAGACATAGGATTTGGATTTTAATATGCATATATATATATATATGTATATGTGTGTATATATATACATATAGGATTTTTCATACATGATGAATTTATGAATCAGTTTATGCATGAACTCATCGTTGTTTTTACTACTAAATCCTTACATGTTTAATACATGATCCTCACGCGGAGCATGTATAAAAAACGGCACTGTACAGAGTTGCGCCGCGTCGACGCGGTGGCGACCCCAGCGCAGGCGTTACGGGTAGAACGCCGCCAGCGGCCCAGACTCGGCGGACATCGAACGATTTGCATGACCACGGTGCCGCGATCGTTCGAGGCCGAACAGAGATCACGCGGTGCCAGAAACGGGCGCGCAAGTCGTCTCCCCACGAGCCTGTACGAGCCTGCCGCACCAGTGCAGCATGCACCCTGCCATGCTCCCTCCTCCCCCTCATCCCCCTCTCTTTCCACTCACACTTCGACGATCGACGTTCGATCCACACCCTATTGCTACCTTCCCCTGCCTCTCGGCGCCAGGGGGAAGCACGGCACGGACGACAGAACGTGGCCCCAGAGGCGCCAGAATATTTTATCCATGCCGCCGCTCTGGCCCCTCGTGGGGTCCGGGGCGTGAGCGGGGGCCTGGATAGCATTAAGTCGGGCATGTCCCTCTACAGGAGAAGTGTTCAAAAATAGTAAAAAAATAGCCAGGGGACGATTCTTGGACAATCTTTAAATATTTTTGATTATTTTTCTTTTGTCGCCCAAAATCCGCCTGTAGGAGGACATGCCCGACCTAAGGATAGCATGTCCATCGCACATCGCCCGTCGCCGCTTCCCAGGTGGAGCGGCCGCTGAAGTACGGCTGCAATCCCCACCAGCTGCCCGCTGGACTCTGCTCGGTCATGGGCGGCAAGCTGCCCTTCGAGGTGGTGGCCGGGACGCCCGGGTACATCAATCTGCTGGACGCGGTGAACGCCTGGCAGCTGGTGCACGAGCTGGCTCAGGCCACCAGTCTGCCCGCCGCGGCGTCGTTCAAGCACGTCAGCCCGGCCGGCGCGGCCATCGGCGTGCCTCTCAGCGACGAGGAGAAGATCGTCTACGAGGTCAAGGATAAGGAGCTCACGCCTACGGCGACCGCGTACGTGCGCGCGCGGAATGCCGACCCGCTGTGCTCCTTTGGGGATTTCGTTGCCATCTCTCACAAGGTCGACGTTGCCACGGCCAATATCCTGAAGATCGAGGTGAGCGACGGCATCATCGCGCCCGACTTCGAGGACGCGGCTCTGGAGATCCTGAAGGCCAAGAAGGCTGGCAAGTTCATCGTGCTGAAGGCGGACGCAGGCTACACTCCGCCGGCGCAGGAGTACCGCATGTGCGGCGGCGTGGGCTTTGTCCAGAAGAGGAACTCAGGAGGAGAGAAAACACGGACACAATTAATCGTCGATCCCCAAGAAAATATGGCAAAATATGGACAGTTGGGGGAAGACATTAACCCAGAAAGTATGGGAAACTATTGGGAATCCTTTGTATTTGTGTGTGTGTTTATTTGTGTGTCCCAGGGCCCCTTCAGGAACGACGCCCTCTTCGATGCATCGCGCCTGGAGAAGGTAGTGACCAAGAAGAAGGAACTGCCGGAGCAGGGGAAGCTGGACCCCGGGCGACGCAAACCGTCCACCCACCTACAACAGATCGGGCAAGGATGCTGTTCGCCATCCTCAGGCCCCCGGGGGCTCGTGCTTCTCTAGGCCAGGGGGCCGTCAAAGCACGGCTCGGGACGAACACAAATGGCCCCCCCATGGGATGGTGTTCCAGACTTCCTCGCGTCGTGAAACCCAGGTCCCCGACGTCATGATCTTTTGATAGCGTCGGCCCATGGGGGTCTCGACCCATTCCCCTGGACCGGCTTTCATCCTGAGTCGTTTTTTGTCGGTCCCGAGGGCCAGCAAGGGCCCCCAGAAGCCGAAGACAGCAAGAAACCCTTCGCCCTGATTTTTTCCTTGCCCGAGGGGGGGTTTGGGAAGCTGGCCGCCGGGAGGTCCTTTCCAGTGCCGTTGGCCCCCGGGGCCCGTGCCGGGCCCCGGAGCTGCCCATAAGAGGGGCCTCGGGACGAGAGGCGGGCCCCGGGGAAGAGGCCCAGCCTTCGCGGGCTCCACGATGCAGCAGAAGCCACGACGTCGGAGGTCTGGGCTGGTCGAGGGGCCCGAGGCCATCGAGGACCCTAGCCATACGACGAAGCCGTGGCCTCACTGACGGCCCCTGTTTCGCATTCGGGCTGATACATCTGGGCCGTTTGGTTCGGTCTCATCTGCAGGAAGAGAGGCCCCCTATCCCTCATGTTCCTGGCCCTCCTACTTTGCCCAGACCCCCGACGTCGTGATCTTCTCATGACGTGACCCTCCGAAGTTTGGACCCCTTCCCGGGGACCGGTCTTTCGTCCCGACTCGTTTTTGGTATTCCTCACCCCGGGCGTTGTCCCCTCGTCTCTCGCTCCCCAGGCCTCCTCGCGCTGAGGAGAGAAATCACGGCGGGAGGTTTTTTCCCTTATTTTTGTTCTGCCTCCAGGGGCCCTTCCAGGGCCTCGGGGCCGTCAAACAACGACTCAGGACGAAAACCCGGTCCCAGGGACGGGGTCCAAACTTCTGCGGGTCGACGCAACGACAACCTTCACGAAGTCGGAGGCCTGGGTCCTGCGCGCCAGACAATATTTGGCGATCGGCTGCCCCGACTATAGCCCTACGCTGGTGCGGCCTGCCTCCGACTCCGCCTCGCCGCCGACGGAAAGAGAGAATTCTTCACGCTTCGCGTATCCCCACCAGGCCATCTCAAAACAGCAACTCTTGCGAAGCATGCCGACTGTCGTGTTTTTCAGCCGTGTTTCCGCCTGCCCCCGCATATCTCCGGGCCTCTCGTCCTGGTGGTAGTACGAGAAGCAGTACGAGGAATAGCACTAGCAGTAGCAGTAGCAGTAGCAGTAGCAGTAGCGGTCGTTCGGGCTCTTCGTGGTGTGAGTCGTTCGGGCCCCTCGTCCTGGTGTGAGTCGTTCGGGCTCCTCGTGGGGCCTCTTGGGGGCCTCTTGGAGCGTCTTGGGGCCTCTTGGGGGCCTCTTGGGCGCCTCTGGGGAGCCTCTTGGGGGCCTCCTGGGGCCTCTTGAGGCCTCTTGGGGGCCTCTTGGGGGCCTCTTGGGGGCCTCTTGGGGCCGCTTGGGGGCCTCTTGGGGGCCTCTTGGAGGCCTCTTGGGAGCCTCCTGGGGGCCTCTTGGGGCCATCTTGGGGCCTCTTGCGACCTCCTCAGAAGCGCAAATGAGAGCTGCCCCCTGAGAAGGACAAAATGAGCCCAAAACCTTCGTAAAATCAATGATTTTGCTATGAAGGAAGATGAGCGCGGCCCCCTCAGGACGCCAAAATGGGGCCAAAACCGTAGTAAAATCAATGATTTTGGCTTCAAAGAAGAGCAGAGGGGCCTATCTCCGTCCCCCCGTCGGGGCCAGAATCCTCGTGAGGGTCGTCGTTTTTTGGCCCTCCCAGGAGTCGAAATTGACCCCCCTGACGACCCGCCGGGCCCCCTGTCCAGGTCCAGGGGGAGGGGGTAGGGGGAGGGGTAAACCCCTCCCCGAAGGGGAAAAAGGGGGGTTGAGGACAGAGCGGGCTCTCTAAACCACTCACGCCCAAAGGGCTGGTGGGATTTTCCCCCGGTCTCGGGCCCCGGGGCCCTCCCGCATCGATCCGGCTCGAAGAGGGCCGCAGGAAGATGGGGTTCGGGGCTCCCGTCGTGACTGTTCGCGATGTGAGCGTTTTCTGATTCTGGGGGGCCATATGCGGACCCTACCCCTACCCCCCACGATCTTTGAGGGGGAGGGTGGGGTTCCCTTTGTTCGGGAGCTTCCGAGCGAAGTGAAACCCCACCCGCCCCCGTCAAAAATCGTGGGGGGTAGGGGTAGCGTTCGCATGTGGCCCCCTAGATTCGGCGTCTCGACATTGCGCGGCAGGAGTGGGGGGCAGGGGCAGGACTCGCACGCGGCCCCTGGACGGGCCTGGCCCCCCCCGGGCGCCGGAGGGGCGTGCACGGAGGCCTCGTCGCCCGGCGGGGGGCGCGTCGGCCTGGGCAAGAGGCGAGCGGGGCCGTCGGCCGGCGGGTCGTCAGAGCGGCCTGCGTAGAGGGGCGAGCCTTTCTCTGGACGCCCGAAATGGGTACGGAAAGAGTGGGTACGATGCCCAACAGCAGTTCCTGTTCATCTTGAACAGGACTCGCTGTCCGCGCCGCCGCGGCCCGTGTCCATTCGAGACAGGAGGCCGCCTGCCCAACAGCGGCCGCTGTTGGTTCGGGACAACATTTGCGGTTGGGCTTTGTACCCGTTCTTTCCGTGCCCATTTCGGGCGTCCAAACCTCGCCGGAGTGGCCTCGTGATCCGGGCCCCTTGGAGCAGTGACAAGAATCACGGCGCAGGGCTTTTTGCTATGTTCGGCTTCGGGGGGCCCTCACCGGCCCTGGGACCGTCCACGAACCGGCTCGGGCTATGATGCTCCAACCTACTTTGGCCTTGATCACCAGAAAGAATTTCGAGCGCCCCAAAAAGTACCGACACTCAAGGGTTTTCACGTGTCGGGCCCTGAGAGACACTCGCCCGACACTGTTTAGACATGCTTTTGATACTTTTCCGGGTGCTCGAAATTATTTCTGGGATGCGGTCCGTACGTAGGATGGGAACAACATAAGGCTCGGGATGTAGACTGGGTCCAGGGGAATGGGTCGAGACCTCCAGGGGTCGGCGTCATGGAAAGATCGTGACGTCAGGGGGTCTGGGGGTGCTGGCCCCCAGCTGGCCGAATGCAAAACAGCGGGGTCGTCTGCGCCGGCGTTGGCGCGCGAGCTGCTCGCGTAGGGCCGCGCGGGGGCGCCCTCATCTTCGGGCAAGACCCGTTCTTGATCGCCGCTCAGGTGGCGGAACGCGATGCGACAGCAGCGGCTTGCGCGCTCCGGTTCGGCCTCCCCGCGGCCCCCGAACGTCGCGCACCAGAGGGGTCGAACCTGCCCTGGCCCAGGGTCGCCCAGGAGGAGGAGGCGGAGGAGGAGGAGGCGGAGCAGGAGGAGGAGGAGGAGGAGGAGGAGGAGGAGGAGGAGGAGGAGGAGGAGGAGGAGGATTTGATTTGACACGGGAAAGTCTCCAGCGACCCGACCCCAAAGGGGAAGGGCGCCCCAGAGCCTAACCCTCCACGCCATCAGTCGAAGTCAAGGAACCACCACAGTCTTCTGCACTTGTTCAATCAGCAAGAGGCACCAGCTCGTCAAGCGGCACATTCCCTCTCAGGTGGTTGGGATGGATGCCTCTACGGATTCTGCTAACCCACGAAAAGCGTCCCCAGAAAAATCCGGAAAAATGCGGGGACGCTTGTGTCGCACCCCTGTGGTTCACCTGCCGACGCAGGAGGGGTGAGCCTCTGTAGCTCACCTGCCGATGCAGGAGCAGCTTGCGAGACACATGCCCGAAGGCGCCCCGATGCACACCCCTAACCGTCCCAGCGGCAGTCCCTCGCGCGGCGCGCACGGCACGGCGCGGGAGGGGGGGAAACCAAGCCAGCCGCCATGGTTCACCCGACAAGCGGGGGCGGCGCAGCGACGTGCCCGAAGGCGACGCTGCCGTCAAAACCAGCCGGG
>CAUYUJ010015746.1:235000-240000 GCA_963575745.1 Prorocentrum cordatum
TCCCCCTCCCCCCCCTCCCCCTCTGGGAGGCTCCCCGCTGCCCCTCCTCGGCGGGGGGCTGTGCCCGCGGGCCCCTCCAATGCGTCGGGCGGAGCGGGCGCTGTGCGCACGCTCCGCTCCTGGCCACTGGGCCCCTCCTGGGCCGGCGGTCGGTGCACGTGCATCCCTGGGCCCAGCAGAGAGGGCGCATGCACCGATCCTGGGCCCAAGACGGGCCTGGCCGGGATCGGTGGCGTGTGCGCAGCTCTCCGCCCTCTTGCTGCGGCCCCATGCGCGCGCGCTGCTGTCCCCCGCCCCGTCCACCACCGTCCTCGGCAGTCGTGGCAGAGCAGCAGGATCAGCCAAGAGCGACAAGCAGGGGGCTCTTGGCACCGCTCGGGTGCGTGCCTTGTTTCTGGGGCATGGACCATCGGGGAGCATCCTGGACCACCTTGCGAGATATACGCGCGCGGAATCGAAGCGTGCACGGGGAATTGACGCGTCCAGGTGGCACGCAGAGGGCTCCTTCGAGGAGGAGGAGGGGGAGTAGGAGGAGGAGGAGGAGGACGAGGATGAGGATGATGATGATGATGATGATGATGATGATGATGATGATGATGATGATGATGATGATGATGAGGATGAGGATGAGGATGATGATGATGATTATGCTGATGATGATGATGACGATGACGATGATGATGATGATGATGATGATGATGATGATGATGATGATGATGCTGATGATGATGATGATGATGATGATGCTGTGCTGTTGATGATGATGATGATGATGATGCTGATGATGATGGTGGTGGTGGTGGTGATGGTAATGATGATGATATGATGATGATGATGATGATGATGATGATGCTGATGATGATGATGATGATGATGATGATGCTGATGATGATGATGATGATGATGATGATGATGATGATGATGATGATGATGATGCTGTTGATGATGATGATGATGATGATGGGGAGGAGGAGGAGGAGGAGGAGGAGGAGGAGGAGGAGGAGGAGGAGGAGGAGGAGGAGGGGCCAAGGCGGGGAGCGGGGCTCGCCGAGGGCCGGGCCCTCCCGGCGGCCCCGAGGGCCCGGGCCTCGTGGCGGCTCGAGCCGGTTGCGCTATCGGGGGCGGCCAGGAGGGGGGTGATGACCAGGGTTGTGGAGGACGATCAATGGAGGGGGAGCATGTTGCCAAATAATTTCCAGATGTCAAAAAAGGTATCAAACACATATTATATATTATATATAAAAGAAAACATGGTTGAAACATGTTTAGGACAGGTTTTACACATTTTCAACACTTTTAATTCAATGATTGGATTGTTAGAGTGTCCATTGTCATGGCATCCGCGAGACTAGGGGGGGTGGATATCTTCGGATGCAACCCCTGGGAGGTCAAATTCTGATTTTGCCCTGGTCCGTCATCCGGCTTACTCCAGCTTGATCCCGCTTAATCCGGCTCAATCCCGTAAGCCTGCTTAAACCGGCTCAATCCCGCTTAATCCGAGGCCCTTTCCAGCGTAACAGCCCCCCAATGGGGCTTAATCATGTTTAATCCTTCCGACGAAGAGCTCCCAGTAGTTGCTTCCTAAGATATCATGGCGGGGGGCATGATATCTCCCAAGATCTCATGGCGCCTCTTCTTACTTCATTACGTCCCCGCTTTCCCCCCCCCCTGGGCCGCGCACGTGCCGCCGGCCATGCTTTGCGCCCCCCCCCCCCCCCTCTTGGACGCCCCCCTCCTTGGCCGCCCCCGACGTTAGGTCGGGCAGGTCCTCCTGCGGGCGGACTGCTAGAGGACAAGTGAAAGATAGTCACGGGAGGGCCCGGGCCTCCTGGCGGTTCGAGCGGGTTGCGTTAGGTCGGGCAGGTCCTGCTGCGGGCGGACTGCTAGAGGACAAGTGAAAGATAGTCAGGGGAGGGTCTGGGCCTCCTGGCGGCTCGAGCGGGTTGCGTTAGGTCGGGCAGGTCCTCCTGCGGGCGGAGTTTTGGAGGACAAATCAGAAATAATCAAACAGTATTCAGATACAGCCAGAGAGCACGAAGTATCGTCACCAGACTATTTGTTTATTCCATTCTTGAGTCTTCCTCCTGTAGATAGAAATGCCCGACTTAAGGGTGGTTGCACTGGTGGTCGTGGCGAGCGCCTCCCGTCGTCTTGTCGCTGCTCCTGCTCTGCTTCGGATCAGTCTGGTCGGGCCAGCACGAGGCCTGTGCCTCCCAGAAAGGATGAGTTCCTCGCCAGCCTCGACGGCGTGGCGATCTCGTCCGACGCGTTCTTCCCCTTCCGCGACTCCATCGATCATGCCAGCAAGCTCGGAGTCAGGTTCGTGGCGCAGCCGGGGGGCTCGGTGCAGGATGACGAGGTGACGTCCACCTGCGACACGTATGGAATGGTCATGGCTTTCACGGACCTCAGGCTTTTCCACCATTGAGCGTGCGCGAGGTTGTCTCGATTATCCGGGCAGCCTCGTCGCCTCGGAGCAGCCGCCAGACACTCCAAGACTCTTGAAGGCACGCTCGCGCGCGCCGTAGCCGAGCGGACTACATAGGCTAGTGAGTGCGGCAATCAGTCGGCCCCTCACATCTTCACTTTTCGCCTCGCTGCTATAGGGGTAGCTGCCTGTATTGCGAAGGCCTGACGGCCGGTGCCGCCGACCCTGTTCGCAATGCGCAGCAAGAGGCACGGGCTGTGGGATGGTTTTGGGGAACGGGGAGAAGGACGAGAAGGTGGGGGAGGGAGGTGTCGTATCTGACCCGGGACTTCCCCGGGACTCCCCCGGGACCCCCCCCGGGACCCCCTCTCCCTCCCCCGGCGGGGAAGGGAAAGGGAAGGGGCTTCCCTTCGACTCAATTACGACGTTGCTCAAGGTCGGTACGGGGGGGGGGCGTCGTATCTGACCTGGGGGGGGGTCGCTACCGCCCCCCGCTACCCCCCCCTCGCCTCCCGGCGGGGGAGGGATCAAAGGGAAGGGGCTTCCCTTCGACTCAATTACGAGGTTGCTCAAGGTCGGCTTGGCTGGAGCCCAGGGGAAGAGGAGTCCCAGGGGGGGGCGTCGTATCTGACCCGGGGGGGGGGTCGCTACCCCCCCCCCCCTCCCGGCGGGGGAGGGATCAAAGGGAAGGGGCTTCCCTTCGACTCAATTACGAGGTTGCTCAAGGTCGGCTTGGCTGGAGCCCAGGGGAAGAGGAGTCCCAGGGGGGGGCGTCGTATCTGACCCGGGGGGGGGGTCGCCCCCCCCCTACCCCCCCCCCTCCCGGCGGGGGAGGGATCAAAGGGAAGGGCTTCCCTTCGACTCAATTACGAGGTTGCTCAAGGTCCCAGGGGAAGAGGAGTCCCAGGGGGGGGCGTCGTATCTGACCCGGGGGGGGGGTCGCTACCCCCCCCCCCCCCTCCCGGCGGGGGAGGGATCAAAGGGAAGGGGCTTCCCTTCGACTCAATTACGAGGTTGCTCAAGGTCGGCTTGGCTGGAGCCCAGGGGAAGAGGAGTCCCAGGGGGGGGCGTCGTATCTGACCCGGGGGGGGGGTCGGTACCCCCCCCGAGAAAGGTTCAGATCCCAACCAGACGCGTAAGATCCCAACCGGACGGTTCAGATCCCAACCGTCAATGACCCCTGGGACGCGTGAGATCCCAACCACTTTGGAGCCTCTGAAAAGCTCCAACCTATGCGACTCTCCGAGAATCACTGCGAGCCTCTGAGAGAGTCTGCGAGATTCTGAGAGATTCTCAGAGATTCTCAGAGATTCTCAGAGATTTTCAGAGATTCTCAGAGATTCTGAGAGACTCTGAGAGACTCTGAGAGATTCTCAGAGATTCTCAGAGTTTCTCAGAGATTCTCAGAGATTTTCAGAGATTCTCAGAGATTCTGAGAGACTCTGAGAGACTCTGAGAGATTCTCAAAGATTTTCAGAGATTCTCAGAGATTCTGAAAGATTCTGAGAGATTCTCAGAGATTCTGGGAGATCCTGAAAGATTTTCAGAGATTCTCAGAGATTCTGAGAGATTCTCAGAGAGTCTCAGAGATTCTCATAGATTCTCGAGGATTCTCAAAGATTCTTAGAGATTCTCAGAGAGTCTGAGAGATTCCCAGAGATTCTCAGAGAGTCTGAGAGATTCTCATGAGATTCTCAAAGATTCTGAGAGATTCTGAGAGATTCTCAGAGATTCTCAGAGATTCTCTGAGGGATTCTCAAAGATGCTTAGAGATTCTGAACGATTCTGAGAGATTCTGAGAGATTCTGAAAGATTCTCAGAGATGCTCAGAGATTCTCACGGATTCTGAGAGATTCTGAAAGATTCTCGGAGATTCTCAAATATTCTCAAAGATTCTGTGAGATTCTCAAAGATTCTCAGAGATTCTTAGAGATCATGGGAGATTCTCAGAGATTTGTCAGAGAGTCTCAGAGATTCTGAAAGATTCTGAGAGATTCGTTGAGATTCTCAGAGATTCTCAGAGATTCTGATAGATCCTCAAGGGTTCTCAGAGATTCTCAGAGATTCACAGAGATTCTGAGAGAGTCCGAGAGATTTTCAGAGATCCTCAGAGATTCTCAGAGATTCTGACAGATTCTCAGAGATTCTTAGAGATCCCCAGAGATTCTCAAATATTCTCAGAGATTCTGAGAGATTCTCCGAGATTCTCAGAGATTCGCAGAGATTCTGTGAGATTCTCAAAGATTCTCAAAAATTCTCAGAGATTCTAAGAGATTCTGAGAGAATCTCAGAGATTCTCAAAGATTCTCAGAAATTCTGAGAGATTCTCAGAGATTCTTAGAGATTCCCAAAGATTCTCAAAGATTCTCAGATATTCTGAGAGATTCTCCGAGATTCTCAGAGATTCGCAGAGATTCTGGGAGATTCTCAGAGATTCTCAAAGATTCTCAGAGATTCTGAAAGATTCTGAGAGATTCTGAAAGATTTTCAGGGATTCTCAGAGATTCTGAGAGATTCTCAGAGAGTCTCAGAGAGTCTCAGAGATTCTCAAGGATTCTCAAAGATTCTTAGA
>CAUYUJ010015746.1:243484-265984 GCA_963575745.1 Prorocentrum cordatum
ACGACGACGACGACGACGACGACGACGACGACGACGACTACTACTACTACTACTACTCCTACTACTACTATTACTACTACTATTACCACTACTACGGTTCAGCAAAAGACGCGCAAGATCCCAACCGCAACCACTCAGGCGTAAATGTGCGCCTTCAAGGTGTCCATCGCGATTTCAGATGGCAATGGACAAGTCTGGTAACTTTTCAATATGTTTTCTTTTTTCGTTTCCTCCTCGGTTGGGATCTGACCGTGCCTGGTGTTTTAGACGGTTGGGATCTGACCCGTCCGGTTGGGATCTCACGCGTCCGGTTGGGATCTGAACCCATCGCTACCCCCCCCTACCCCCCCCCCCCTCCCGGCGGGGGAGGGATCAAAGGGAAGGGGCTTCCCTTCGACTCAATTACGAGGTTGCTCAAGGTCGGCTTGGCTGGAGCCCAGGGGAAGAGGAGTCCCAGGGAAAGGGAAGGACAGAGACGACGAGTACAAAGAATGACGGAGATGACGGCTCGAACGGAAAAGCCCCTCACACACGCCGACAGGGTCGGCGGATTTTTTGCCGACTGTGCACTTGTTTGTTGGAAGTTCTGATCGTGTCTCGTACATCGGCGTGGCTCCAGGCCGCTGCATGCGTACGACCAGATCTCGACCGTCTTGACCTGCTTCCAATTTTTGGTTCGGCTGATGTGAACTCGTTGCGCGATGTGTTGCGATTCGTCATGGTGCCGGAATTGGATGCAGTTGAGCCTCCACGCCGCGCTTGGCAACATTTGTGTTGGCAACGGAGTTGGAGACTTCGGATGCAGTCCATGCTTCTCTCTTGAGCATGCGCCTGCGTGTGCGTAGTTTGAAGCGAACTAGTTTGAGGCGAAGTAGGTGTCTCAACGATGAAGAAATTTGACCAGCCACGAACACATGTCGCCACGCCGCTTGTTCCGACGCGCGGCCTTAACTTTTAGGGGAGGGCCCCGTGGCCACCAGGGTACACTCCGCCTCGGACGCAGGGTTTACCGCTGGTTTGCCGTGGTGCTGGCTTCGTCTACTTGGGGCGCATGACGCAGGGCTTGCCGTGCGTTTGCCGCGGTGCCAGCTTCGTCTACTTGCGCGCGCAGCGACACATGTACAGGCAGCTCGCACATATTGCAACGCCTCACTGACTTTACACGCTGCAGGGCTGGTGCGTGCGTGCGCGTGTGTGTTTATATATGTATATGTATGTATATGTGTATATACATATATATATATATAGATATGTACAGATCTGTATATATGTATTATATATATGGACCCTTCTCACCTGCACACTATGCAATCGCTTCGCTCATTGCACCCGCCCGTATTGCTGGATTGTTGGCGTTTCGCCCCGGGCTCGTTGCCAATGTGGCGTTGCTGGGCGGAGGTCGTTTACCTCAGAGGCCCCTTTGGTGCATGTTAGGGTATCTTGGGGTGCCTCTCGGGGGCCTGTTGGAGGGCTTTTGAGGGCCAGGCTTGGGAGCCCTTTATGGGAGTATCTTGGGAGTCTCTTGGGGGCCTCTTGGGGGCCTCTCTGGGTCTCCTGTGGGCCCCTTGGCGGCCTCTTGGGGCCTCTTGGTGCCTCTTGGGGCCTCTTGACGGTCTGTTGGGGGCCTGCCGGCGGTCTTGAGGGTAGTCTCTTCGCAGAGATTCGTGTTCCCCCTCTTGGGCTTCTCTTGGACCCCTCTTGGCCTTCTCTTGAGGCCTCTTGGGCTGTCTTGGGGGCATCCTGGGCCTTCATGGGGCCCTCTTAGGCTGTCTTGGGGCCCTCTTGGGAGTTTCTTGGGCCGTCGTCTTGTGGCGATCTTGGAGGCCTTTTGGGCCGTCTTGGAGCGTCGGAAACCCAACGCGGCGAGAACTTTCAAATGCTTCAACCCCCAAGGCCACATCAATCATGTTTGCCTCTCTGGGCCCTCTTGGTGATCCTTTTTTGGGCGCTCTTGAGGCGTATGGGGGCTTCTTAGACTGTCTAGGAGCCATCTTGGGCGTCCCGGCGCGCTCTTGGGCCGTTCCGTCCCCTATTTACCCGTATCGGGGACATCAGGGAATTTTCTTGGCCTGTTTTGAGGCGCCTTTGCTTTTGTAAACATCTAGGGGCAACACGCGGGAAGAAAGACGGCCTCAGGATGTGAATTCAGGACGGCAGGAGTTGATTGGAGTTTTGACGAGCGGTTGAATGTCTCATTTTGCCCGCGCCCCCAAGAGAGGCCCTACGGCGCCGGCGGAGCTGCGCCCATCGGCGCCGACGACGCCGAGAAGCCCGCCCGGCGGCGAGGCCGAGGTCGCCGGAGGGGCCGCTGGAGGAGGAGAAGGAGGAGGAGGAGGAGGAGGAGGAGGAGGAGGAGGAGGAGGAGCAGGAGGAGCAGGAAGGAGGAGGAGGAGGAGGAGGAGGAGGAGGAGGAGGGGGAGGAGGAGCAGGAGGAGCAGGAAGGAGGAGAAGGAGGAAGAGGACGAGGAGAACGAGGACGAGAACTCTGGCAGCCACCTGGGGGTCTTCTGGTGGCCCTCTCGGGGCCTTCTTGGGGCTCTCGGTTGGGGCTCTCTTTGGGTTCTTCTGGGGTGCCTCGGAGTCCTCTCTGTGGTTCATAGAGCCCCTTCGCTGGCATCTGCCTCATGCTTGATGCTGGCTTCGTTTACGGTATGTGGCATTGTGCTTTCGTGGGCCGCTGGCTTGAGATGTTGCGAGTGCCGGAAGGTTGACAAAATGCGTTTGGGGACCTGCTTATCCGAGTGCAATTGTCGACAGCATCTGCGGTAATCTCAGAGGTTTGGGATCGAATGGGTCAGTTTGAATGGCCGCGAAATGTGATCAGTACGTTGTGTTGTATTGCATCGGGTGCTCCGCCGCCTCCTCTTTCCCCCCCTCCTCCTCCTCATCCCCCCCCACCACCTCCCCCCCCCTTCCGGGCCGCTGTAGCGGCCAAGAACACATTCAGGATCGCACTCGCGTGTTTCTCTCGCTCCAACCCGCCCACCGCCGCTCGAGGAGTGGAGGGGGGGGGTCGGGCTTCTGGTCCGGCTTCCGATGCTGGCCGGCCCGGCAAAATGTCGGTGGCTCCACGAAAACGGCTCCCAATACACATTTTTTTCCTAAAATATCTTGCACAGTTGTGCTCTAGAACTCGGACCTCTTTATTTTCGTAGTTCGTGGTTCGTGGTTCGTCGTCGTCCTCGGTTTCCCTTGGCCCTGGCCCCAGTTTCCCCTCGCCCTCCCCCTGGCTCTGGCCCCCCTTGCCCTGGCCTCAGCGCCCCCCCCTGGCTCTGGCCCCCTGGCCCTGGGCTCAGCGCCCCCCCCCCCTTCGCTCTTGCCCCACTCGCGCCCCCCCGGCCCTGGCCTCAGCACCCCTCGCCCCGTCGTCGTCCTCGCACCCCCCCCCCCCACCCCCTTCCCCCCTTGGCTCTGGTCCCCTCTGGCCTTCACCCCGGCCCCCCTCGCCTCGCCCCGTGCTCTGGCCCTCGCCCCCCTCGGCTCCAGTCCCCCTGGCCCTGCCCCTCGCCCCGGACACTTCATTTTCGTGGTTCGTGGTTCGTGGTTCGTCGTCGTCATCGCCCCTCCTCCCTGGCTCTGGTCTCAGCCCCCCTGGCCTGGGCCCCAGCTTCCCCTCGCCCCGATCCCTTGGCTCTGGCCCCCCTGGCCCTGGCCCCCGCCCCCCTCGCCTCGACCCCCCTGGCTCTGGCCACCCTGGCCCTGGCCCCAGCCTCCCTCGCTGCGGCCCCTTTATTGTCGTGGTTCGTGCTGCGTGGTTCGTCGTCGTGCTCGTTCTACCCCCCTGGTCCCGGCCCGCCCCTGGCCCTCCCCCCCCTGGCTCCAGCCACCCTGGCCCTGGCCCCAGCCCCCCTCGCTCCGGACCTTTTCTTTTCGTGGTTCGTGGTTCGCGGTTCGTGGTTCGTGGTTCGTCCTCGCCGTCCTCGCCTTCCCGTCCTTGGCTCTGGCCCCCGTGGCCTTGGCCCCAGCTTCCCCTCGCCCCCCTTAGCTCTGGCCCTCCTGGCCCTGGCCCCAGCTTCCCCTTGCCCCCCCCTTGGCTCTGTCCCCGCTGGCCTTGGCCCCAGACCCCTCCGCTTCGGACTTTTCATTCTCTTGCACAGTTGTGCTCTAGAGCTCGGACCTACTTCTTTTCGTGGTTCGTGGTTCGTGGTTCGTGGTTCGTCCTCGGCTTCCTGGGCCCAGCTTCCCCTCGCCCTCCCCTTGGCTCTGGCCCCCCTGGCCCTGGCCTCAGCGGCCTGGCCTCGCTCCAGACCCTTTATTTTCGTGGTTCGTGGTTCGTGCTGCGTGGTTCGTCCTCGCCTCCCCGTCCTTGGCTCTGGCCCTCCTGGCCCTGGCCCCAGCTTCCCCTCGCACCCCTTGGCTCCAGTCCCGCTGGCCTTGGCCCCAGCTGCCCCCCCCCCTTGGCTCTGGCCCCCTCGCCCCCCCCTTGGCTCTGGCTCCCTTGGCCCTTGCCTCAGCCCCCCTCGCCCTGGCCCCAGCTTCCCTCGCCCCCGCCCCCTGGTTCTGGCCCCCCTGGCCGTGGCCTCAGCCCCCCTCGCCCCTCGGACCTCTTTATTTTCGTGGTTCGTTGTTCGTGGCTCGTGGTTCGTCCTCGGCTTCCCCTGGCCCTGGCCCCAGCTTCCCCTCGCCCTCCCCTTGGCTCTGGCCCCCCTGTCCCTGGCCTCAGCGCCCTGGCTTTGCTCCGGACCCTTTATGGGGGCCGGCGGTAACCGTCAACCAGGTTTCCGCCGGGACCCTCGTAGAGCTCTTTTTGCGCGAATGAGCGCTCAAATTCTCAGAAGAGAGTTTCCTCGGAACTCAGCGCGAAAACTCGCAGAATGTATTCTTTTGGGTTTATGCAAAGTCGGTTCCTCCACGTCTTTCGACAGTAGTATTGCAGGTAGGGACCTGAAAATTCGACAGGCAGGCGCGGCATGACCCACTACACGTGAGGAAAATATTAGTTCTCAAAACGAATTGTCAAAGCTCTCACAATCTCCGAAAAACCGACCCCAGGTTGCCACATTGTCCGCCCGGGCCGGGTGGGCCAACTAGCTGCACCTAGCTCATCGATGCCGCGGAGTTCTACGAGGCCCTCGCCCTGGCCCCAGCTTCCCCTCGCCCCTGCCCCCTGGCTCTGGCCCCCGTGGCCCTGGCATCGGCCCCCCTCGCCCCCCGGACCTTTTTATTCTCTTGCACATTTGTGTTCTAGAGCTCAGACCTCTTTATTTTTGTGGTTCGTTGTAGTCCCCTTGGCTCTGGCTTCCCATCCTCGTCGTCGTCTCCCTGCCCCCCAACCCCTGGCCTCCGCGCCTCAACCCGGACCTCTGGCTCCTGGTCCGAGCCCCACTCCTCCTGCCCTGGACCTGAATCTGGCCTCCCTCCTTGGCTCTGGCGTCCCCTGGCCCTGGCCCCAGCCCCCCTCGCCCCGGACTCTTTGTTTTCGTGGTTCTTCGTCGTCCCCCTGGCTCTGGCCTGCTTCCCCTGGCCCCCTCGCCCCCGTCCTCCTGCCGTGGCCGTGAACCTAGCCTCCCTCCTTGGCTGTGGCGCCCCCCCTTGCCTCAGACCCTTTTATTTTCGTGGTTCGTCGTCGTCCCCCTGGCGCTGGCCTGCTTCCCCTGGCCCCCTTGCCCCCGTCCTCCTGCTCTGGCCCTGAACCCAGCCTCCCTCCTTCTTGGCTCTGGCGGCCCCCCTCGCCCCAGACCCTTTATGTTTGTGGCTCGTCGTCGTCCCCCTGGCTCTGGCCTGCTTCCCCTAGCCCCTCAGCCCCCGTCCTCCTGCCCTGGCCCTGAACCCAGCCTCCCTCCTTCTTGGCTCTGGCGCCCCTTGGCCCCAGCCCCCCTCGCTCAGGTCCTTTTATTTTCGTGGTTTGTCGTCGTCCCCCTGGCTGTGGCCCGCTTCCCCTCGCCCCCGTCCCTGCCCTTCGCCCCAGCCCTGCTAACCCTGGACCGTGTATTTTCCTGGTTCGAACCCGGACCTCTGGCCCCTGGTCCGAGCTTCAGTCCCCCTGCCCTGGCCCTGGACCCCCACTCGCCCCGACCCTGGCCTTGGCCCCAGCCCTCCTCGCCCCAGACCCTTGGTTTTCGTGGTTCCGTCCCTCTGGCTCCGGCCCCCCATGTCCTGGCCCTCTCGCCCCCCCCACATGCCCCTCCTTCTTTTTCTCTCTTCGAATGTGCAGGAGCCAGAGCACGCGTGCCACTTGTTTTCGTGGTTCGTGGTTCGTGGTTCGTCGTCGTCCTCGTCCTCCCCCCATTGGCTCTGGCTCCCCTGGCCGTGGCCCCAGTTTCCCCTCGCCCCCCTCGGCTCCAGTCCCCCCGGCCCTGGCCCCAGCTTCCCCTCGCCCTACCCTTCGCTCTGGCCCCCCTCGCCTCCCCCTTGGCTCTGGCCTCCTTGGCCTTGGCCTCAGCCCCCCCCCTCGCCCTGGCCCCAGCTTCCCCTCGCCCCTCCCCCTGGCCCTGGCCCTCCTGGCTCTGGCCTCAGCCCCCCTCGCCCCGTGCTCTGGCCCCCTTGGCCGTGGCCTCAGCCCCCCCCTCGCCTCCCCCCCCTGGCTCCGGCCACGTCGGCCCTGGCCCCAACCCCCCTCGCTCCGGACCCTTGATTTTCGTGGTTCGTGGTTTGTGGTTCGTCGTCGTTCGCGCCCTCCCCCCCTTGGCTCTGGCCCCCCTGGCAGCTTCCCATCGCCCCCTTTGGCTCCATTCCCCCTGGCCCTGGTCCCAGCTTCCCCTCCCCCCCCCTTGGCCCTGGCCCCCCTCGCCTCCCCTTGGCTCTGGCTTTTTTGACTCTGGCCTCAGCCCCCCTCGCCCTGGCCTCAACTTCCCCTCGCCTCCGCCCCCTGGCTCTGGCTCCCCTGGCCCTGGCCTCAGCCCCCCTCGCCCCGTGCTCCAGCCCCCTTGGCCCTGGCCGCAGCCTCCCTTTTATTTTCGTGGTTCGTGGTTCGTCGTCGTCCTCGCCCCCCCCGTGGCTCTGGCCTGAGCCCTCCTGGCCTTGGCCCCAGCTTCCCCTCGCCGCCCCTCCCCCTTGGGTCTGGCCCCCCTGACCCTGGCCCCCCCTGGCCCCCGCTCTCCTCGCCTCGCCCGCCCTGGCTACGGCCACCCTGGCCCTGGCCCCAGCCCCCCTCGCTCCGGACCCTTTATTCTCTTGCACAGCTGTGCTCTAGAGCTCGGACATCTTTATTTTCGTGGTTCGTTCGTTCGTGGTTCGTCGTCCTCCCTGGCCCTCTCGGGCCCTGGACCCCCCCCCTCCCCCGAGCCTCCCAGGATTACCCGCTGGCCTGCCCCTGGCCACCTCGGGCCCTGCACCCCCTTCGGGGTTCCCAGAATCACCCGCTGGCCTGCCCTGCTTCCCTGGGGCCTGGACCTCTCCTCCCCGCGGGCCTCCCAGGGCAGCCCCCCTGGGCCGCAGAAGCCTTTATTTTCGTGGTTCGCTCGTTCGTGGTTCGTCGTCCTCCCTGGCCCTCTCGGGCCCTGGACCCCCCCTCCCCCGGGCCTCCCAGGATTACCCGCTGGCCTGCCCCTGCTTCCCTCAGCCCTCGACCCCTCCTTCCCCCGAGCCTCCCAGGGCAGCCCCCCTGGGCCGCCGAAGCCTTTATTTTCGTGGTTCGTTCGTTCGTGGTTCGTCGTCCTCCCTGGCCACCTCGGGCCCTGGACCCCCCCCTCCCCCGGGCCTCCCAGGATCACCCGCTGGCCTGCCCCTGCTTCCCTCAGCCCTCGACCCCTCCTTCCCCCGAGCCTCCCAGGGCAGCCCCCCTGGGCCGCCGAAGCCTTTATTTTCGTGGTTCGTTCGTTCGTGGTTCGTCGTCCTCCCTGGCCCTCTCGGGCCCTGGACCCCCCCCTCCCCCGGGCCTCCCAGGATCACCCGCTGGCCTGCCCCTGCTTCCCTGGGCCCTGGACCCCTCCTTCCCCCGGCCTCCCAGGGCAGCCCCCCTGGGCCGCAGAAGCCTTTATTTTCGTGGTTCGTTCGTTCGTGGTTCGTCGTCCTCCCTGGCCACCTCGGGCCCTGGACCCCCCCCTCCCCCGAGCCTCCCAGAATCACCCGCTGGCCTGCCCCTGCTTCCCTGGGCCCTGGACCCCTCCTGCCCACGGGCCTCCCAGGGCAGCCCCCCTGGGCCGCCGAAGCCTTTATTCTCTTGCACAGCTGTGCTCTAGAGTTCGGACCTCTTTATTTTCACTCGTCGTCGTTGTTCGTTCGTTCGTCGTCGCCCTCCCCCCTACGGCCACAAAAGTCAACGCCTGGAGGAAGGAGGCGAAAGCCTCCTGTCTCTCGCGGCTCCTTGGTGCAAGAGCCAGGGCACGCGTGCCACTTGTTTTCGTGGTTCGTGGTTTGTGGTTCGTCGTCGTTCGCGCCCTCCCCCCCTTGGCTCTGGCCCCTCTGGCCCTGGCCCCAGCTTCCCCTCGCCCCCCTTGGCTCCAGTCCCCCTGGCCCTGACCCCAGCTTCCCCTCGCCCCCCCTTGGCTCTGGCTCCCCTCGCCTCCCCTTTGGCTCTGGCCTCCTTGGCCTTGGCCTCAGCCCCCGTCGCCCTGGCCCCAGCTCCCCCTCGCCCCCCCCTTCTTGCTCTGGCCCCCCTGGCCCTGGCCTCAGCCCCCCTCGCCCCGTGCTTTGGCTCCCTTGGCCCTGGCCTCAGCCCCCCTGGCCGCACCGCACAAACCATACGCCGTCCGGCGCGTGGGCGGGAAAACAAGCTCAGCACAGCCTGTACTGTAAGGGGGAGGAGGAGGAAGAAGAGGAAGAGGAGGAAACAGAAAACAAACATGCATGCAAAGAACGCAAAAAAAAGCGGCCTGCCGGGGCTCACGGGCATGAATCCTTATACGTTGCTGTAAATGTTGTCCAGGCTTGTTCGTCCATGATTGCTTCGAGTAGGTGTTGTTCTGATGGGAAGCAGACTTTGACCTTGTCGTACAAGCATTTTGCCTATTCATTTCGCGGCCTCCCAGGAGACCGTTTCACTTTGCTTGTTGCCGGACGGGCGCTGTTGGGCATGAAAGTGAGCTGCCTCAGTGCATCAGCCTCGCTGCTACGACATACTTTTCCGAACCATGCCAATTAGTTGACCAATAACTGTGATGTGTACGGTGTTTGGCCAGATCTTTCCAATATGGCTTTGTTTGAAACTCTTGAAATATACGGGTGTTAACCTCCAAAATCGAACGAAGACACCGGGCTCGGAAACCGTCCAGCCTTCGTCTGTCGGCTTTGTTCAGCCAGGCACTGCTCAGCGAGTACATTACTTCCATTGCGATGAGAGCTCCAAACACTTCCAATTTACGCTTCAGACTGATTGATGTATGCTTCCACGCCTGCGTATACCTTTGGATTTCCCCCCGTGGTTCGTTGTTCGTGGTTGTCCTCGCCCCCCCTCCCTGGCTCTGGTCTCAGCCCCCGCCCCAGCTTCCCCTCGCCCCCCCCTCTTGGCTCTGGCCCCGCCGGCCCTGGCCCTGGCCCCCCTCGCCTCGCCCTGGCTCCGGCCACCCTGGACCTGGCCCCAGCCCCCCTCGCTCCGGACCCTTTATTTTCGTGGTTCGTGGTTCGTGGTTTGTCGTCGTCCTCGCCCTCCCCCCTGGCGCTGGCCCGCCCCTGGCCTCCCCCTCCTGGCTCCCGCCCCCCTGGCCCTGGCCCCAGCCCCCCTCGCTCCGGACCCTTTATTCTCTTGCACAGCTGTGCTCTAGAGCTCGGACATCTTTATTTTCGTCGTGGCTCGTGGTTCGTGGTTCGTGGTGGTTCGCCCCCCTCGGCCTCGCCCCTGAGCCTGAGCCCCAGATCCCCTGGGCCACCCACCCTTCAGAGGCTTGCTCCGTCCAGGCTTCCCAGGACAGCCCCCCTGGGCCGCAGACATCCATATTTTCGTCGTGGTTCGTCCCCCTCGGCCCCTCCCCCGAGCCTGAGCCCCAGCTCCTCTGGGCCACCACCCCTTGGGACCCGCCCTCCGTCCAGGCTTCCCACAGGGCAGCCCCCCCGGGCCGGACATCTTTATTTTCCTCGTGGTTCGTGGTTCGTGGTGGTTCGCCCCCCTCGGCCCCTCTCCTGGGCCTGAGCTCCAGCTCCCCTGGGCCACCCGCCCTTCGGAGGCTTGCTCCATCCAGGCTTCCCAGGACAGCCCCCCTGGGCCGCGGACATCCTTATTTTCATCGTGGTTCGTGGTTCGTCGTGGTTCGCCCCCCTCGGCCCTTCCCCTGAGCCTGAGCCCCAGCTCCCCGAGGCCCCCCCCCCCTTGGGACCCCCCTTCCGTCCGGGCTTCCCAGGGCAGTCCCCCTGGGCCGGGCCCCCAGTCCTTCGCAGCTCCTTTGTGCAAGAGCGAGGGCACGCGTGCCACTTATAATTTAATCTGATTTTGGGCTCCGGTACGTTCCTGGCCCAATTTCGGGCGGCCCGCTCGTGCCAGCTCGCACGGAGTGCTCGTCGGGCCGCTCCGGGAGCGCTCCGGCTCGATTCGGGCGACGGATCTGCGTGAGGGGTGCCACCGAATTTCAGAAATGTGGCAAATCCTCTGTGTTTTTGGACCCTGACCCCGCCGATGTGCCACCGAATTTTCGAAATGGAGCAAATCCTTTGTGTTTTTGGACCCTGACCCCGCCGATCTGCGTGAGGGGTGCCACCGAACTTAAAACATGCAGCAAATTTTATGTTTTTGGACCCTGACCCCGCCGATCTGCATGAGGGGTGCCACCGGATTTTAGAAATGCGGCAAATCCCTGGTGTTTTTGGAGCCTGACTCCGCCGATCTGCGTGAGGGGTGCCACCGAATTTTAGACATGTGGCAAATCCTTTATGTTTTTCCCGGAAAGGGCTCAGGCCCAGGGCTCTCTTTTAGTATGTAAACATGCCCCCGGTGCCCAACTTGAAGGAGGCCGGCGAAATTTTTCCCTGATAAATATCGAGGTCGAAGGAGGCCGGCGAAATTATTTTTGAGGATGTCTCAGGCGAAACGCTTGTTTTTGAAATCCCGATCGATAAATCACAGGGTGCGGGCCACTTTTTCGTGCGTTGAGGATGTCTCGAGCGAAACGCTTGCTCCGCAGAGTTTGCCGAGGATGTCTCGAGCGAAACGCTGGTTTTGCAGAGCCGACCGCGACACGGAAAAGCGCCCCGCGCGCAGGAATTCAGAGGATGTCTCGCGCGTGCCGCGTCCCGCGCGCAGGAATTTCAAGGATGTCTCGACTAATTCGTTTGTTGTCCTAGGATTTCCTTGAATTTTGCCAGGATGTCTCGAGCGAAATGCACGACCCCACCTTAGCACGACCACACCCCAGCACGACCACACCCCAGCACGACCCCACCCCAGCACGACCCCACCCCAGCACGACCCACACCCAGCACGACCCACCCCAGCACGACCCACCCCAGCACGATCCTACCCCAGCACGACCGCACCCCAGCAAGACCACACCCCAGCACGACCACACCCCAGCACGACCTCACCACAGCACGACCACACCCCAGCACGACCACGCCCCAGCACGACCACACCCCAACACGACCACGCCCCAGCACGACCACCCCCCAGCACGACCACCCCCCGAGCACGACCACCCCCCAGCACGACCACTCCCCAGCACGACCACCCCCAGCACGACCACTCCCCAGCACGACCACGCCCCAGCACGACCACACCCCAGCACCACCACACCCAGTCGCACCCCCGTGGAATGTTTCGTGGGGTGTCTGGTTGAGTGGTTGCCTGTTCGCGGGGTGTCTCGTGGAATGTTTCACGGGGTGTCTCGTGGAATGTTTCGTGAGGTGTCTCGTGGAATGTTTCGTGAGGTGTCTCGTGGGATGTTTCGCGGGGTGTCTCGTGGGATGTTTCGTGAGGTGTCGCCCAGTTGGGTATCGTGAAAACGTGACCATGCTGCACATGTCTAGATCCCTTTCCGGGTTCGTGGGTCCATCATGTTCAGATTTTGATGAGGATGTCTCGAGCGAAACATTTGTTTGCGTTATTTATTGAACTCTCCTGGGGAACCGAATTCAGAGGATCTCCGAAAAGAAATGCCTGTGTTCACGTGCCCAGATCTTGAGGATGTCTCGAGCGAGACGCTTGGTTTCATGCCTCTATGTTGCCCAGTCAGATGTATACCGTAAGGACATGATGGGTATGTCTCGAACCAGAGACTTGTTACCACGAGGCTCAAAGGGGGGCAGGGAGGCTCCGGGGATCCAGGGGTGATCTTGAGAATCAGTTCGAAGGCTAATGCGTTTGACGGAAACATCAACGACATGCCAGTCAGTCCCATACAGAAGTGTTGCAGCTCAGATCAGAGACGTTGGTATATAGCGTGGGAAGGTCGATTGATGCAGAGAGAACGCCGACACGACATGGAGATCATACTAGTGTTGGTGATACGCCTCATTGCGAGTGCGCACACGCTTTCACTTGTAGTCAATCGATTGGGCAATTCTTGACGCTTCGCGTATCCCCACCAGGCTTGCCGCCCGCCGACGACGCGGCGCGCCGTCGCAGGCCCGCCCGGCGGCGAGGAGGAGGAGGAGGAGGAGGAGGAGGAGGAGGAGGAGGAGGAGGAGGAGGAGGAGGAGGAGGAGGAAGGAAGGAGGAGGAAGGCTGGCTGGTGGCCACTATGGGCATTCTGCGTTTGGGGGCCTGCTGATCCGAGTGCAATGGTCGACAGCATCCGCGGTGATCTCAGAGGGAGCCAATCAGGTGTCATTGAAAACGTTGCCATGCGCTACATGTCTATATTCCTTTCCGGGTTCGGGGGGTCGTTCATGTTGCAGAAATTGTTGAGGATGTCTCGAGCGAAACGTTTGTTTTGTGTTATAGATTGTCCTCCCCTGGGGACTTGAACTCAGAAGACCTCTCAAGTGAAATGCTTGTTTTCACGTGCCCAAGTCTTGAGGATGTCTCGAGCGAGACGCTTGGTTTCACGCCTCCAGGTTGCCCGGACAGATGTCTAGCATGAGGATTTGTTGAGGATGTTCCGAACCAGGGACTTGTTTCCACGTGTCCAGGTCGCCCAGATGGATGTCTAGCATGAGGATGTGTCGAGGTAGTCTCGATCGAGACGCTTGTTTGCACGTGTCCAGGTTGCCCAGGCGGATGTCTAGCATGAGTATGTGCTGAGAACGTCTTGAGCGAAAAGCATGTTTTCACGAGTCCAGGTCGCCCAGGCACAGCCTGGCATGTTTCCTGATACGTTCCGCGGAGCGTCCCGTGGCGAGCCCCCCTGGCACGTCGCGCGGTGCACGTCCATTGGAATGTTCCGTAGCGCGTCCCCTTGGCACGTCCCGCGGCGCGTGCCCATGGCACGTCCCCTGGCACGACGCCTGGCGCGTCCCTTGGGACGTTTCGCGGCGCGTCCTCCTGGCATGTCCCCTTGTCGATGAGTTCTGGAGCAGTTACCACTTGCTCAGGCTGATCAAGCTTAAAATCTAAATCAGTTCGGTCAGGACCCATATGCAAAGAGGACTGGCTCCACTTCGCTGACTGGAGCACAATCGCGGCATGGCACATCGCAGTTCAGCACGGCCCAGCACAGCACAGCTGACGGCACGTTACATCTAGATCGATACACTCACCGTTTCCTCCTGGCACGTTCCTTGGAGCGTTCCGTGGCGAGTCCACCCAACACGTCGCGCGGCGCGACCCCTGGCAGGTCCCGCGGCACATCCATTGGCACGTTCCGAAGAGCGTCCCCATGGCACGTGCCGCGATGCGTGCCCATGGCACGTCCCCTGGCACGACGCCTGGCACGTCTCTTGGGACATGCCGCGGCGCGTCCTCCTGGCATGTCCCCTCTGTCGATTCGTTATGGGGCAGCTACCATCTGCTCAGGCAGCTCGAGCTTCAGATCTAGATCAGTTCGGTCAGGACTCGGCTGCAAACAGGACTCGGTCCACAACGCTATCTAGAGCACGATCGCGGCATGGCACATCGCAGTTCAACACGGCGTAGCACAGCGCAGCCCTCGGCACAGTACATCAAGATCGATATATTCAGAATTGCATTTGCCCGCCAGCCATGCCTAACATTTCTATATTCGTTTCCGGGTTCGTGGGTCGATCATGTTCTAAAAGGTCTACCCCCGGAATCGACGGCCGCAGGGCCGGCGGAATTATTTTGCGATAGATGACGAGTCGCCTTGGGCGGACGCAATCATATTCGAAGATGTCTCGAGCGAAACGCTTGCTTTGTATTGTTTTGTTGCTTGTTTTTCAGATATTGATGACGTTGTCTCGAGCGAAAAACATTTGTTTGCGTTATATATATATATATATATATATATATACATATATTGAACTCTCCTGGGGAACCGAATTCAGCGGATCTCTGAAGAAATATGCCTGTGTTAACGTGCCCAGGTCTTGAGAATGTCTCGAGCGAGACGCTTGGTTTCATGCCTCTATGTTGCCCAGTCAGATGTATAGCGTGAGGATATGATGAGTATGCCTCGAACCAGAGGCTTGTTATCACGAGGCTCAAAGGGGGGCAGGGAGGCTCCGGGGATCCAGGGGTAATCTTGTGAATCAGTTCGAACTAATGCGCTTGACGGAAACATCAACGACATGCCAGTCAGTCCCATACAGAAGTGTTGCAGCTCAGATCAGAGACGATAGTATATCGTGTGAGAAGATGGTCGAGTGATGCAGCGATAACACCGACACGACATGGAGATCGTACTGGTGTTGGTGATACGCCTCATTGCGAGTGCGCCCACGCTTTCACTTGTAGTCAATCGATTGGGCAATTCTTGACGCTTCGCGTATCCCCACCAGCCCATCCAGAATTGATTGCCAGTTTTCTTGAGGCCTCTTTGAGGGCTACCTTGAGCCATGCACGGCTAGAGGCTGCCGGAGCCTATCTTGAGCCATGCTCGGCTATCCTGGGCCATATTGAGGCTGTCTTGAAGTTCCTGGGAGGTTTGTCGGAGGATATCTTGACCGATTTGCGACAGTAAACTGTTGTTTTCATACACGGGTCAGACTGGGACACCGATTTGCGTCAGTAAATTGTTGTAGCCACACACAGACTAAACTGGGACACCGATTTGCGTCAGTAAACTGTTGTGGCCATACACAGGCCAAGCTGGGACACCGATTTGCGTCAGTGAACTGTTGTAGCCACACACAGGCCAAACTGGGACACTGATTTACGTCAGTAAACTGACGATGCCATACACAGGCCATAGTGGGACACCGATTTGCGTAAGTAAATTGTTGTAGCCACACACAGACCAAACTGGGACACCGATTTGCGTCAGTAAACTGTTGTTGCCATACACAAGCCAAGCTGGGACACCGATTTGCGTCAGTAAACTGTTGTAGCCACGCGCAGACCAAACTGGGACACCGATCTGCGCCAGAAAACGGTTGTTCCATGCACAGGCCAAACTGGGACACCGATTTGCGTCGGTAAACTCTTGTAGCCATACACACACCAAACTGGGACACCGATTTGCGTCAGTAAATTGTTGTTGCCATACACCGGCCAACTTGGGACACCGATCTGCGTCAGTAAACTGTTGTAGCCACGCACTGGCCAAACTGGGACACCGATTTGCGCCGGTAAACTGATGTTGGCACACAGGCCAAACTGGGACACCGATTTGCGTCAGTAAACTGTTGAAGCCACACTCAGACCAAACTGGGACACCGATTTGCGTCAGTAAACTGATGTTGCCATACAGAGGCCAATCTGGGACACCGATTTGCGTCAGAAAAGTGTTGTAGCCAAACACATGCCAAACTGCCACACCGATTTGCGTTAGTAAACTGTTGTTGCCATGCACAGGCCAAGCTGGGACACCGACCTGCGTCAGCAAACTGCTGTTTCCATACACGCACCAAACTGGGACCCCGATTTGCGACAGTAAATTGATGTAGCCTCACACAAACCAAACTGGGACACCGATTTGCGTCAGTAAACTGTTGTTGCCATACACAGGCCAAAGTGGGACACCGTTTTGTGTCAGTAAACTGTTTTAGCCACACGCAGACCAAACTGGGACACCGATTTGCGTCAGTAAACTGACGTTGCCATGCACAAGCCAAGCTGGGACACCGATTTGCGTCAGTAAACTGTTGTAGCCACACACAGACCAAACTGGGACACCGATTTGCGTCAGTAAATTGATGTTACCATACACAGTCCAAAGTGGGACACCGATTTGCGTCAGTAAACTGCTGTAGCCACACACACAGACCAAGCTGGGACACCGATTTGCGTCAGTACACCGATGTTGGCACACACAGGCCAAACTGGGACACCGATTTGCGCCGGTAAACTGTTGTAGCCATGCGCAGTCCAGCCTTGGACACCGATTTGCGTCAGTAAACTATTACTGCCATACACAGGCCAAATTGGGACACCGATTTGCGTCAGTAAACTGTTGAAGCCACACACAGACCAAACTGGGACACCGATTTGCGTCAGTGAAGTGCTGTTTCCACACACCGGCCAGATTGGGACACCGATTTGCGTCAGTAAACTGTTGTGGCCACACGCAGACCACACTGGGACACCGATTTGCGTCAGTAAACTGTTGCTGCCATGCACCGCCCAAACTCGGACACCGATTTGCGTCAGTCAACTGCTGTTGCCATACACAGGCCGAACTGGGGCGCCGATTTGCGCCAGTAAACTGTTGTAACCGCACACACACACCAAACTGGGACACCGATTTGCGTCAGTAAACTGTTGTTGCCATGCACAGGCCAAGCTGGGACACCGATTTGCGTCAGTAAAATGTTGTAGCCACACACAGACCAAACTGGGACACCGATTTGCGTCAGTAAACTGTTGCTGCCATGCACCGCCCAAACTCGGACACCGATTTGCGTCAGTAAACTGTTGAACCCACACAGACCAAACCGGGTCATCGATTTGCGTCAGTAAATTGTTGTAGCCACACACAGACCAAACTGGGACACCGATCTGCGTCAGTAAACTGTTGCTGCCATACACAAGCCAAACTGGGACACCGATTTGCGTCAGTAAACTGGTGCAGCCACACACAGACCAAACTGGGACACCGATTTGCGTCGGCGACCTGCTGTTTTCACACACCGGCCAAATTGGAACACCGATTTGCGTCAGTAAGCTGTTGTAACCACGCGCAGACCAAACTGGGACACCGATTTGCGTCAGTAAACTGTTGTGGCCACACGCAGACCAAACTGGGACACCAATTTGCGTCAATAAACTGCTGTTTCCATACACAGGCCAAACTGGGACACCGATTTGCGTCAGTAAATTGTTGCAGCCACGCGCAAACCAAACTGGGGCACCGATCTGCGTCAGTAAACTGCTGCTGCCATACACATGCCAAACTGGGACACCGATTTGCGTCAGTAAACCGTTGTAGCCACACACAGACCAAACTGGGACACCGATTTGCGTCAGTAAACTGACGTTGCCATGCGCGGGCCAAAGTGGGACACCGATTTGCGTCAGTAAACTGTTGTAGCCACACACAGGCCAAACTGGGACACCGATTTGCGTCCGTAAACTGTTGTTGCCAAACACAGGCCGAACTTGGACACCGATGTGCGTCAGAAAATGTGTTGTAGCCACACACAGACCAAACTGGGGCACCGATTTGCGTCAGTAAACAGTTGTTGCCATGCACAGGCCAGACTGGGACACCGATTTGCGTCAGTAAACTGTCATAGCCCCACCCAGACCAAACCGGGTCACCGATTTGCGTCAGTGAATCAATAAACTGTTGCTGCCATGCACAGGCCAAACTGGGACACCGATTTGCGTCAGTAAACTGTTGAAGCCACACACAGACCAAACTGAGACACCGATGTGCGTCAGTGAACTGCTGTTTCCACGCGCCGGCCAGATTGGAATACCGATTTGCGTAGAAAACTGTTGTAGGGCACCGATTTGCGTCAGTAAACTGTTGTTGCCATGCACAGGCCAAGCTGGGACACCGATTTGCGTGAGTAAACTGATGTAGCCACCCACAGACCAAACTGGGACACCGATTTGCGTCAGTAAACTGTTGCTGCCATACACAGCCCAAATTGGGGCACCGATTTGCGCCAGTAAACTGCTGTAGCCCCACACAAACCAAACTGGGACACCGATTTGCGTCAGTAAACTGATGTAGCCACCCACAGACCAAACTGGGACACCGATTTGCGTCAGTGAACTGTTGCTGCCATACACAGCCCAAACTGGGACACCGATTTGCGCCAGTAAACTGCTGTAGCCCCACACAAACCAAACTGGGGCACCGATTTGCGTCAGCAAATTGTTGTAGCCACACGCAGGCCAAACTGGGGCACCGATTTGCGTCAATAAACTACTGTAGCCACACGCAGACCAAACTGGGACACCAATTTGCGTCAGTAATTTGTTGTAGCCCTACACATAGGCCAAACTGGGACACCGATTTGCGTCAGTAAACTGATGTAGCCACACACACAGACCAAACTGGGACACCGATTTGCGTCAGTAAACTGTTGTTGCCATACACAAGCCAAACTGGGACACCGATTTGCGTCAGTAAACTGTCGTAGCCACGCACAGACCAAACTGGGACACCGATTTGCGTCAGTAAAGTGGTGTTGCCGTACAAAGGCCCAACTGGGACACCGATTTGCGCTAGTAAAATGTTGTTGCTACGCGCAGACCAATCTGGGACACCGATTTGCGTCGCTAAACTGCCCACGCCATGCAATGGCGCAGTGGCGCATAAGTCGCCCGCGAGCTCTCGACCCCCCCCCCCGCCTAGGCGCCCTTATGGATATGTTTCCCAAAGGGCCCGCTTGAAGCCCCGATGCGGCCGTTGGCTCGAGCGACAGCGGTATCGCGATCAGCGCGCCTGAACAGGCCCCTTCGCGACTCGGTGCCCTTCCAAGTCTCTCGCTCCCGATGGCGATGCTGCCGGCCGGCGCGATCGCCCGCGTGGTCGAGGCCCGCGACCGCCCGGGGCTGGTCGGCTGCGTCGGCGTCGTCAGCTCGGTGTGCGCCTGGACGCAGCGGGCGCCTGTCCTCAGCCCGCCCCCCGCGCTGACCGGAGGGCCGGGGGTCCCCGATCGGAGCGATCTGATAGCTCATTCAGTCGACATGCGATTCCCCGCCCCCTGGGCGAGCCACGAGGCCCGCCGGGGCTGGCGGCAGGCTCTGCGCAAACGCCGAATGTTTTAGAGCAAGTCGATGTCTGCGAAAATGGGGCACTTTTCGCCGCGATGGCAGACGTCGAAGCCCACGCGCGCGAATGCGTCCGGGGCTGCCATGGGGGGTCTCGGGGCCCGTCGACGCTTGGCAGGGGGCGCGGTGGTTCTGATGCGGGCTTTAATTTGTTCCCGGAAAGGGCTCAGGCCCAGGGTTCTCTTTTAGTATGTAAACATGTCCCCGGTGCCCAACTTGAAGGAGGCCGGCGAAATTTTTCCCTGATAAATATCGAGGTCGAAGGAGGCCGGCGAAATAATTTTTGAGGATGTCTCAGGCGAAACGCTTGTTTTTGAAATCCCGATCGATAAATCACAGGGTGCGGGCCACTTTTTCGTGCGTTGAGGATGTCTCGAGCGAAACGCTTGCTCCGCAGAGTTTGCCGAGGATGTCTCGAGCGAAACGCTGGTTTTGCAGAGCCGACCGCGACACGGAAAAGCGCCCCGCGCGCAGGAATTCAGAGGATGTCTCGCGCGTGCCGCGTCCCGCGCGCAGGAATTTCAAGGATGTCTCGACTAATTCGTTTGTTGTCCTAGGATTTCCTTGAATTTTGCCAGGATGTCTCGAGCGAAATGCACGACGTACGACCACACCCCAGCACGACCACACCCCAGCACGACCACACCCCAGCACGACCCCACCCCAGCACGACCCCACCCCAGCACGACCCCACCCCAGCACGACCCCACCCCAGCACGATCCTACCCCAGCACGACCGCACCCCAGCAAGACCACACCCCAGCACGACCGCACCCCAGCACGACCTCACCACAGCACGACCACACCCCAGCACGACCACGCCCCAGCACGACCACACCCCAGCACGACCACGCCCCAGCACGACCACCCCCCAGCACGACCACCCCCCGAGCACGACCACCCCCCAGCACGACCACTCCCCAGCACGACCACTCCCCAGCACGACCACTCCCCAGCACGACCACGCCCCAGCACGACCACACCCCAGCACCACCACACCCAGTCGCACACCCGTGGAATGTTTCGTGGGGTGTCTGGTTGAGTGGTTGCCTGTTCGCGGGGTGTCTCGTGGAATGTTTCACGGGGTGTTTCGTGGAATGTTTCGTGAGGTGTCTCGTGGAATGTTTCGTGAGGTGTCTCGTGGGATGTTTCGCGGGGTGTCTCGTGGGATGTTTCGTGAGGTGTCGCCCAGTTGGGTATCGTGAAAACGTGACCATGCTGCACATGTCTAGATCCCTTTCCGGGTTCGGGGGTCCATCATGTTGGACCCTGACCCCGCCGATCTGCGTGAGTGATGCCACCGGATTTCAGAAATGTGGCAAAACCCTTTTGTTTTTGGACCCTGACCCCGCCGATCTGCGTGAGGGGTGTCAATTTTTACCCTCCCAGGAATTCTGAGAACCCTCCCGGGGGGTGCTAACCAGGGCAGTTTTCGGCTCCCCCCCTCGCGCGGACAGTGACAATTTACAGTAGGAAGCAGAAAGCAGTACTATAGCAACGGAAACTGGAAACTAGAATTGGTGCAGGGAGCAGCAAGCCTAACCCTCGCAGCCTGATGGCCCCGCAAGTGGGCCGGCGGATTTGGATAGATTTGGATATATTAGGATATTCACGATGGTTTCGGGAAGATCCCCGCCCGCTGGAAATAGCCGTCGCGGGGTCCCAGGGGCCCTCATCGGGCCCCCATGGGCCCATTTTGGCCCTCGCAGGCCTCCTCGGCGGGGGCCCCCATGGGCATCCTCTCTTCTTGCTCCTTGGAGGGCGTTTGGCTCTACATTGGGCCCGCAAGGGGCCCCGAAGACGCCCGCGATGGCTTCAAGACGACCGACGACGCCGTCAAAACGCCCCAAGAGGGCCTCAAGAGGCCCCCCCAAAGGGCCCCAGAAGCCAAAAATCATAAATGTTCCGTTGGCTTTTGAAGGATTTGTGCGTTCCCGCATGTTCCGCTTCCCCACAGTCCCAGACGCCGTGAGAGCCTCTTCAGATCGCTCCAAGACGGCCGAAAACGCCCCCAAAAGGGCCCCGAGACGGCCCAGGAGGCCCCCCAGACAACCCAAGAGGGCCCCAAGAGCGCCCCAAGAAGGCCCCAATAGCGACCCAAGAGGGCCCCAAGAACGCGACATTTCAAGGTCTCCGGCGCGCGCGCGCCTTAGAGGCCCCCAGGAAGGCCCCGGAGGCCATCAAGAGGCTCCCAAGAAGCCCCGCGAGGCTCCCAAGAGGCCCCTGGAAACCCCAATAGGCCCCCAAGGAGCCCCAAGGGAAGGCCCCACCGGGCCCCCAAGACACCCCAGTAAATCATGTTCCCAGAAAGCTTTCTGGGAACATGATTCCTTCGGCTTCCGCCCACCGCCCCAACGATGATCCCAAAAGGTCTGCCAGGAAGGCCTCCAGGGGCCCCCATGTAAGCTCCCAGAGGCCCCCCAAGTCTGCCCAACATATGATGCCCCCAGAAAGCTTTCCCGGAATATGGTCGCCCCATCCATGTTCCTCAAATACCTGCCGGGAAGGCCCCAGTGGGTCCCCAGATGCGCCCCCTGAAGCCCCCAAGACAGCCCAACAAATCATGTTCCCGGAAAGCTTCCCGGGAACATGATTTGTCGGGTTGCCGCTCACCCAAATTATGTTCCCTCGCTTGCCAGGAAACGCCCTCCGAGAGTCCCAAGCAGCGCTAGCTGCCGCCACGCTCGGAAACGCGTGAGGCCCCGAAGCCCCCGGAGGCCCCAACAAATCATGTTTCCAGGAAGCCTCCCGGAAACATCAATCCTCTGGCTTCCGCCCCTGGCCCCAACCATGTGTCCCAGAATGCCTGCCAGGCAGCCCCCCAATGGGCCCTCATATAAGCGCCCAGAGGCCCCCCAAGACAGCCCAACAAATCATGTTCCCAGAAAGCTTGCCGGAACATGATTCCTCAGGCTTCCGCTCCCCGCCCACACCATCTGTCCCCAAAATGCCTGCCAAGCAGGACCCGAATGGGCCCTCAGGTAGAGGCCCCACAATATAGCCTAACAAATCATGTTCCCAGCGCACCCCCCCGCCCAAATCATGATTCCTCAACGCCTACCAGGAACCACCCTCAGAGAGTCCCACGCACCGCTACCTGCCGCCACGCTCGGAAACGCCTCCGCGGCGGCCCATGCGATGCTGATGCGGCGGCTGCTATTGCTGATGATGATGACGACGACGACGACGATGATGATGATGATGATGATGATGATGATGATGATGATGATGATGATGATGCTGATGCTGATGCTGATGCTGATGCTGATGCTGATGTTGATGCTGATGATAATGATGATAATGACAGTGGTGATGATGATGATGATGATGATGATGGCGATGGTGCTGCTGATGATGACGATGGTGCTGATGCTGATGCTCATGCTGCTTCTGCTGCTGCTGCTGATGATGAT
>CAUYUJ010015746.1:270984-278484 GCA_963575745.1 Prorocentrum cordatum
CGCACCACCAGGCATCGCCCGATGCCCGCCTCGATGTTCTCCCTCTGGGGCTTCGCCGCGAAGACCCAGCACCCCTTGAAGGCACTCGGCGGGTCCGCAAACGCGGACATGACCGCGCACGACGCACACTGGGCCGCCGTGTTCGACGGCGTGGGCGGCGCGCCGCCGCCCCTGCGCCCCGAGGCGCTGTCGCAGGACCTGCGGGACTGCCTCCGCCACAACTTGCGCCGGCGCTTCAAGGCCATGCGCAAAAAAACCAAATACACAAAACAAAAACAAATAACATAACAATACTATGCATTAAAATACCAAGGCTACCACGGACCGCACGGAGTACGACCGTCAGGTCGCTGCGGCTGTCGGGTACGGCGCAGAAACGGTCGACACTTCCTCCAAGGGTGCGTGGCTGCGCCGCCTCGTCCAGATGTCGATAGGCCAAACCACCGCGTTGGGGTCCACGTGCGCCGCGGTCGCCACGGTGATCGGGCGCCAGCTAACCTACTTCAACGTCGGGGACTGCGCGGTGCAGGCGTTCCGCCCCAACTCGGTCTTAGGGACGTACACAAAGATATTCAACACGGACAAGCGGCACCAGCCGATGACCGATTCCAGTGGCAACAACGTCATGGGGCCGAAACAGATCTGCATCATGCGCGAACAGGGCCGCGACCCGGCCATCGTCTCCCACCTCGTCTCCCAGGGGGCGGCCGGCAAGGTGCACGTCATGCTTGACGACTATGTCATCGTATCATCCGATGGCATCGGTGACAACCTCAATGACAACCAGATCATCGAGGTTCTCAACTACGACGGGCGCGACCCCGAGAGAGTCGTCGGAGCACTCGTGGCAATCGCATCCCGCACGGGGGCCCCGAAGCCAGATGATATATCGGTGTGCGCGGGGGTTATCGTCTAGACGCCGCGCAGTGCAAACCCACGGAGTAGTGACGCAACGCAGATTTTTATAGATTCCTCCCTCTTCCTTTCCGTCTGCATTCTCCCTCGATCCCTCTCCCTCCCTCCCTCCCAACAAGATCTTCAGGGCGTGAAGGTCTACATGAGTACACTTGATGGTGTGCAGGGGGCCGTGCGCGCGGGGGCGCGTGCAGCATGGGGTTCCGATTGCATGGTTAAAAATTGTGTAAATTTCGGTGTAGGAAAACATTGGTTTCGATGCGGTATTTCCCATATAGAATGGTCGTCGGGGGTCCCCCTGAGGGGGGGGTGGGCTACTACTACTACTACTACTACTACTACTACTACTACTACTACTACTACTACTACTACTACTAATACGACTACTAGTATCACTATCACTCGTGTCGGTAATATTTGTAGTACGACTACTACTGGTACTACTACTACGACTACGACTACGACTACGACTACGACTACGACTACGACTACGACTACGACTAGTAGTAGTAGTAGTAGTAGTAGTAGTAGTAGTAGTAGTAGTCGTAGTAGTAGTACTACTGTAGTAGTACTACTACTACTACTACTACTACTACTACTACTACTACTACTACTACGACTACGACTACGACTACGACTACGACTACGACTACGACTACGACTACGACTACGACTACGACTACGACTACGACTACGACTACGACTACTACGACTACGACTACGACTACGACTACGACTACGACTACGACTACGACTACTACTACTACTACTACTACTACTACTACTACTACTACTACTACTACTACTACTACTACTACTACTACTACTACTACTACTACTACTACTACTTACTACTACTACTACTACTACTACTACTACTATTTATTACGACTACTACTATCACGATCACTCGTATCGGTAATACCCGTAAGGGCTTCGCCCCCTGCCGTCGGCCCCTTCTCTCGGAGAATGGGCTATGGAAGAGCTAAGTCATGAGGCCTTGGCGCTGTCGTGAAGCAGTGTCGAAACTTCATGCGAAGCCGATTCGCAATCAGCAAAACCAACTGATCACAAGAGGGGTTACCACACCTGGCGATTGGTAAGACGTGTGTGGTTTACGGGCTTGGTTGCCACACCTTGCGATTGAAGGGCCGAGGGAGTTTTCGCAGTTCGGGTTACCACGCCTTGCGATGGATGTGCGTGAAGGGTGGCACCGAATTTCAGAAATGTGGCAAATCCCCCGTGTTTTTGGACCCTGACCCCGCGGATCTGCGTAAGGGGTGGCGCCGGATTTCAGAAATGTGGCACATCCCCTGTGGTTTTGGACCCTGATCCGCGGATCTGCGTGAGGGGTGGCACCGAATTTCAGAAATCTAGATTTTTTTTATGTTTTTGGACCCTGACCCCGCGGATCTGCGTGAGGGGTGGCACCGAATTTCAGAAATGTGGCAAATCATTTATGTTTTTGGACCCTGACCCCGCGGATCTGCGTGAGGGGTGGCACCGAATTTCAGAAATGTGGCAAATCATATATGTTTTTGGGCCCTGTCCCCGCGGATCTGCGTGAGGGGTGGCACCGAATTTCAGAAATGTGGCAAATCATTTATGTTTTTGGACCCTGACCCCGCGGATCTGCGTGAGGGGTGGCACCGAATTTCACAAATGTGGCACATTTTTGTGTTTTTGGACCCTGACCCCGCGGATCTGCGTGAGGGGTGTCGATTTCGAGCCCGCCCAGCAATTCAGACAACGCGCCCAGGGGGTGCTAAAAAACCGGTTTGGGCCTCCCCCCCCTTCGCGCGGTCAATCAACTAGTTACAGTAACCAGCAAGACGCAGAACTGTAACACTGGAAACTACAACCTACAACTGGTACAGGAAACTGCGAATCACGGGCCTACAGCCTGGTGGCGCCACAAGGGGGCCGGCGGATTAACATTCTTACTCTTAGTGATACTATGACAGTACCCAAAACAATTAAATCAAACACTTACTACGTATTTTCATATATTCACCATGATCGCACACATATTTCCAACACTTATAGAATATTCACGAACAAATCATATGACTCAAGAAAGTCTACCATTCATTCGCAATGTTACATGACATATATTTGCTTTTCTTGCTTTTCTTGCTTTTCTCGTTTTGGCTTTTTCGGCGAGCCGGGCCTGATGAACGAAGGGACCCGCCAGACCTTGAGCCACAACAATCGTGGACTCCTCGTTGTCCTCCCTCCCCGCTCGTTTCTTCCGCCGCCTTCGCCATCTCCTCCCTCTCCTCCTCCCATTACCGGGAACGGCCGCGCAAAGACAGGTCGCGTAGCCGATGGGCCCCCCCACCCGCCCGGGGACGAGACCGAGTAAAATCTTGGTGTCGCGCGACCGCGCGGTGGAGAAAAAATGTCATGCGCCGCGAAAAATCACGACGGAGGTTTTTCGCAGCGTTCGGTCCCAGGGGGCCCTCAGCGGGCCCTGGGAGCGACAGGAAATAACCCGAGAGGAAAAACCGGTCTCGGGGAGAGGGGCGGGACCTGAGGGGGCCGCGCATTGAAACAATCACGACATCGGATGTCAGGGGACGTTTCCGCCCATGTCTCGGGGGTGGACCAATCAAAATCTATAGTAAGGTCGCGCAGTAAGGACGCGAGACCCTTGGACAGTCTTTGGACGCCCCAGTTGAAAGCTTTCTAGCGGCGCGCTGCCGAACAACCTAAGGGCGCAAGGGTGACCTTGGGAACGTTATCCGTCCTTGTCCGTTCTCGGGGCGACTATAAGCAGGGCTGGGATCACGCCTGCCTGTGCCTCCTGTGTTCAGCCCTGTGTCTGACTGCCGCCAGGTTTATATGCCCGGCCGCCCATGTCCATGGGAATGGTGGCGACAATTTCACGCGTCGCAGGCCCCCAGGGGACGGCGAACTATAGTTGGGATGTACGTGAGACGTCACTCCGCTGGCCCTCCGAGGAACCCACGAAAGTGGCGACCGTTTCGCAGATCGCAGCTCCCCAGAGTACGGCGAGCTATAGTTGTGATGTGCTTAAGGTGCCACTCCGCTGGCTCTGCCAGAAGCCCGTCGCAACCCTTCAGAGGGCGGCGAGGTCTCGTGGTGATCCGCGTAAGACATCACTCCGCTGGCCCTCCCAGAAACCCACAAAAGTGGCGACAGTTTCGCAGATCGCAGCCCCCCAGGCACGGCGAGGTCCCGCTGAGATCTGCGCGGTGCCTCACACTGGGGACGGCGAGGTCTCGTGGTTCCGTACCGTTTAACCGACCCCCGTCCCCATTTTTATTCCCTTCGAGACTCCCATTAAATTACCACCCCAGTTGGGGATACACCCTTCGAAACCCGAAGGGAACGGCTCACATCCCCATTTAGAGGGGGTACATCGGTTAGGGGGGCTCATGCCACGTCGTTGGTGATTGGGATTGGTTGAACGATGCTCAGCGGTGGTATGCGTAGGACGTACCTCCGCTGGGCCTCCCAAGAATCCAGGCAAGTGGCGACAGTTTCACGCGTCGCAGGCCTCCAGGAGACGGCGAGGTCTCGTGGTGATCTGCGTGGGACGTACCTCCGTTGGGCCTCTTAGGAGCCCACGAAACTGGCGACAGTGTCGCAGATTGTAGTTCCCAGGGGGCGACAAGGTCTCGTGGTGATCTGCGGAGGACGTACCTCCGCTGGCCCGCCGAGGAGCCCGCCGAAGTGGCAACAGTTTTTCAGGTCGCAGCCCCCCACGGGACGGCGAGGTCTCGTGGAGATCTGCGTAGGACGTACCTCCGCTGGGCCTCCCAGGAGCCGACGAACGTGGCGACAATTCCGCAGGTCGCAGCCCCCCAGGGGGCGACGAGGTCTCGTGGTGATCTGCGTAGGACGTACCTCCGCTGGCCCTCCCAGAAACCCGTGTAGGTGGCGAGATATTCGTCGATCGCAGCCCCCCAGGGCGCGACGAGGTCTCGTGGTGATCCAGGAACCCACGAAAGTGGCGACAGCAGCCCCCAATGGGGACGGCGAGGTCTCGCGGTGATCTGCGTAGGACGTACCTCCGCTGGGCCTCTTAGGGGCCCGCGAAAGTGGCGACACTTTCGCAGGTCGCAGCCCCCCACGGGACGGTGAGCTCTCGTGGTGATATGCGTGGGACGTACCTCCGCTGGGCCTCCCAGGAGCCCACGAAAGTGGCGACAGTTTTGCATATCGCAGCCCCCCAGGGGACGACGAGGTCTCGCGGTGATCTGCGTAGGACGTACCTCCGCTGGGCCTCCCCAGCACGCGGAATTGGCAACAATTTTGCAGGTCGCAGCCACCCAGGGTGCCACGAGGTCTCGTGGTGATCTGCGTAGGACGTACCTCCGCTGGCCCTCCCCCAGAAACATGCGAAATGGGCGACAATTTCGCAGGTCGCAGCCACCCAGGGTGCGACGAGGTCTCGTGGTGATCTGCGTAGGACGTACCTCCGCTGGGCCTCCCTGGAACCCACGAAACTGGCGACAGCTTCGCAGGTCGCACCCCCCAAGGGGACGGCGAGGGGGCCACGAGGTCTCGCGGTGATCTGCGTAGGACGTACCTCCGCTGGGCCTCCCAGGAGCCGACGAACGTGGCGACACTTTCGCAGATCGCAGCCCCCCAGGGGGCGACGAGGTCTCGTGGTGATCTGCGTAGGACGTACCTCCGCTGGGCCTCCCAGAAGCCCACGAAAGCGGCGCCAATTTCACAGATCGCAGCCACCCAGGAGGAGGAAGACAACGAGGAGGAGGAGAGGGAGGAGTGAGTGAGTGAGTGAGTGAGTAAGTGAGTAAGTGATGGAGACCACGGTGCTCTATTCAAAAGGAGAACCCAATCAAAGGAGGGTTGGGGCACATCTTTAGATATTTCACCCCCGGAATGAGAGTTCTTTTAATTTTTCTTTATATCATTCGAGGATTCCCAGATTGAGAGGTCTTCCAACCTTTCAATTTTTCAAACCTTTCAAACTTGTTCAATCAAAGCAGTCCCCTGTTCGAACACAAATAATCGTTTGCTTTTCAGAGAGAGGCCAGGGGATTGGAAGATCGAAATAATTGGTTGTGCAAGATTTTGGTTCTGGGAGGAGGGATTGAAGTATTAAGCGGATTGAAATGTTAAAAGATTGACCATATATTGAACTATTGCAAGAGTGGACGATTGAAAGCTCCCAGACTCGGATCCGCCGGGTTGATTCTTCCATATACAATTGGGTCGTTAATGCGCCCCAGACGATGCGAAAAAAGAGGGCGGGAATCTCCGAAAGGTACGGCGGATTATTTCCGCAACGCTTTCTCGGATCCGCTCAGGGGCACACTGACTCCAGATCCGCCGGTCTGTGGTTGATTCTTCCATTGGAAATTGAGACGTGAATCCGCCCCAGGCGGTGCGAAACAGGTAGGGCGGAAATTCCCGTTTCGGAGAAGTAGGACGGATATCTCCGCAAAGGGATAACCTTCGACATCGTGGAAGCGGAAAATGAGACATCTGAGACTTAGGGCGTACCGTCAAACTGCGATCGGCTTCTCTCACTTGGACCGCCCTGCGCCGGTCATTGTTGTACGCACTAAACATAATGCCGCTTGTCCACAGGATTGTTCGTATGTTATTGCTACTGTTCGTTCTCCTTTTGCGGCCGCGGATATTGCTTTGCGTGATGTGAATATGCATGATATTTCGCCTGCTATGGCGTTGAACAATGGCGTTGAGGAGACCGTGTTGCATGATGCTAATTTGGTGTGATGCTTCTGTTCGTTTTTTTTTTGTGGCCGAGGGTACGTCGCAGGATATTGCTTCGTGTGGTGTTATTTCGCATGACATGTTGTCTGACATGGCTTTGCGCAAGTACGTTGAGGAGACCGTGCCGCATGATATTGTTTCGCGTGATGCTGCTGCACGTTCTTCTTTTGTGGCCGTGGGTGCTTCGCAGGATATTGCTTCGCGTGACGGTATGTTGCATGATCTTTCGCAGGGTATTGCCCTGCACGATGACGTTGAGGAGGTCGTGCCGCATGGTATTGCGTGGGGTCATGTTTTTCTACCTGCCTACATTTGAAGTGGGGGTATCATATTCTCAAGATGTCGGCGAAGATGACGTTGGGCGTGAAGAGTGCGATTCGGGTTCAGCAGGTATTCTCTCATAGTTGAAGAAGATGATGCTGCATCAGGCTGAGGCGATGTCAGCAGCGGTCAATTCCAATACAGAGGACGCTGTGAGTACCATGCAGAAGTTTCTCACGACAGTCGGTGACAAGGTAACGGAGGTTCAGACTAGGCGGAATGCTCAGGATACCAAGATTGGGGACCTTCAGAACGAGATATCATCCATGAAACATTCGGCCTCGAAGAACAAGACAGCAGCCAGGAGACACTCATCGCGATCCGTGGGTCGTTAGGCGGGGGAGTTTCCTCTATCGGTTGTGCTGGAGGGTGAAGAGTGCGATTCAGGTTTCGACGTTGGCGACGTGTGAATCATTGACTTGCGAAGCTTTTTGGTATTTAACTTGTTTCTCGACAGCTTGATTATTGGTCTGTGAAGCTCTCTTACGTTGCTCCTCTTCCTCCGCCTTGTCCTCCTCCTCCTCCTCCTCC
>CAUYUJ010015746.1:283484-315198 GCA_963575745.1 Prorocentrum cordatum
ATGCTGCTGCTGGTGATGATGGTGAGTGTGAATGCGCGAGTGCCTGAGTGTGTCAGTGACGAATAGAGGAGGTGATGATGATTGTGATGATGGTGATGATGCTTATGATGATGCTGCTGATGGTGGTGATGATGATGATGGTGAGGTTGATGGTCATGTTGATGCTGCTGATGATGCTGCTGACGATGATGATGATGATGATGATGATGATGATGATGATGATGATGACGATCATTATGATGATGCTGATGATTATGATGATGCTGCTGCTTCTGCTGATGATGATGATGATGATGATGATGAGGATGATGATGCTGATGAGGATGTTGATCAGGATGATGATGAGTATGAGTATGAGTATGAGTATGAGTATGATGATGATGATGATGATGATGATGATGATGATGATGGTGGTGGTGGTGGTGGTGGTGATGATGATGATGGTGGTGGTGATGATGATGATGATGACGGTGATGATGATAATTCATGATGATGGTGATGCTGATGATGATGCTGATGATGATGATGATGATGCTGATGCTGCTGCTGATGATGATGAGTATGAGTATGAGTATGAGTATGAGTATGATGATGATGATGATGATGATGATGATGATGATGATGATGATGATGCTGATGCTGATGCTGATGCTGATGATGATGATGATGATGATGATGATGATGATGATGATGATGATGATGATGATGATGATGATGATGATGGTTTCCTGTTCCTGTTCCTGTTCCTGTTCCTGTTCCTGCGCGGGGTGTCTAGAGAAACGATAATCCCCTTAGGATGTGGGAAACCGCGATGGGAAGAGATGGGTGGGATGGGGTAGGAAGTCCGATGTGGCGCGAGCGCATCGAGCTTGTCCCGTCCCCCTGTCCTCTCCTCCTTCCTGCCTCCTCCCTCCTGCCTCCTCCCTGCTTGGTTGCTCCTCCCTCCCTCCATGTTTCCTCTTCCCACTTCAGCAACACCCCCCCTCAATGGGGGTCTTCGGAAGGGTGTTCGAACGGGTACGGGGGTTGGGAAGCCGCCTCGGGTGGGGGGGGTCCTGGGGGTAAAAACACACCCGGACCCCACTCAAAGAGTGTCCAGGGGGGGGGGGGGGAGGAGGGGGGGGGGGCGTGGGGGATCTGTGAGGAAATGTCTTTTCCGACCCCGTTCGAAGGGGTGCTCGATGGGGCTTCCGGGTGGCTCGGGGGCGGGTTCGGGAGAGGGGTCGCCCCCCTCAGGGCGGGGCCAGGGGGTCCGATCCTTCCAGCCCACTTCAGAGGGGGGTGTGGCCCTTTCAGAGCCGCCATCAAGAAGGGTTCGGGGGGTGCCCGGGGGGAACGCTCCCCCGCACCCCCCTCAAGGGAGGCTCGGGGGTTTGTGGGGGGGGTAAAAACGAACCCCCTCAAGGTGGGTTTTGGGGGGGGGGGGGGGTGCTGGGAGTAAAACCGCCGAGCCTTCTCGAGAGAGCTTCGGAGGGTTTTTGGGGGGATCAACCCCCCGAACCCCCTCTGAAGGGGGTTCGGGGGGGAGGAGTTTCCATTCTTGCTCCCTGTCCGCGGGACAGGACTTCCTGAACGAGAGAAGGAGCGAACGCGCACTTGAAGCAAGACGATGGTGAGGATGACGATGCCGTCAAGGGTGATCAGCGGCAAGATTGAAATGGTCGACATCCTGGCGAATTTTCTCGTGCTTCCTGCAGCTTTTTTGTCTCAAGTAAGCTAGTGGGACAACCTCTGCCCGCTGACTGATACTCATCACGCAGTCTTACATCGAACGCCTTGCGGCGACATCCGAGCACGCGAGCCCTGTGACTTCCTTTTTCTCCTCGCGTCTGCACGTTCATCTTTTCTGCGGCATGGGGCTCTCCTGGCTCGACCCAGCTCGGAGGGCTGGCACGGCATTGCGTGTGCCTCGGGTCACGACGGCACACGCGAAGGGCATGCGCGGTGTATATGATTGTTCGACTTTTTGTGAGCCGACGTAGGTGTCGACGTGCCGGGCATGAGTTGGGCTTGAGCCGGGACCGAGTCGGGGGCTGAGACCTGTTCCTGATGAGGACGACGACGACGACGCCGACGACGAAGCGACGACGACGACGACGACGACGACGACGACGACGACGACGACGACGAGGGGAGGCCACGTCTCTCGGGACGCGAGGCCAGTCCCAGAGTGTCCTGGGGAATTTCGCTCCAGATTTCGAGGTGAAGGTCGTGCGGATTTTTTGGGGCCAGGAAGGAAGACTAAAGAAAATTCTACGTGGAATTCGCTTCGTTTTTCGCTCGCCAGTTCGGGGTCTTGCGTTGACAGAAATCCACGCCAAGAATCCGCTGCAGCACGTCTGCAAGGTCGGTGCAGCGACGATTCGATTCGGGCCGATCCACCGGTGCCGGCTGGGCCAGCCTGTCAGGTCATGCCCGCAGCAGGAAACAACATCATAGCTTCGACGACACACGGTTTACGTAGTCTTCAGGTTGATGTCGTCGGTGTCCGAGGAGGGCGTCGTCGCACGTGCGTTCTGGCTGGAGCAGTGGGGCTGGCAGTCGCCCGCGTTGCGCGCGATTCAGATGTTATCGCCATTTCCGTCGCAGTCCTTGCCGTTGCCACAGCGCCTCTGAGTACAGCGCGCACACTTCGTGCGCGCGTCGCGCGCATGTGGCGCTCCGCGCGTAAAAAACTGCGGCGCTCCGCACTGCACCGTGTCATTGGCCGTTGCGATGCAGAGCATTGAGTTGCATCTCCCATGTGCGCGCGGGCACCGAAGGCACAGGTCCCATGGCCATGGCGCGCGGACGCCCGAAACATCTCCGTGACACAGCTCAGGACGTTTGGCTGAAAATAGTTTCCGCGGCGTAGCTCTCCATCCGTTGCAGGGTCGCGGGGCGTGGTGTGGTGTTCATTTTGTTGACGCCGTCCGGCGCAGGGGGGTGGTCCACGAGCGCGGTCTCAACCCGCCCCAGGGTCGCGGGGCACGTGGAGGCGTCGCATGTCTCTCGACACTCAGAGGTGGTGCGACAGGGGCGGTCCCCGAGCGCAGAGGACACGGAGTCGGAGGCACGCGCTGGGGACTCCTCGATGCAGCAGCTGTCGCGGCCGGGAGGAGGACACTGGGCCTCCTGCTCGCCCTGCACGAGGCCGCGCCTGACAGAGGGGGGCGACACAGCTCCGCCGATCCTCGCGAGCGTTCGGCGCGGGTCGACCGTCGGAGGGGGTGCGCCCGCCCCCCCCTCCTTAAGGAGCGCGCGCCGGCCGGGAGCCGAAGCGGCGGGCCCCGCCGTGGCCACGAGGGGGGCTGCCAGAGGGGCCCGACGGCCAGGGGGCGTTGCGACAGATGGCCCCGCCTGCTCCCGCCCCCTCCTTACTTCACCACCCACCAAACCACCCCAACCCAACCCGAAGGCCCAAATTTATCCTCGATTTCCAGTGGGGGGGGGTCGGGGAACGTTGAAAAAACACATGGTATCCGTACCCCCCCCAACCCGAAATTCGGGTCAAATTCGGGTCTTCGGGTTGGGTTGGGGTGGTCTGGTAGGTAGTCATTACTTGCCAGCCTGGAACGTATCCCTATCCCTATGCTGGGCATCTCCTCATCACGATGCCAATCTTAGGGGTTCCCTTATTTTTTGAGGGCGCATCCCTAAGATCGTCATCGCCTTTTGGCGTGCCAATCTTAGGGATCGGGACACGTTCGAGGCTGGTAACTTGCGGCGACACAAGAATCAACGGTGGCACACTATGGCACTGGGATCGGCGGATCGATCCGGCGATTCGATCCAGGCCCGCGACGACGCCGCGGCCTCCCTCGGGGCCGGCCGCCATTCTCGGCGTCCGGGGGCTGCCTTCGGGCGCCCGCGGGTCCGCCGAGAAGCACATATGCGGGAGGAGAGGCAGGCATTGCAGGGTGGGGGTCGGCAGTTCCAGGGGCGTCGGGGGTCTGGGTGCCGCGGCTCGTGCTCCTTCCTGGCATCCCGCGCCACGCTCGGAGATCTTGGGTCCTCCCTTGGCGCCGTCCTTGCGCACGAAGTGCCTTGGCGCCTCGCACAAGGGTGCCGTTTTTTCCTCGTCCTCCTTCCTGTTCCTCCTTCCCCTCCTCCTCCTCCTCCTTTTCCTCCTTTTCCTCCCCCTCCTCTTATCTTCAAGCAGAATTGTTTCAATCACGCAGCGCTCTGGAACGCTGGCGGCAGCCGAGACATCCTCCGGACCCGCCGGTTTGCAGAGCTTCCGACGTAGTTCGATTCTATGTTATTTTCCCGCTCTTCCACACCCCAGGGCCCCCGACGCAGTGATTTGTTGCGGACGTGGGCTCCTGGAATGTCTGGACCCTTTGGACTGGTGTTTCATCCCGACCTGTCTCTTAACTTAACGCTCCGAAGACTGGGCTGGGGGCTCCAGGGGGCCGTCAGTTGCAAAACACTTCCAGCCGTTTTTTTCACGACGTTACGGGGTCTGGGTCCAGGGGTCAGGGCTCATTTCGACTCCTTCTGTTCGATCCGATTCGATTTCGACGGCTTCCGATTCCGATCCGATTTTCCGTTTTATGAGCGAAAGCCGAATTAGCCTGCCGATTTCCGCCGATTCGGCTTCTCCCGACTCGACTGCCGATTTCCGTCGATCCGAATCACTTCGATCGCCGATCTGACTTATCGATTCGATTTGGGCTCCCCTGAGAGTGGAAACTCAACATATGGACCAATCCTGGGGTGCGCTCCGGCGAGCGTGTCGAAGCGGATCTCGGCCTGTGAGGAGGACTCGGAGCTTTCCAGAGGCCCAAGGATAGCGACCCTCGATCCCTCGATCCCTGGTCCTCCTCCTGGATCCCTGCTCCTCGATACTCCTCGGTCCTCCTCGATCCTCGATCCTCCCCGATCCTTGATCCTCGATCCTCCTCGATCCCTGAGCCTCGCTCCTCCGCGATCCTCCTCGATCCTCGACCCTCGACTTCCACGAGCCTCGACCCTCGAATCTCCTTCCCGCCTCGACGTCGGCACGCGCCAGGGTGGCCGCGCGCCTGGTGCCGCCCGCCGCGCCGGGCGCGTCGAAGCCCGCCGACCTGCCCGTGCCCTCACGGGGGCCAGCGGATAAATACTTGTCCTTTCACCGATTCACCTCATGCCGAGGAAGGAAACACGCCATTATCGACTAGACGTAAGAGTGACCTTTCGCCGGAGTGACCTTTGGTGCGGGCACAGATGGGCCCTTAGATGGCTGAAAGCGAAGCGGTAGCAGCGGCTTGCGCGCCCAGGTCTGGTCCCCCCGCGTCCCCCAAAAAGCCGCGCACCAAAGGTCACTCTTGCCCAGGGTCACTCTTGCGTGTAGCCGAATTACACAAGAGAAAAAACCCAATCAGTGGATGGTTTGAAGTGGGATCGACAAAGAGAGATCGATAAAAGGTATAGGGAGATCGACCGGGAACCCGGGAAATCTCGGAACCCACCGAAAGCGGCCCAGAACCAAGAGCCAGGAACCCGGGGACCCGGAGCCAGGAACCCAGGAACCCAGTCGGTCACCAACATCGGCGGGGCACTCTCGCCAGACCTTCCGATTTCTGCCAGGACCCCTTCGGTGCAGGCACTGATCTGGGAATCAGCTTCTGGCTCTCCGCGCGGGTTCCTTGGACCTGCGCTGGAGCCCTGCCCTGGCGGCGCCTCCTCCTCCTCCTCCTCCTCCTCCTCCCTCCTCCTCCGTCCTCCTCTCCTCCTCCTCCCCTCCTCCTCCTCCTCCCCCTCCTCCTCCTCCTCCTCTCCTCCTCCTCCTCCTCCTCCTCCTCCTCCTCCTCCTCCTCCCCTGGCGCGCTCCGCGGCAGGCTCCGCGCGCCAGGGAGGGGGTCCAGCGCAGATCCAAGAAATCCGCGCGGAGCGCCAAAAATTTACAGTTGGTTCGTGTCCGCCGGCGTTCACTGTTGAACGCCGGCGGCGACTCAGACTCGTTCGACGTGGAACGATTTGGACGTTTCGGAAGCGGCCGATTGCTCAAGGTTGAACGATCCCCGCGGTGTCAGAAGCCAGCGCCGAAAGTCGGCACGCGAACCTGCCGCATGGTGTTTTTTCTTCCTGTGCCGACAAATCCGCAGAAGGCACCTGCCCCTCAGATCCAGGCGTTGCAGTCTCTCTGTCGCCCAGGGCAGTTTCGCCGGGTTGAGTCGGGCATGTCCCTCCAAGGGACGAGTACAAAAAACAACAAAAAATAGTCAGGGGACGGTTTTCCTACCATTTTTGATTACTCTTGGGCATTGTTTAATTATTTTTTGCTTCTCTTCCAAAATCCGTCTGTAGGGGGACATGCCCGACCGAAGGTTCGGGCCCTGGGGCCACAGAGCGATCCGGCCGGAAGAATTCGGCAGAACGGTGGGGTCTATGGCTTTGGTCGGATTTCTCGCGAGGAGGTTTGTTTTGTGCACCGTCGGATCTCAGGGGGGGGCACTACCACCGTGTTTGACCAGTGCCATCCAGGGATGGTGTGCAGGCCTGTTTCAAGCAGTGGCGAAGCGTCCTGGCGTGCCTATAGTCCTGCCGAACAATGCTCTGAGAACCTTTGGTGGTTCCCACGAAATGTTCTTGCAACATTTCTGGCTGGGACTGTCTTGTTTTCATCGGGTCTATGTTCTAAGAACGTTGTTCTTGTTCTTAGAACGTGTCTGGGTTCTACGAACATGTCGTGGTAGGACGATAGGAATTGCCGGGACGGTCGGTCCTTGCTCAACTGTTGGCGTACGGGCCCCTGGGGGGCGAAGCCGCCGCGCCAGGGCCCCAGGATGGTCCCGGCCCGGCGCGGTGGCGGTGTCCTGGTGCCTTCCGCGCAGCACCCGTGGCGATGGCGAGCACCAGCGTCCAGAAGTGCACGAGGGGCGGCGGTCTTGCCGAAGAACAGCAGGTGCCGAGGGTCCAAGTCGCAAGCGTGTGTGCGTGTGTGGGCAAGTTGTAACGCCGTGCAGTCAACCCGAACAGTGAGGATGGGCAACCTTCCCAGGGGTACCCTGGCATCCTTGCCTCTCCTCGGTCCAGCCTTCGCCACTTTCGTCGGCCGCGCCGCGCCGGAAAAGCTTCGAAGTGGGCGTCCAAGGCCCTTGCATCCTTATCGCTTATCCTTACCATACGGGTTGACTGTAGCCCCAGTCAGTTCGACGCGCGAGCGGATCGCCTCTGCCGCGCCACGACGGGAAATTGTGTGTGTGTGTGTCGCCGGGGCTCCTCCTCTTCCTCCGTGCATGGCGGCTTTTGCATACAGCCTGTCCCCTGTTGCCGATCCGCCCGGGCAGTCACCGTCTGCCCAGCTTCCGACGCAAAACGTGTGTGTGTGTCAGTGTGTGGTCTTTCCGTTTCTTTTCCACCGCTGCTATCGCGTTGGCCTCGCTTCCGCGCGTTTTCGTCTGCCAAGGCTTCGCCGTTCCGCTGCCGCTGCCGTTTTCTCGCTTCGCTGGGTGCCTTCGCCACTGGCTCTAGTCGGCCGCGCTCTTGTGTGTCCGCTGCCCTTTGGCCCATCTGAGGAGAAAGCTTGTGGTCTTCCATTGCTCCTGTGCTTAATGTTCCTGCGCGTGTTTGATTTTTGATGCCCCTGGGTGGGCTATGCCCGTCTGGATGTCAGCTCGTAGCCAGCCGCAGCCAGCCATCAAGTCTCGGCACGCTGATCGCACTTTCCCTTCGCCGTGCTGTCGGCTTCCCTTTGGTACGCATGCGTCTGTTGGCTTGTCTACAGCTTGCTTCTTTGGCGTCGCGCCCTGTTCGTGTCATGGTCCAGCGCGTTTGCATCAAAAGCGGGCGCCCGCCATTTGGCCCACCGTGGCCCCTCGTTCACCCCACCTACCAGTGGGGGGCTCCTCTGGCAGATTCAGCTGCAGATGGAGGACGCATGTGCCCATTCGCCGTTTGGAGCCGCTGCCTCGCCACATAGTCGATCCACCAGGTGTCGCCCGGGTGCCGCTTCGGCCTTTTCTTTGCCGTGCCATCGTGCGCCCTCTACGAGCTCACAGACATCCGACGGCGTGTTTTTTCCTCAGCGTGGCCCCCCAGAGGTCTGCTGGACCCCTTCCCGGGGACCGTTTGGACTGGCGTTTCGTCCCGAGTCGTTTTTGGACGGCCTCATGGCCAGGTGAGGGCTCCCAAAAGAAGAACATAGCGAAAGCCTTCCGCCGTGTTTTCGTACTGCTTGGTGTTGCGACGCAAGGATGCCAGTTTTTTTGGCTGTGCCAAGACTTCGGGGCTTCCCGCGCCGCGACTTCTTCAGCGGCGTCACTCCAACATACTAATAATATGTGTGTGTGTGTGATTGTGTGCGTGTGTGTGCGTCGCCCCCCCAGGGGCGACGCGCGCACCGAGAAATCTGATAGTACATGCGTCGCGGCGGGCACTCTCTGGCCCCACCTCTCGGGAAACGATACGCTACAAGATGCGTATACCGTATGTTCGGGTCGGACGCGCGCCTCCACGGATGACATATAGCATTATTACTATGTCTTCGTGCGCGCCCCATCTCATGACCCCCCAGCCCTCTGAGAAGTTCTTCTCGGCCCTCCCCGAAAACACACAGCAGTAAGCCTCCCGAGGAGCCCCGCCGCCTTCCGAGCAGGCCTTCTCCCTCTCACTCCCCCCCCCCCCCCTCGCCGCCGATGGGGAGCGTCGCCTGGTGCGGGGCCCCTACGCGGGCCCTCGAGGACCTCTCGACCCGCCGCCTCTGCCCTGGCCCCCCTGCCCTATAGCCCCTCCGTGTATATCCCCCCGGAGAGCTCACGACCTCGTCCCGAGGACAGCCCTCGCGCGGGGCTGCTTTTTCTGAGGGCCCCCCCCTGGGGCCCGCAGCGCCCCCCCCCCCCCCCTCCCAGAGGCCCGAGCTCAAGGAGCAGGAAGTCAAAGCGCACAGCGAGTCATCGAGAACAGAAAGCCCTGGCCCTGATCACACAGTGGCGACGTCTCCTCACTGAGGTCCCCGTCTTCGCACTAGGGATGATCATTCTAGGCGGTTGGGTTCGATACATCTGCAGGAGAGAGCACCTATCCCCAATGTTCTCGGCCCTTCTGACTTGGGCCCCGTCCTAAAGGGTTAGGGGCCATTTTTTTGGGTTGATCAGTCAGGATGAGCAGCTTTCCAAGGTTGCCCTTGCATCCCTGCCCCTTCGGCCCATCCCCGACAGCTTTCGCTGGCCAGCCCCATTCGAAAGGTGTCGGCATGGCCTTCCGAGGCCCTTGCATCCTTCTCTCACCGAGCGCGTTCCACTACTCGCAAACTGCCTACTCGCACAAGGCCCTAAAAACAATCGTCTGCCTCGATGTAATGTATCGCCAATTCCCCTCGGCGGATCCTGGCCATTTGCGAGTAGCTTCTTTGCGAGTAGTGGAACGCGCTTGTCTATTCTCGTGCATCCTCATTCTGCGTTTTGGTCGTCTCCCACGCCATGATTTCTTGTGCCGCGGCGCCGGCAGGCCTTCTACGGCAGGTCCGCGCGTCCCGCGGCGACACGGCGGCGGCCCCGCCGCGCGGGCGCTCTCCAGGCCGAGCGCCGCGGGTGTGGCCCGGCATCGGCCAACGGGATGGCACGGCCTGGCGATCGGACAGCCGCCGACCGTTGAAGTTTGAGCGACCCACGCGGGGTCAGAAGCAGGCGCTGGTCTTAGGTCGGGCCTGTCCCCCTACAGGGGGATTGTCGGCGAAAAATAAAATGCCCCCAAAATAGTCCAAACATAGTCCAAAAATAGTCTGGGGACTATTTTTGGAGTATTTTTTGCCTGTTGGGGGCATTTTTGGGGTATTCTATATTTTTCGCCGAAAATTCCCCCACCGACGTAACGCTGGTTGGAGAAGAGCGAGCGACGCAAACATCCACTTGTGGCGCTCTCCGCGTGGATCTCTTAGAGATCCGCGCCTGGGGCCCCCCCGTGGCGGCGCCTCGCGCGCCGCCTCCCTGGCGCGCTCTCCGCGCGCCAGGGAGGGGGGGGGGGTCCAGCGCGGAGCCGAGAAGTCCGCGCGGAGCGCCCAAAGGTGAATGGTTCGGCCGTTTTTTTTTTGTTTTTTTTTTTTTGGTTTTTTTTTTTTTTTTTTGTTTTTGTTTTTTGTTTTGTTTTGTTAGTTTTTTTTTTTTCGTGTTCGTTTTGCTTGTTTTTTTTGTTTTGTCTTTTTTTCCCTCTTTTCTTTTCTGAACAAGCGCTGGGGGCGTCACGGCACGAGCCTGCCGCTGGCTTCGGCCTCTCTGCCCGCCTCGCTCCCCTCGGGAGAGGGCGCTCTGTTCCGGTGCGCCCCGCCGCCGGTGCTTTTCTTCGGGCCCGCGTCCGCCCGCTCTCCGAGGCCTCGTCCGGTCGGCCCGTCGGGCCAGTGCGCCACCCAGGCTCCGAGGGAGCCGAGGCCAGACGTCCGCCCGGAGGGGCCTGCACCAGCGGGTCCGGATCGGATCTCTGCTGATCAGAGGGGCAGGAGGTCAGGATGCTACGTTCCAGGGCTCCCAGGATCTGCAAGACGACCCACTGTTCCACACAACAGTCTGCAGGAGCGATGGCCACCTAGACAACCGCCCCGGATTTCCTAGAAGGTATCCTGAGCCTGTGGAAGTCGATCGATGGAGAGGAAGCGTGCTGCCAAATAATTTCCAGATGTCTAAAACATGTTTCAAACATGTTTTAAATACGTAGCACCCCGCAATTGCGCGGATAAGAGTGATGGGGCGGGCGCGGGCGACGCGGGCGTCGAGCCGGCGGACCTCGTGGCCCTTACCTTCACTGTCGATGGCGCCCTCCTCCTCCTCCTGCTCCTGCTCCTCCTCCTCCTGCCGAATTGCAGCAGGCAGCTCGATTGTCAATGAACGTGTTCAGACAGCCCCGCTGCAGGCGCCGATGTGATGTTGTAGAGTCAACGTGGGCCGGATCGGGGAAATGGCATGAGGGCGCTTTCCCAAACCATTGCGAGCAAGCCCGCCGCAGGCGCCGATTTGCGTGCTCTGACAAGTTCAGCGCGGGGGGGATCGCTGGTGGGCCATCCGGAACGAATGCAAAAACAGCCCGCCGCAGGCGCCGAATTTTGGCTTGTTCAGTGAACGTAGTTTGGGTCGCGGGTGGGTCGCGGGCTCTCCACCTCCATGGAAGGAATTCAAAAACAGCCTGCCGCAGGCGCCGAACATTTTGATTTGTACATTGAACGCAGGTTGGGTCGCAGGGTCTCCACTTGGAACGGATGCGAAAGAAGCCCGCCGCAGGCGACGAAGTTTTGGCTTGTTCAGGTAACGTAGTTTGGGTCGCGGGTGGGTCGCGGGCTCTCCACCTCCACTGGGAAGAAATTCAAAAACAGCCCGCCGCAGGCGCCGAACATTTTGATTTGTACACTGAGCGCGGTTTGGGTCGCGGGTGGGTCGCAGGTTCTCCACCGAGAACGAATGCAAAAGAAGCACACCACAGGCGCCGAAAATTTAGGGTGGGTAGCGGGGTGGGTCGCGGTTGGGTCGCGGGTGGGTCGCTGGTGGGTCGCGGGGTGGGTCGCCGGGGGGGTCTTGGGACGGGTCGCGGGCGGGTCGAGGGAGGGGTGGGTCGCGGGTTGGTCGCGGGTGGGTCGCGGGTGGGTCGCGGGGTGGGTCGCGGGGTGGGTCGCGGGTGGGTCGCGGGGTGGGTCGCGGGCGGGTCGCAGGCGGGTCGCGGGGTGGGTCGCGGGTGGGTCGCGGGGCAGGTCGCGGGTGGGACGACGACAACAACAAGCAACAAACAACAAACAACAAGTAACAAGCAACAGCAACACCAACAGCAACAACAACAGCAACAGCAACAACAGCAACAACAGCAACAACAACAACAACGTCAACACCATTAACAACAAGAGTAATCCGCATCGCGGAGTTCCACTTCAGCCAAGCACCCAGGGACAGTGAATGACCGTTTGGTTCAGCCCCTTCACTTTAATCTAAAAACATGTTTGAAACATGTTTAGAACATGTTTTACACATTATCAACACATGTTGAATTAAATGTTCGGATTGTTCGAGTGTCCATTGTCATGGCATCCACAATCCTGAGCCAATCGCCTCCTGACGTCATTCTCGTCCTGGCTGGGGGTCTGAGTCGAGTCTCTCCTGGGAAGTCCGCCCAGGGGCTCCAGTGGGCACACGCCGCAGCAGCCGCCCTGGCGCTCGCCGGCGTCGCGGCGGTCGTGGCGCTGGGGGCCGCGGTCGACTGCGAGTGCGGCTCCCTGGCGGGCTCGTCCTGCTCGGAGTCTCTGGCGGCCCGGGGGGAGGGGGCGGCCGTGTGCGGGAACTGCGTCCATCTGCTGAGGAGCAGGAGGTCATGGTCAGGAGGCATGCCAGGGCTTCCTAGACTTCCCAGGTTTCCAGGATTTCCGAAGGCTTCGCGATGTTTCGCGCGGGCTGCAGGAGCGAGGGCCGCCGGATACTCCAGGGTTCCTGGAAGGTGTCCTGAGCCAATTGCAGGTCTGAGCGCCCTCCCGCTCCTTCCCTCGCGCGGTCGCCCTTGTATGCCCTCGTCTTCGTCTCTCTCCCTCTTGCACGCTGGACAAGTTTCTTATCGGTTGCCCCGATTCGCCCCACGCTGGTGCGGACTGCCTCTGCCTCGCCGCCGGCGAAAAATCCGGAGCCAATTGTATTATGACGTCATTCTCGTCCCACGTATGGCCTGTCGGTCCGGGCTCCTCTGCCGCGACCCCACGGATGCTGAGCGGCCTCGCGCGGGGGCCCCGCGCGGGTTGTGATCCACGGCATCGCGCAGCCACGGGATCGCGCCTCGGTGCTCCCCAGCCCGAGGGCACGGGTCTGGACATGTTCCTCACTCATGACTCGGGGGGGGGGGGAGGGCGATGCTCGGGCAAGCCCTCAGGAAGAGGATGTGATCGAAGAAAAAGCGGTATAAGCATAAACTTTCGGCGCCCTGCGCGGATTTCTAGGATCTGCGCTCCCCTTGGCGGCGCCTCTGGCGCCGCCCCTGGCGCGTTCCGCGCGCCAGGGAGGAGCGTCCAGCGCAGATCCAAGAAATTCGCGGGGATCGCCAGCAATTTATGTCTGTGTCGTTTTTTCTTCTCAGGATATGAGTCGCTCAATGCCTCCTGGTGCATGATCCAGCGTTCGGCCCCTCCGTCTCGTGCTCCTCCTCCCTCCGCTCCTCCCTCCTCCCCGAGTTACCTCTGCTCCTCCCTCCTCCCCGAGTTACCTCCTCCCTTCTCCTCTCCCTCCGCTCGTCCCCCCTCCCCTTGCTCGGCTTGGTGCCAGTTGTCCTCTCTCCCGAGACTCTGTGCGAGCCGGTCGTTGACTCTGTCTGCCGCATGCTGGTTTTTTTTACCGATCGGATTCCAATCTGTGTTTTGCACTTATTTTCGTCTAGTCTGAACGGTTGTTTGTTTGTTTGTATGTTTGTTTGTTTTTGCTTGTTTGTCTGTCTGTTTGTTTGTTTGTTTGTTCTTCAAGATGTTGCTCCCGCTGCAGCGGTGGTCTCATGTTAGGGTCCGCGCTCTGCTCTAGTCGTTCAGACTTGGCGCTCTCGCCCCAGGGCGAGCCACACGTCTGGACCTGGGTCCTTCCTCTTCCTCGTCGTTGTCGCTCCACTCCTGTTCCCCTGGTCCTGCTGCTCCTCCCGCTCCTCGAACTCCTGCTCCATCCTGCTCACTTTGCTGCTGCTGTTCCTCCTCCTCCTCCTTCCTTCCTTCCTTCCTTCCTTCCTTCCTTCCTTCCTTCCTTCCTTCCTTCCTTCCTTCCTCTCTTCCTTCATTCCTCATCCTCCTTATCTTCCTCCTACTCATCCTCCTGCTCATCCACCACCACCACCACCACCACCACCACCACCACCACCACCACCACCACCACCACCACCACCACCACCACCACCACCACCACCACCACCACCACCACCACCACCACCACCACCACCTCCTCCGATGTACGCAGCTTCCCTCTCTGACTGCGCACATTACGATAAAAGGGGCCGTTTCGGGGCCTCCAGGTCCGTGAATGCACCCGCCAGTGGACAGAGAGCGCCTCGGCGCAAATGGGAAGGGAGGGATGGGATGGGCAGGATGGCCTATATGGCGCGAGCGCGCTCAGCTTGTCTCTCTTTCCCCTGTCCGCCCTCCTCCTCCCACGCCTCCCCCTCCCCCTCCCCGTCCTGCTTCTCCCACTCCTCCCCTCCCCCTCCCGCCCCTCCCGCTCCCCCTCTTCCCTCTCCCCGGGTTGTGTCCAGAACGGGGAGAATGATCCACAGCAAGTCCTGCCCGATTTGCACGGGGGTGCTGTCAGAATTCGCTGCCGACGTTGCCTGTCTTTGACCAGAAGCGCTTGCCCAGAAGTTGTCGCTGTGCCACCTTGCCAGGGTGTAGGGCAGGGAGGCGAAAAGAGGCCAATGACTGTGGGGTTGTAGGGCGCGAGCCTTGGTAGCAATCGTTTGAATATTTCCTAACCTGTGTTTATTTGTGTGCAATTCGCTTCGACATGAACACATCTCGCATCCGCAACAGCCCAAAGCAGCGCACCAGCACTTTAACTCTGCAGTGGATAGTGCTGCCTTGGGGCCTGTTTGGGGTGTTGGGGCCGCATGAGGGCTTGTTAGGGCCATCTTGTCTAAGGGGCCCTCTGCAGGTGTCCTCTGATTGTCTTTGGAAAGTGTTGGGACGGCTTGGATCCGTCATGGGCTTGTGTTTGACTGCGCCCAGGTTGTCTTGGGGCCGTTCTGGAGGCGCGCGTCCCCAGAGGTCCGTTGCATCGTGGCAAGCCCGTCCGAGGCGGCCGTCTAATGGCAGACGGGGCGTCGTGGAGAAGGGCTGGCGGCCAGCTCAGCTTCTGCCGCGCCTGGCCCGAGACGGGCGCCTGCCGTCCAGTGGTCACTGCATGTGCTTCACTTGTCGGATGGCCGATCGGCGATGCCCAACACATGCGACGACCAGTAAGGAACGTCCCCTCGTGTGCCTGCTTCGGCGTTCCCTCTGCCGCTCCCGGGGGCCGGGAGCCGGGCCCAGACCCTTGCGCGTGCACGAGGCCGCGCGCGCGCGCGAGCCTGGCCCGAAGTCTGCCCCGGCACCCGCAGCTGGCGGCCGACGTCGGCCGAGCCACGCTCCTCGGGCCCCCCCCCCCCTCTCTTGCCAGCAGCCCGGCCTGCACGCACCCGAGGACCAGAGCCCAGACGGCCGGCGCCTCGGCTCTTTTCCAGTGCGCGGCCGCAGAGCTCCCCGCCCCAGGCCCGGGGGGGAGTGCCACTGGATTCACCTGTGGCGGCGCTGGGGCCCGCGAGCAGGCCCGCCTCGGCATCGCTCGGACGTGTGCAGGTTTTCCTTCGGCGAGGACCATCGAGGAGCATCCTTGATCACTTGGCGAAGGAGCCTCGCACGAAACAGAACAAAGCACGGGGAATGGACGTCCGAGCGATGGCCAGGCCCCAGAGGCCTAAATCGAGGAGGATCGCCCAAACTGAAGGGATCGTGCCGTCCAGCCGCAGGAACAAGGGCCACCGCGGGCTCAGCAGGGGCTTAGGTCGTCGGGCCGCTCCTTGGGCTCAGGTGTGAGTCGGGCCTGTCCCTCTACAGGAGGAGTGTTCAAAAATAGTACTATCCCGGCAAAGCAACCTAACAGCGATGTGTATAAGCATATCTGGAAGCATTCCCCTTAAGATTCAGGTGAGAATCCAGTTGTAGAATTCTGCTCTTCTCGCAGTCGCAGTCGCATTCGCAATGACAGTCGCAGTGGCAACGCCCTTCGGATCCAATGGAATCCTAAGGATTCCTAGGGATTCCTAAGGTATCCTTAGGCATGCTTAGGCATCCTTAGGAATCCATAGGAATCCTTAGGAATCCTGATTCCTGTGGATTCCTAGGGATTCCTAGGGATTCCTAGGGATTCCTAGGGAATCTTAAGGGTTCCTAAGGATTCCTGAGGATGCTTAACTATGCCTTCGGATTCCTGAGGATGCCTACGGATTCCTAAGGATTCCTACGGATTCCTAAGGATTCCTATGGATTCCTACTGATGCCTCAGCCTACCTCAGTTTCAGCCTCAGCCTCAGCCTGCCTCGGCCTCAGCCTCAGCCTGCCTCAGCCTCAGCCTCAGCCTGCCTCAGCCTCAGCCTGCGTCAGCCTCAGCCTCAGCCTGCCTCAGCCTCAGCCTGCCTCAGCCTCAGCCTCAGCCTCAGCCTCAGCCTCAGCCTGCCTCGGCTTGCCTCAGCCTCAGCCTCAGCCTGCATCGGCCTCAGCCTCAGCCTCGGCCTCAGCCTCCCCTCGGCCTCACCTTGTCTCAGCCTGCCTCAGCCTCAGCCTGTCAGCCTCAGCCTCAGCCTCAGCCTGCCTCAGCCTCAGCCTCAGAGCCTCAGCCTCGGCCTCAGCCTCAGCCTGCCTCAGCCTCAGCCTGCCGGCCTCAGCCTCAGCCTCAGCCTGCCTCAGCCTCAGCCTGCCTCAGCCTCAGCCTCAGCCTGCCTCAGCCTCAGCCTCAGGCCTCAGCTCAGCCTGCCTCAGCCTCAGCCTCAGCCTGCCTCGGCCTCAGCCTCAGCCTCAGCCTGCCTCAGCCTCAGCCTCAGCCTGCCTCAGCCTCAGCAGCCTCAGCCTCAGCCTCAGCCTGCCTCAGCCTCAGCCTCAGCCTGCCTGCCTCAGCCTCAGCCTCAGCCTGCCTCGGCCTCAGCCTCAGCCTGCCCTCAGCCTCAGCCTGCAGCCTCAGCCTGCCTCGGCCTCAGCCTCAGCCTCAGCCTCAGCCTGCATCAGCCTCAGCCTCAGCCTGCCTCAGCCTCAGCGTCAGCCTCTCAGCCTCAGCCTGCGTCAGCCACAGCCTCAGCCTGCCTCAGCCTCAGCCTGCCTCAGCCTCAGCCTCAGCCTGCCTCGGCGTGCCTCAGCCTCAGCCTCAGCCTGCCTCAGACTCAGCCTGCCTCGGCCTCAGCATGCCTCAGCTCGGGCATTCCAAATATGGCACAGGATGTGCGTTGTGGGAACACGAAGATCACGAAGTGACCCACGGTTGGCTCCGGGCAATCAAAATATGTTACAGGAATGGTGTTCTCGGAACACGAAGAACACGAAGTGGCCTACAGTTGGCTCCGGGCATTCAAAATGTGGCCTGGGAATGGTGTTCTGGGAATGGATTCCTGAGGATTCCTAAGAATTCTTCAGGATTCCTAAGGATTCCTGGGGCTGCCGGTTTTGTCCGGTTTTGTCCGGTTCCCGCCCAGACCCCCCTGGGGCGTCAAGATGCTTTCTTTTGACCCCACTAGAAACCTATCAGCAAAGGCTGTTAGGTAAAAAGAGTAGTCTGGGGACGATCTTTTGAATATTTGTTGCCAATTTTTGAATATTTGTCGAGTCTGTTTTTTTGGTTGTTGTCCACGATCCGCCTGCAGGGGGACACGCCCGACCGAAACTCAGGTCCGGGAACTCAGCCGGGGCCGAGGCTCGACGCGGCGAGGACAGCCCCCGCCCCGTTGCCTCACTCGCGCGTGCCCGCTGGCAGCCCGGTGGCTGCGTCGTCGGCCCTCCGCGGTGCCTCCTGGGGGGGACCGCCGTCGGCGCGGCTGGGTCCGCCGCGGGGCTCTCGGCAGCACGCACCCCGGGAGTGGTCGCCACAGGCAAGCCTCCCGCCCGCAGCCTCCGCGAGGCACGGCGTGCGAGGGGTCGGGGCCACGAGCGGCGCGAGGCCGCGCGCGTGCGGCCACTCTCTCTCTCTCTCTCTCTCTCTCTCGAAGATTAAGAAGCAGACGAATAAGAATAATAAGCATAATCATAATAAGAAGAATAATGCGAATAATAATAATAAAAATAATAATAACAACAATAACAATAATAATGATGAGAAGAAGAATAAGACAAACACTCAACGCCATAAGCACAAAGTGTTGTCGTTTTTCCTTCTTCTTCTTCTTCTTATCATCATTATTATTCTTCTTCTGTGGCGTTGACTTTGTGTTCTATGGCGTTGAAGCTTGTGGCGTTAAGTTTAACTGTGCTTATGGCGTTCAAGTTTATGTGTATGGCGTTTCTTATTCTTCTGCAGTCGGCCCGCGCCTCTTGGGTGGACCGTCCCTCGGTTCGGGCAGGCTCTTTGCTGCGCCGACGTGGCGGCGGGCGGCTCTCAACCCCCCCCGCCAGGTCGTGCCAGGCTCACGACGGGCAGCTGCCTCTTGCTTTGAGTCGGGCGTGTCCCTCTGCTGGAGGAGTATTCAAAAGTAGGCCAACAAATACTCAAGGGGACGATTTTTGCATTATTTTGTGTTTTTTCTTAATTTTCGTTCTTATGGTTTTTCTCACTATTTTTAAAACTATTCGTCCACAATCCGCCTGCAGGAGGACATGCCTGACCTAATTCTTGCTTCCGGCTCTCATCTGTCGTATGGGGCGTTCCAGACAGGGCCTTGCCTTCGAGGCTCGAAGGAGCTGGCCCCTCTTCCGCCGCAGGCTGGCGGCACTAAAACGAGGCCGCCTCCGCCGGCGGAAGCTCGGCGGAAGGCGGCGGGAGTAGAGGAGGTGCCCCCAAGAGAGGAACACTTTTTGGGGGCTCAGGGTCTCCGAAGTCGCCCCTCTGCTCTGGCCTCTGGGTGCCCTCGCGTGCCCGGACTGCATTCCCATCGCCCGCCACGGCAGCACGCCCCGCCCGGCGGGGGAGCCGCCCGCGGAGGGCCCGCGGAGGGCTCTCCCCGGAGGTCCCAGGGGCCTCCTCGCGCCAAGGAGCACGCGCGCGGCGGGCAGCTGCTTCGCCGTCCTCGGTCCCCCGGGGGGCCCTCGCCGGACCCCGGGGCCGTCGACGAAACGACTCGCCAGAAACATAAAAAACATCGCCATAAGCATAAAAGAACAGAGCCATAAGCATCGCCATAAACATCGCCTTAAACATCGCCAGAAACATGGCCATAAACAAAGAACACATAAACATCGCCATACACATAACAAACATCGCCATACACATAAACACATCGCCATACATATAACATCATCGCCATGAAAGTCGAAGAAGAAACATCGCCATAAGCATAGGAACTGTTGGCGCTTCGCGCGGATCTCTTGGGCCTGCGCTGCGCAGACCCTTGAAATCCGCGCGGTGTCGCCAACAGTTCATTATCATGGCGTTTTTTGTTGTTGTTGTTGTTGCTCTTCTTCTTCTTCGTCTTCTTCTTCTTCTTCTTCTTCTAGAGAAGCCAGTCCCAGAGGAGGGGTCCAAGACTTCTGTTGCTCTCGTCGTGCTCAAGAGCCGCATCCCAGAAGTGACTCCGAGCGCCCGGAACAGTGCCGAAGCAGCGCCGAACGAGTGCCGCGCCTCCCAGGGCTGCAGCGGGCTGGGCCGTCCGAAGCTCACGCGCCAGGCCTCCATGGGGCCCGCGCCGCGGGAACGGGCCACGGCGTCGGGGGTCCGGGGGTTGCCCGGTCGTGGCTCCCCGGGGGAGCGGCCCAGGGCGTGCCGGATCGTCGGGGGGTCCATAGGCTCAGAGGAGGACAGGTCGGGCGTGTCCCTCTGCAGGAGGAGTACGGAGAAACAGTGAAGCAATAGCCTGGGGGCGATTTTTGGGGCATCTTTGAGCATGCGCGAGCAGTTGTTTGTTTTGCGATCTCGTCTTTCTCGTCCAGAGCCCCCCCTGCAGGAGGACGCGCCCGACCTACGCGCGGTGTCCCTTTCTGCGAAGCCTGGGGTCCTCATCGTCAGAACCATCCCAGCCCCTGCTGGGGCAGGGTGAGGCGACACTCTGCCAGCATGCTCTGGCTTGGTGAGGAGGGGCGCCGCGAAGCCCCAGGGAGTGGACGGCACCCATCCCCACGCATCGGAGGGCCAGGTCGGCTGGCGGGGCCAAGGTTTTCCTGGGGGCTGGGGTGGGGTGGGGATGGCGTTCCCTGTCTAGGTGGAGGTCCCGGTCTCGTTAGATTTTCGAGTCGCACAATTGAGGTCCTCCAGACTTGCTTGCTTCTTTTTGTCGGGTCTACCGCAAACAGGTATCATGTTTTTATGCCTACGAACATTCTTCGCATTTGTTCGTAGAGTCGGCGAGAATTCCAATCCGGGGGTACATGAATTCCTCTCGCTTCTCGGGGTGCACGTCCGGATTGCGGAGAGTGCGGGGGTTTGGGGCGTTTTGGAAGATGTTAGTAGTTTTTGTTTGTGGGCATCGACTTCATGAGATGTTGCTGACTTTTGGGAACGCCCCAGGCCGTCTTCGGGCGCGGCAGGGTCGCATGGATCCTTGGAGAGCCGTCTTGGGGCCTACGCTGTGTCCAGCTGTGCAGCGAAGCGAACGGCCTCAGAGGAAGATTTGCGCTGGACCTCGCCGCGCGCGTCGAGCTAGTGGAAGCATCTCAGCGTTTGGTCGGCTGACCGCCTGTGCAAGCTCGGTGGGGGAGAGAGAGTATCAATGTCACGCCGCCGCGGGGGCCCAGCCAGCGTGTCACTGTCGACCTGCGTCGTCTTTTCGGGGGAGAAGCGAAGGAGCATCACGCCGATGACGCCCTCGAGGGCCCCGCGGCAGCGTGGCATTGATACTCCCCCCCTCCCGACGAGCGTCGCACATGCGCGGGGGACCATCTTGCGGAGCTGTTTGATGATGCTTTCTGTGCGATGCGCAAAGGCGTTCTCGGGCGCCTCAGTGAGGTTTCTTGGCTTTTCGGAAGTCTTTTTTGGGGGCCTCGTGGGGCCATGTCGGTCCGTTTTGGGGCTTTTTTGCAGGTTTCGAGCCCGTCTTGCCCTTCTGGAGGCCGTTTTGGAGGCTTCTCGCGGCCGCTTTGGGGCGTTCTTGGGGTCCTCTTGGGCCGTCTTGTTTGGGGGCCTCTTGAATCGTGTTGGGGGCCGTCTTTGGACCCTCCGGGGCAGTCTTGGGCCCCTGTAGGGGATCTTTTGGTCTTCTTGGGGCAATTTTGGCCGCTGCTTTGGCCGTCGTGGGTTTTTGAAAGTCGAAGCAGGCGAGAACGCTAAACTCTTTAAACGATAATGGAAGGTCAAGGTTTTTGGTCTCTGGAGGCGCTGCTGTGGGCGCTCTCTGGGCCTTCTTGGGCCGTTTTGAGGGCCTCATAATCCCTGGGGGGGCAATCTTGGGCCGCCCTGGGGCCGCCTTGGCCGGGCCCGAGGCCATCCTGGGCCATTTTGCGGCGCTCTTGGGCCCCCCAGAGGTCCAAATCGCCGATCTCCAATATTTTTTTCAGGTTTTGAAAACCCGAGAAAAGGGGGGTCATTTTGGAAGGGCGCCACACCAGGGGGGGTTAGTGCGGAAACATAGTAATGTCACACAATGCGCGATGTAGCAATTCTGCAACCATTGGATACATCGGATGCAGTTTATCACGGCATCCGCGGAGAACGCTGCCGCTCACCACGTGGCCTCCGGGCGTGGATTCAGAATGCTTGCGCCATTCCGCCGACCGCGGACCATACCGGGCCGCGTCAACTTCAGCCGTTTGGGGTTTTTTGGGGGTCCTCTCTGGGGCCTCCTGGAGGCGTTGCGGCGGCCGCTTGTGGCCTCAGGGGGGGCGTCCTTGGGGCCTCTCGGGGTGCTCTTTCGCCGTCTGGCCTCCTCAGGAGCTGGTGTTGCGTGGGCTTTTCCCGTGTCAGAAGGGGCGATGAAGGAAATGGGGAGGTTCGTACGGGGAATCGTGTCTGAACCCCCTCTCGGGCAGTTTGGAGGGCTTCTTGTAACGTGTTGGGGGCCTCTTTGGGCCATGCGGGTGCGCAGTCTCGGGGCCCTCTTGGGCCGCATGGGGACTGTCTTGGAGGCTGCTTCGGTTGTCGTGGCCCGCGAGAGTTGAACAATTTGAGAACGCTGAAATCGCAAAACATGGGAACCTGTGTGTTTTGCTTCTGGAGGCGCTCTCGGGGGTCCCTTGGTTTCACCCGTGACCTCTGGAGTGGCCCCTGCTCCGCGCCGCCTTTCACGCCGTCCTGGCCTTTGTCCAGGCCTCGTCTTGAATCGGGGACTTCGCGGCGTGCTGCGCCCGCGCTGTCCGCGGAGTCCATGCGCGCCCGCTGCCAGGCCAATGCGCGTAACCGCAACCCCGGAAAAACACACGAGACAAATATACATGCAATTTGGGCGTTGCCTAGTATGGCCTACTCGTCGGAGCACGCGAAGTAAGGGTGTCGTGCGCCTCCTGTAAGCTTAGTGCGGATTGCGGAGAGTGCAGGCGTTTGGGCGTCTTGGAAGATGTTCGTCGTTTTTTTGTGGGCATCGACTTCCTTAGACTTGGCTGACCCTTGGGAGCGCCCCAGGGCGTCTTCGGGCGCGGTAGGGTCGCACGGATCCTTGGAGAGCCGTCTTGGTGACCACTTCGCCGGGTGCGTCGAGCTGGTGGCAGCATCTCAACGCTGGGTCGGAGGACCGCGTGCACAGGCGTCGCACGTGCACGGAGGGCCAGCTTGCGGAGCTGTTTGATGAAGCTTTCCGTGCGATGCGCAAGGGCGTTTTCGGGCGCTTCAGTGAAGCTCCTTGGGGACCTCTTGGTCTCTGGGGGGTGTTTCCGATGGCTCTGTGGGACCTCGTGGGGCCATGCCGGTCTGTTTGGGGGCCTTTTTGGCGGGCGTGGAGGCTGTCTGACCTTTCCGGAGGCCGTCTTGGGGCTTCTCGCTGCCGCCTTGGGACATTGTTGGGGTCCTCGTGGGCCGTCTTGGGAGCGTCCTGGACCGTGTTGGGGGCCGTTTTTGATTAGGGCCTTTTCGGATCCCTTTTTGGGAATTTGTAAGCTTTCTTAGGGCAATTTTGGCTGCTGCTTTGGCCGACATTGGTGGTTTTGGAGAGTCGAGGCAGGCGAGAACGCTAAAATTCGTCAGCAATCATGGGATACCGATGTTTTTGGTCTTTGGGGGCGCTGTTGCGGGTGTTCTTGGGGCCCCCTTCGGCCGTCCTCAAGGTTTCATAATTGCTGGAGTGGCCATCGTGGGCCGTCTTGGGGCCAGATTGGCCGGCCCCAGGGGCATCCCGGGCCATTTCGCGGCCTTGTTGGCCCCCCAGAGGCTTAAATCGTGATTATTATTATCCTTACTATTCGTATTATCATTATTCTTAGTCTTATTATTATTATTATTATTATTATTACTATTATTATTATTATTATTATTATTGTTATTCTTCTTCTTCTTATCATTATTATTATTATGTTAGTGCGTGCACGGGAATGATGAGAAAGGTTTTTCGGGTGTCGTGTCCAGGCTTGGCCCCTCGCGTTGCTCATCGCAACCGCTCGGGCTCAAGCGTCAAAGGCACGGGTTTCTCGCTCGATGGCCGTCACACCATCCCAGGTAGCATTCTTCGCCTGGATTGCCGTGATAGCCCCCTCGCTCTCGGACTGTCTGGCCGGCTCCGCTGCTGGGCGCTTCGCGCCGGCAGCCCCAGGCCGCGCGGCGGCCGTCGACTGGTGTGGGGAGCCTCCGCCGTGGGACTGCTCTTGCTTGCACCTGCCCGTCGTCAGCGGCGCCCGAGCCGCCGGGCCCGCCCTCGCTGGGTGCCTCAGTGCGGCTCGCGCCCGACGGAGCCGCGGCGATCGAGGTCCTCTGGCTGTGGGTGGGAGGCTTCGCGTTCTCGCCCGGCCTCGCCCTCGCCGGCTGCCTGGGGTTCGCGATCCTCGAGGTGCTCTTCGTGCTGTATTGGGGCCGCCGTGCTGCACGGCCCGACTCGACGCAGCCCCGTGTGATCCGCAATGGAGCAAGACTGGCTGTCGGGGACGCAGCTGCTCGTGTCGCTCGTCCTTAATCCTGGTTTCAGGCACGAGCGCGTCATCATGCGGTCGTGTCACGAGTGGTCTTGGATCGTGTACACGGGCGGCGGCGACCTGTATGTGGAAAAAGGAGAAGGACTGGGACAAGGTGTGCCCCATGACGGCGGGTCAGCCGTCGAGGTCTCTGCCGTACTACGTGGCGGAGGTCGTGCCGTTCGCATTGTTCCTGACGGACGACGTACTACGCGGGCTGATTGCGGAGGCCCGCGTCGAGGTGGCGTCCTTGCGGGAGTCTGAGCCCGATCGCCACGTGCCGGCAGACCCGACCTACTTCTTGTCGGTGGATGGGCGCCAGCGCCCGCTCCTTCGTCGCCGTCCCCAGGGCAAGCAGGTGAGGCGTGCCGGCAAGGAAGGCAATCCACCTGTCGCCGATGCGGGCGCTGGAGCCGCCGAGTCACTTGGCGGCGCCGGGGATGCGGGCGACGGCGTGCTGGCCGCCGACGGCGAGCGTCACCGCTGGCTGGTCAGCAAGCCTGGTCTGATCGGGGAGTTGGGTATCCCTGTGCCGCACGCATGCGTCATGATCAGGCTGGGGGACCGCGGCGTCGCCGACATCAACGGCGAGACGGTGCCAGTGCAGAGCGTTTCTGAGGCCGACGTGGGCGACTACGCGTCCATGAAGACCTCGGCCTACGAGGTAGCAGTCCGCTACGTCGGCGCCGCGCCCACTCACTTCGGGCGGCGTGACGGGATCGTGCCGAGCCGCGCGCCTTCTCACGGCGAGGGAGCCAAGCCGACCGCCCCTGCAGATGCCACCGAGCCGAGCGATGTTCGCACTTTGTGGGTGGACACCGACGCCATGAACGTCCGGTTCAAGTCTTGGCGTAATGTGGTCATGGAGAGCTACCCCACGGTGTGGACCGACAGCCCCGTGGAGGCGCGGTCTAGCCTGATGTTTATCCCCAGGCATTCTGATCGGCACGGCGGCATCGTCAGGATGTGGCTTGACCTCTGGTCCCGCTCGAAGAACCTCGGGCTGGGCGAGCGGGTCATGCACGAGCTCTCCGTCCTCTGCGAGGTCATCTACGTGGGGGGCACCTATTACCAGCTCAACATGCCATCGCTGGTCAGCTTCGAGTTCATAGCGCGCCGCATCCAGAGTATCGTGGACGTGTACTCGGGTGGCCCCTCTCGGCCGCAGTGGGCCAACGCGTGGCTCTACTCTGGCGTGGGCTCTGCGGTGGACACGGTCGCGCCCGAGCTGGAGCACTACGTGGCCAAGAGGGCCGAGGACGAGGCCGAGGTCGAGTCCGCGGCCGCCGACGTGGACAGCGATGGCACTACTACGGCCGACGAGATGGAGAGGAGTCTCGACGGCAGGTCGCCCGCTCCCCTGCTGGTTCGGTGTGCCATCGCGGTGGAGTTCGCGAGGCGGGGCAGGCTTGTCATGGGTCTCGCCGTGATGATCGGAGTCAGCTGCTACCTCAGGCCCTCAGAGCTCCTCAACCTTACTTCGAACGACCTGGTGGCCCCGGCATCGCTGGTGTCGCAGTACTGGAGCCTCCTTTTGCATCCTTCAGAGGGGGAAGAGAGGAGCAAGACCGGCGATGCGGACGACTCGCTGATCATCGACTCGGCCTACATGCTGCCGTGGGTTCACGACTTCCTCCAGGCCTTGAAGGAGAAGGGCGGCCGGCTGTGGTCCTTCGATTATCTCACTTTCTTGGCGAAGTTCAAGACTGTCGCCAAGATGCTGGGCATGTCGCACCTTGTACCGTGCCAGATGAGACACTCGTGGCCGTCGATAGATCGCCCTCAGCCAGATCGCAGCCAGGAGGAGAGTCAGAAGCGCGGAAGGTGGAAGAGCTGGAAGAACCTCGTGCGCTACGAGAAGGGCGCCCGCCTCGGAAGCTTCTGGAACGAGCTCGCTGCCGAGATGCAAGCACACATGCGCCTGTGCGAGGACCAGCTCGTCGAGTTCCTCTGGTCGCCCAAGCTTGCTCCAAGGCCACCGCCCGTCCGCGGCTAGCTAAGGACGGCACCTACATGGCCGACCTGTTCTCTGGCTCAGGCAAGGTTGCTCGGGCGGTCACGCGGCTGGGGTTCTCAGCTAAGGCCTGGGACATCATCCACGGGCCCAGCCATGACATCACGGACCCAATTGTGCTCCGCCTACTGCTTTCGGACATCCGTGACGGCAAGATTTTCGCCGCCATGATCGCCCCCCCCTGCACCTCGCTGACTATCGCTCGAGACAGGACCTTTCAGATACGCTCACGCACTCAACCATGGGGGACTGACTTGACTGATGCTACCGATCGGGACCGAGCCTCACTCGAAACTGGTAACAAGATAATTCGGGCCGTAATTCGCATTCTCAGGCATCTCAATCGCTACAAAATTCCGTGGATACTTGAAAATCCGTCAACTTCCCGTCTGTGGTTCATCCCAGAGATATTGGCGCTGTGCAGCCGGGCGCGTGCTGAATGGCGACTTACAGATTTCTGTCAATGGGGTACGCCGTGGCGAAAAAGGACATGGCTGGTTTGTGGCAATATGTATCCTGAGGACAGTTGCTCACTGGACAGAGTGTGCACTGGAAAAGCAGGTAGGTGCTCTCGCACTCTCCGCCGTTACATCGAGCTGAGTGGCCGCAATGACCAGAATGTTTTGTGGACCTCAATTGCCCAGCCTTACCCCTCTCGCCTTGCCGCTGCTCTGGCTAAATCTCTCGCTGTTAAGAAGCACGCTTCCTGCTCGTGCAACTCGGGCGGCCCCGCCCGTACCAAGGCCCAATGAGGCTCATGCCATGATTGCTTTCGCTTTTCCCCTCCTCTCTTCCCCTCCTTCGCCCCCGTGAACCCTTTTCAATTCGGGATGTTTGGAATGCCTTGGACGTGTGATTCTAACGATCTCACGTCGTCCCAGCTGTGTGTTGTAACCCTGTCAGATAGTAGCAGATCTTCTCCGCTGGAAAAATACGGTCTCATTATGTTAGTGCGTGCACGGGAATGATGAGAAAGGTTTTTCGGGTGTCGTGTCCAGGCTTGGCCCCTCGCGTTGCTCATCGCAACCGCTCGGGCTCAAGCGTCAAAGGCACCCGCCCTTTCGAACAATGTTCTCCCATCCCATTCTCCCATTATACTTTGCAGAATGCCTTGGACGTGTGATTCTAACGATCTCACGTCGTCCCAGCTGTGTGTTGTAACCCTGTCAGATAGTAGCAGATCTTCTCCGCTGGAAAAATACGGTCTCATTATTATTATTCTTAGTAGTATTATTATTGTCATTTATTTATTTATCGGTATATTGATATAATTATTATATACATACCGGGATGGTGGCCGTCAAATGTAGTACCTTGGAATGGCGCGACTCCAAAAGGGGAGTTTTGGGGAGATATAATAAGGTAGCGCATTCCAGTTTGTAGCAAGTATATAATTATTGGATACAGAGGATACGTTGCATTATCGTTTTCGCTGAAAACGCTGCCGTTCAGCACGTCACTTCGGGACGTGGGTTCAAGAGGCAAACGCGAACACCGACCCCCAGAAGAGGCAGGGAGTCCCAAATTGAGACGTCGTGGGCTGCTTGGGCACTATCTGGAGACTGTTGTGGGCGTCTTGGGAGCTGCTTAGGGGCCTGGTGGAGCCTCTTGGAGGCAGTTTTGAGGCGTCTTGGGGGCCTTCCTGGGACCTCCGAAGTGGGCCCCTTGGGGGCCTCTTCTGGGCCGCTTGGGAGCTTCTTGGGGCCTCTGGGGGCTACGTCAATTTGGTAGTCGATCTCCTACCCGAAACACCGGCCGCAGGGCCTGCCTCGGGGGGCGCGTTTTGGCCGGACATCTCCCGAGCGGTCCCAGCCCCGGCGAGGAGGGCGCCCCCCCCCCAGGGGCGCAGGCAGGAGAAGCACGCACGCCAGTCTGGAGGTAGGAAAAGGGTATGGTATAAGAGGGTGTGATGCTGATTGCATGTAAGAAATAGCATGGTGGTGCTAGTTATCGCAAATAGCATCGCCGTTTTGACGATTGGCACCATACCACTTCATGCCACACTCCTTGTCCGACTTCCAAACCCAGGACATTGATCCTCGAACCCTTCCTCCTCGATCCCTGATCTTCGGCCCTCTTCGATCCATGATCCTCGATCCTCTTCGATCCTCCTCGATCCTCCTCGATCCTCGATCCTCTTCGATCCTTGATCCTCGATCCCCCTCGATCCCTGATTCTCGATCCTCCTCGATCATCGATCCTCCTCGATCCTCGACCCTCCTCGATCCTTCATCCTCGACCCTCGTGCCAGGCTTTGTGATGCATCCTGTCCTCGCCTCTGTTTTTTTTGTTTGGGGGGGCTTGTCCAGGGCAGCGACGTCCTCTCCGCCAGCAGCGCCGCCGCCGGGAGCGAGCTCCTCCAGCTCCTGGCGACCGGGGGGCGACGTCGATGGGGCCTTCGGGGGACGTCGTCGTCGCCGCCGCCCTCGCCGCAGTCGCCGCCGCCGCCGCCGCCATCGCCGCCGTCGTCGTCGCCGCCGTCGTCGTCGTCGTCGTCGTCTTCTTCGTCGTCGTCGTCGCCGCCGCCGCCGTTTTTTTTGGGGGGGGGCACCCCTGGGGCGGGTTCCTCGTGGCCATGCCCGGACGCCGTTCGAGGAACAGGCCAGGCTGGCCCCCCCCCCCCAAGAGGCCTCCTCCTGCTCCTCGGGCGTCATCCCGCTCCGCACAAGCGAACAATAACAAGCAAGCAAGAGCCAGCGATCAAATGCAAGCAAGCAAGGACAAGCAATAGCAAGCAAGCAAGAGCAAGCACGCAAGAGCAAGCAAGCAAGCAAGCAAGTGCAAGCAAGCAAGCAAGCAAGCGCAAGCAAGCAAGAGCAAGCAAGCAAGCAAGTGCAAGCAAGCAAGCAAGAGGAAGCAGGCATAGGAATCCATGCGGCTCATAGGAATCCATAGGAGTCAATAGGTCTCGCCGTTGGAAATAGCTGGGGGGGGCCATTGAAAATAAGGGGGGGGCCATAGGAATAGGGGGGCCATCGGAATTGGGGGGGTAAACGGACCAATTAGTAAGGTTTGAATTAGAACTCTTATAGGGCAAGCCTATTTGGAGCAAATATTCAAACATAGTCAGAAGAGTCGTCGAAGAATCGTCCACAGCCTATTTTCAAGTCATTTTTGAACATATTCCTCCTGTGGAGGGACGTGCCCGACATGAACGTGGCGCCGCGAAGCGCTGTGGACATCTCCCCAGATTTCAGGGCCACCTCTTTGTGTACGTCCCCCGGGTTCCTTCTCGCCCGCACACATATATGCCTCGGGCCATGCTCCGGGAGCCCCCCCCCCCCTCTTGGACGCCCCCGTCTCGGACGCTCCCGGTGGGGGGCACATCGACGGGGCTCACTTCGATTCCTCCGACTCGATCCAATCCGATTTCGATGGATTCCGATTCTGCTTTGGTTCGAGTTCGGACTCCCACTTGGGCTCCGATTTCTTGATGGAGGCCCGCTGGCCTGCCGATCTCCGCCGACTCGACTTCTCCCTCTTCGTCTGCCGATTGCCGCCGATCCGACTCACTCTGATAGCAGCTCTGGCTCAGCGTTCGTTTCGATCCTGGGCTCTCCTGCGTCGAGGGCTGCAGCAGCGGGGGGCCCGTAGCGAGCGGCCCCTAAGAGGCCCCCCCCCCTAGGAGGAGGAGGAGGAGGAGGAGGAAGGAGAGGAGGAGGAGGAGGAGGGCGAGGAGGAGGAGGAGGAGAGGGGAGGAGGATGAGGAGGAGGAGAGGAGGAGGAGGAGGAGGAGGAGGAGGGGAGGAGGGCGGAGGAGGACGACATGCTCCAGTCCTCTCGCCGATCTCCTGCCCCGCCCCGAGCAGCGCCCGCCCGAGGCGATCTTCGGCTTCGGCGGGGCCGCGTGCCGCGCGGCGGGCCACGGGCCGGCGGCGGCCCCGCGGGGCGAGTGAGGAGCCCCGCGGCGGCCTCGCGCGGGAGCTGGGGCCTCGGGGCGCGCCTCGGTCCCTCCGCGTCGGTTCGGCTCTTCGGGTGTTCCGATGTGTCGGGGGAGGGCTCTTCGCACCGCCGCGGGCCCTGCGGCATCCCTGGCCTGCACTGCAGCGGCCCTCGGAGGTCCAGCCGCGGCGGCGAGGAAGAGGCCCCCCCCCCCCGGAGGCGCAGAGGACTCGTACGTCGGGGGCAACGATAGGGGGGGGATAGGTCGGGGGTGGACAGAGCCCCCAACAGTGACACGTCGATTGGTGAATTGTCCGTTTTCGGTTCTCGAGAGGGCGCCGCGGCCGTTATCTTCCAGGCTTGCGCCCGCCAGGTTTGGGCCTCAGGTCGTTTTCACTAAACCACGTCTTACTGAAGGGAGGTCTGTCCATCCCCGAATCCCTCCGCTTCGATTCGGCTCTTCGGGTGTTCCGAGGCGGGCTCTCCGGTGTCTCACTGTAGATGCCAGCTGAGCTGCCGATTTTCCCGCCGGTTCGACTTCTCCCGGCTCGGCCGCCGACTTCCGCCGATGCCCGATCCGTTTCGATCGCCGGCCTGGCTCCTCGCTTCGTTGCTCTCGGCCGCCGACTTCCGCCGATGCGATTCCCTTCGATCGCCGATCCGACGCGTCGATTCGATGCCGGGCTCTCCCTGGGGCCTCGGGTCGCGTGCCGCGGGCCGCGCGGGCCGCGCGGGCCACGCGGGCCGCGCAGGGCGCATCGACGGCGGGTGGCCGGGGGGGCGAGGGAGCATCAGCGTCACGCCGCCGCGTGGGGCCCTGGGGCCCCATCGGCGTGTTGCTGTCGCCGTGCGCTGTCTTGTTCGGGCGGAGAGCGAGGGAGTGCCACGCCGATGGGGCCCTGGGGGCCCCCGCGGCGGCGTGACGTGGATGCTCTTTCTCCCCCCCGAGGTGGGAGGCTTGACGCTCGGGTCGGTGTGATCGAGACGGGTATTGAAGCTGGAGATCGACTGCAGAGTAGACTTACCCCAGACTTGATTTCCCGTCGAATCTACAGAGACACATGCGTGGGATGCTCTGTAGGTCTACGGAGCATTCTATGCGTATTACTCGACTCGGAGAGGATCACAATTTTGGGGTGAACCAATTCTGCAGTCGATCTGCGACCCGAGGTACGGAAGAGTGGGTACGAAGACCGACCGCAGATCCTGTCCATCTTAAGCAGGGCTCGCTGTCGGCGTCGCCGCGGGCGCTGTCCGTCTGAGACAGAAGGCCGCCTGCCCAACACGGCCCTCGTCGGTTTTGGACAACATGTGCTGCTTGGGCAGCGTACCCACTTTTTCCGTGCCCATCTTGGGCGTCCACATCGGGTCCCGAGGCTTCGAGGATCTTGGTTTCGGGGCTCGCGGAGAATGCTTTTGCACCTTCTGGCGCATGACGGTCGTCACCCGGGCCAGACCCCTCCCGCCTCCCCACCCCGTCCCCAGGTAACGGGAACGATCGTACGTGGGAGGGGGAGGGGGCAGGGAAGACCCCCTCGCATGCTGGTGCTCGCGCGCGCAGTGACGTGGCGATCGCAGCGCCCCCCCCCGCCCCGACGTGCTCCTCCCCGCCAAGCGTGATTATCTTCGGAAGCTTGAGCATATACATTACCAGTGGCGGGGTGTTGTTCAATTCCAAAACTGTTTCGAGGGTCGGGGACGACGTCAGGGTGGTGTGGTGTATACTCATTTCCCCGTTTTCCCAGGGAAACGACGACAAATGTACACACCAGGATCCCGTATACACCAGGATACGCTTTCCAGTGCGAGTTTCAGTGCGGGGCGGGAAAGTGCGTCGGTGTATAGAGTTCGGCTCCTTCTATCTGGGGCCCCGCTCCCCTCGCGACTCCCCGCCCGCTCCGGGCAACGATCGTTGCTGGAAGTCGCTTCGAGGCTTCGAGGCTCGAGGCTTCGAGGCTGCGCTGGGATGAGGCTTCGAGGCTCGAGGCTTCGAGGCTTCGAGGCTCGAGGCTTCGAGGCTCGAAGCCCGAGGGATCGTTGCTGGAAGTCGCTTCGAGGCTTCGAGGCTCGAGGCTTCGAGGCGGCGCTGCGGATGGGGGGGGGGGCCTGCCCCCTGCGCCTCCGCAGAGGGGGTGCGGGCCTCGCACGAGCAGGGAGCCCCGGCGTGGCGGGAGGGAGGCCGGGGCGCCGACAGGGGGGGGGAGCTGGCTCATGGGTGTGGTGGGGGGGGAAGC
>CAUYUJ010015747.1:0-7500 GCA_963575745.1 Prorocentrum cordatum
CTCCCCCCTCCCCTCTCCCCCTCTGCCCCGAGGTCGGTTGCCCGCCTGCATTCCGCCGTGGTGCCCTCGCCTGCGCGCGCCGCGCACGCCCCGGGCTCGGCGGCGTGTGCGCGGCGGCCGAGGTGGCCTCGCGGGGCGGAGACGTTCGGCCGGTCGGATGACGGTGGTGACTCTGACATCAACGGCCAAGGACCCCCCTCTCGGAGGCGAGGTGCGACCTGCCCCGCCGCTGCACCGGCCGTCGCTCCAGCGAGCCGCACCTGTCGGGAGAGGGCTCGGAGCAGGATGGGGGTGCTGGCGATGGTGGCGGTGGCGAAGATGGCGGTGATGATGGCGCTTGTGGTGATAATGCTGCTGATGCGACGACGGCGGTGATAGCGATGGAGATGAAGAGCACGATGGTGGCAGTGCGGGTGACGGTGGTGAAGCTGATGGCGAGGATTGTGTTGGTGAAGATGTTGGAGATGCTGGGTATGATTGGAATGCTGATGATGCTGAAGGTGACGATGGTGACGATGAACGTGATGATGCTGGCGATGACTATGGTGATGATGACGATGAAGAAGAGAAGCTTTATTCTGATTATGGTGATTGCGATTATGTGCCTGAATAGCAGGGAGAGGAAGACAGTGATGACGCTGTTGATGATGCTCCTGATGATGAGGATCGAGGCTTTGATGTCGGAGCGTGTCATGAAGAGGCGGACGTGGAGGAGAAGGACGGGGCAGAGGATTTGGCACAGGAGGTTGACGAGCACGCCGGCGAGCACGCGATCCAGCCCGCGGGGACGTGTGCCGGCGAGACGCGCCACAGCGGATGCAGTCGCAGAGCAAAAGCAGTGGCACAAACATTTTTTTGATCCGCGGGTTGAGAGCGCACCTCTTCCGGTCGAAGCGAAGCAGTGGCACAAGCAGGAGCTTTCGGAACTCCGCGCGGGTGTCTCGACTCGACGCCAGGCGCCGGCTCCGCGCGCCGTGGGAGGCCGCGGGTGACGTGGACCGGGGGGGGGGGGGTTCCACTGCTGGGGAGTCCACCGGCGGTGGGGGTCTGCTGCGCTCGTGCCCGCTCGCAGTGGATGGTCTTCCCGCCGGTGGCCGGAGGCCTCGTCAAAAATGAAAAGAGGACTTCTGCTGGATTCGGCGATGGTGGGGTCAGCGCTACTCCAATGCTGACGGATGCCTGTTGACTCGGACGCGGTGTTGTCCAAAAGCCGGCCCCACCAGCTCAGCATTGAAGAACGCGCTTTCTGACAAGTGCCCGAAAGCATCGTGCTCCAGGATTTCAACTTCCGTTTCTGGATTCTTTTGACGAGGCTAGCAGGGCCTCACCAGCTCAAGGCCGCGGCACTGGACACTGTGATGAAAAACCAGATCGACATCGCCGCAAAGTTGCGGAAGTCCGTTCGTGTTTTCTTGGGTCGGCGACAGATCCCCTTGGCGGTGTCTCGGACGTCGTTCCCGGCGCGCCCCGCGCGCTTGGGAGGGGGGGGGGTACCCGGCGCTGGTCAAAAAGCATCCTGACGAAGGGCCAAACCATGTACAGGTGTGAGTACCGCAGGCAGGTGGGACGAAAGAGGGGCAATTCCAAACGGGACCACGAACCGAGTGAGGGGTGTGCCAAAATGGGGCGGCGCGGCCATGCGAACCCTGCCACTGTGGCCTTCGGTGGGGCTCCCTATGAGGCCACGAACCGTGTGTGTGTGTGTGTGTGTGTGTGTTGTGCCAAAATGGGGCGAGCGCCGCCATGCGAACCCTGTCACGGGAGCCTTCGGTGGAGCTCCCCATGGGGCCACGAAACGTGTGAGGGGTGTGCCTCCATGGGGCGGCGCCGCCATGCGAACTCTGCCAGTGGGGCCTTCGGTGGTGCTCACTATGGGACCACGAATCGTGTGAGGGGGGCGCCCAAATGGGGCGGCGCCGCCATGCGAACCCTGCCACTGGGGCCTTCGGTGGAGCTCCCTATGGGGCCACGAACCGTGTGAGGGGTGTCCTTGGGCAGAGGCAGGGATGCGAGGAGGGAGGATGGGAAGGAGGAGGACGAGGAGGAGAGGAGGAACGCGGGGCGCTGTCTGTTCAAAACGAGGACCCAACACCACGGGATGGTTGGGAACATAGTTGTGCGGTCCGAGTCTCTCGACGCAGCAACCTGCCGCCATGTCGGTGTAGAGGACCAGCGCCCCCTGGCTGATGTCAGATCACGGGGGGATTCATAATATGCGACGCACATCTAGACATGGAAGTCATATGGATGGTGCTCTGCGCGGTGCATTCGTGCGCTACGGGGGCGCACTGATGATCGCCATGCTTAGGTAGTTCACATGTGCCGCCGAACCTGTGCGCAGTTGCCGAAGGAGCTAGGTCGGGTGGCAGTATGCTGGCTTCGTTCACGACCGCGCGGACGGCCCACCAAGGGCGTGGCTTCAGCTGTCGACCTTGCCACCTCTGTCGCACATTTGTGAAAGTTGAGAGCGCCCAGCACTGCCTGCCCCAACGGAAGACCCGGAGTCGGCGGTGGAGGAGCTGGAGGCGGCGGCAGTGGAGGACGTGGAGGTGGAAGAGGGCGGCCGAGAGTCTGCCGCAGGAGAGCTGCATGGTGAGGGGCAGGCCTGAGACCTGGGCGCTCTCGCGCGGCGACAGAGCGGGGGCGCAGCGTGTACGCTGAGCCACCTGGCGTGCGAGCATGCCCTCTCCGGCTGCGGACGAAGCTCGTTGCCTCAGCGCTGCCGGGCCGTCGGCCGGCACTGGCGCGGCGTGCGGCCTCGGCGCCGTCGCGCGGCGAAGCTGCGAGCGTGCGTGCGCGCGGACCTGCGGCGCTGGCTCGCGCTCGTTTCGCCCTCGGCGGACGCCAGCAGAAGGCCGGCGGAAGCTCCCGCTTCCCTCGCAGCAGACTCAGCTCGAGAAACATTTCAGGCTCGGGCCACGCTAAGGTTCAGGAGGGGAAAAAGCACACAGACACAAGTCATCGTCGATTCCCCAAGAAAGTACAGGCAAATATTAGAAGTGGGGGGGACGACAGAACCCCCCAAAATATGGGAACATATGGGGAACCCTTCTATTTGTGTGTAGTTATTTGTGTGTCCCAGGGCCCCTTCATAAGATGTGGGGGCCGTTCGCGCCTCTCTCCACCAGAGGGGGGGTGGCCGCCCTCGCACGTGCCACCCCTGCAGCGGCGGGGGTGCGCGGGAGCGGGGCCGAGGCGCTGCTGCACCGTCGCCTCGCGCCCGCCCTCGTTTCGGGCGACGGCCGGACCTCGATCGCGCCGCGCTGCCTGCTCGGCAGCCGCTGTCGCCCCCGCGAAGCTTCCTGGACAACGGGAGTTGCGTTCCAAAGGAGGGCAGTAACGCTGCGGCGTGTCCGCCTGCGGAAGCCGGCCGAGGGTCGGCGGAAGGCGGGAGAAGCAGAAGTGAGGCGTCGGCATTTTTGGATCTAGGGATGTAGGGCTTCGTTCAGGGGCAGCGGGGTATGCTCCGTTGAACCCAACTGTGAATCTTCCTTTTTGCCCCCTCCCTTCCTTCTCGCTCTCCTTCCCTCCACCCTAATCACTCTTCCCCCCCTCCCCCTCCTCCCCCTCCTCCTCCTCCTCCTCCTCCTCCTCCTCCTCCTCCTCCTCCTCCTCCCCCTCCTCTCCTTCCTCCCTCTTCTCCTCCCACTCCTCCTCCTCCTCCTCCTCCTCCTCCTCCTCCTCCTCCTCGAGAGCGGGGGATTGTGGCGGTCCTCGCATGTCGATCGGTGGTGACATATGATCTCTGAAGGTAATCGCATCATTTCTCCTCTTCCTCCTCTTCTGCCTCCTCTTTCTCCTCCTCCTCCTCCTCCTCTCTCTTTCTCTTCATTCTCGTTCTCCTTTTCCTTCTGCTCATCTTCTCCCTGCTAATCCTCCTCCCCTTCCTCCCCTGCCCCAGATTGTTTCTCTCCCCCCCCCCGAAGAATTAGCCTGGTGAGGGACCCAACCATACGCAATTGTGGATGCAGCAATTGTGAATACTATCTTCGCCCGCGCTCTCCCTATGTGGCCACGGCTTCCCGCCGGAGCTCGACATGCTCAGGGACATGTTTGTGGCCGTCTTCGCGGGCGCCGACGACCACAAGGACGGCGTCCCCCTGACCGAAGAGCAGAAGCAGGAAAGGGTTCTGAGAGCCATGAGGGAGACTGCCATTGGCGCCTTCGGTGGAGCTCCTATGGGGCCACGATCCTCATGAGGGGTGTGCCGACATGGCCCGAGGCCGCCATGCGAACCCTGCCACTGGGGGCCGTCGGTGGAGCTCCCTATGGGGCCACGATCCTCGTGACGGGTGCGCCGAAATGGCCCGAGGCCGCCATGCGAACCCTGCCACTGGGGCCTTCGATGGAGCTCCCTATGGGGCCACGATCCCCGTGAGGGGTGTGCCGAAATGGCCCGGGGCCGCCATGCGAACGCGGCCACGGGGGCCTTCGGTGGAGCTCCCTTATGGGGCCACGATCCTCGTGAGGGGTGTGCCGAAATGGCCCGGGGCCGCCACGCGAACGCTGCCACTGGGGCCTTCGGTGGGGCTCCCTATGGGGCCACGATCCTCGTGAGGGGTGCGCCGAAATGGGGCGGGGCGGCCTTTGGTGGAGCTCCCTATGGGGCCACGATCCTCGTGAGGGGTGTGCCGAAATGGCCCGGGGCCGCCATGCGAACGCTGCCACTGGCGCCTTCGGTGGAGCTCCGTATGGGGCCACGATCCTCGTGAGGGGTGCGCCGAAATGGGGCGGGGCCGCCGTGCGAACGCTGCCGCTGGGGCCTTCGATGGAGCTCCCTATGGGGCCACGATCCTCGTGAGGGGTGCGCCGAAATGGCCCAGGGCCGCCATGCGAACGCAGCCACTGGGGCCCTCGGTGGAGCTCCCTATGGGGCCACGATCCTCGTGAGGGGTGTGCCGAAATGGGGCGGGGCCCACATGCGAACGCAGCCACTGGAACCTTCGGTGGAGCTCCCTATGGGGCCACGATCCTCGTGAGGGGTGCGCCAAAATGGGGCGGGGCCACCATGCGAACGCAGCCACTGGGGCCTTCGGTGGAGCTCCCTATTGGGCCACGATCCTCGTGAGGGGTGCGCCAAAATGCGGCGGGGCCGCCATGCGAACGCAGCCACTGGAGCGTTCGGTGGAGCTCCCTTATGGGGCCACGATCCTCGTGAGGGGTATGCCAGAATGGGGCGGGCCGCCATGCGAACGCGGCCACTGGGGCATTCGGTGGGGATCCCTATGGGGCCACGATCCTAGTGAAGGGTATGCCGGAATGGGGCGGGGCCGCCATGCGAACGCGGCCATTGGGGCCTTCGGTGGAGCTCCCTATGGGGCCACGATCCTCGTGAGGGGTATGCCGACATGGGGCGGGGCCGCCATGCGAACGCGGCCACTGGGGCCTTCGGTGGAGCTCCCAATGGGGCCACGAAGCGCTGTACTGGGTGGGTGAAACGCAGGGAGGAGAGGGGAGGAGGAGAGGAGGAGGAGGAGAGGAGAGGGGAGGAGACGCAGGCCACCGTTTCTTCAAAACGAGGACCCAACACCACAGGATGGTTTGGAAAAATCGGCGGCGCGGCCGCCCTTTTTTTGGGGGGGGGCGCATTGACATAATCACTCGAAACCGTCCACATGAGGATTTCTATTGCATCCGTCACCAGAAGGATTCCAATTGAATCCATTCAGAGAAAAAAATCCATTGAAATCCTCCACTAATGGATTCCTACCCCCCCAAAACAAAAAAAAAAGGCGGCGCAACCGCCATTTTTTTTTTTTTTCTTTCTCGGGGGGGGGGGGAGGAGGGGGCTGCGAAAACAAAAAAACATAAACAATCGGATATTGTTTCTTCTGCCTCACCTATGGAAGGATTCCTATTGAAGGCCCCCACAGGAAGGGTTCATAAAGTAAATCCTCCACATAAGGGTTCTTTTCGAAACCATCCACATAAATATTCCCATTGTGATCAACTAACAATTGGATCCTGTCGGCATCAGCCGCAGAAGGACTGTTAGCGAGGTGCTTAGAAGAGTCTCCCCCAAATGGCATGACTTTGGCATTGGGTTGTCAATGGTTCGGCATGTCATTGGCGTTGCGCTGGAATTGCGCTTCGCAGTGCGTTCGCATTGCGCTGGCAGTTCTTAAGCATTGCGCTGGGAAGTCCTGATGGGGACCTCCACGAAAGGACTCCTGTTACAACCTTCTAGAAGGCATTCTACGGCAAACCTTCACATACAAATGTTTATATTGATACCAGGCACAAAAGGATGACATACGACGCCCTCCACAAAAATATTCCTATTGAGATATGCCACAAAGGAGTTACCCCAATGGCATTGCATCGGTTGGGATCGCATTGGCATTATTTTGACATTGCGTTTTACTATTTCGGCATTGCGTTGGCATTGCGCTTGCGGGTCCGAAAAGCTCCTTTCGCATGATGATTCCTATTGAAGCCCGCCACGAGAAGGTTTTTTTGGAAATCTACCACACATGATCCGCCCATGCATTGTATTGGCATTAGGTTCGGATCGCCTGAACAATGGCTTGGCATTGCGTTGGCACTGTGCTGGTATTGCGCTGACGACTCGTAGTTGAAGGGGTTCCTATTGACCACCCCGCACACAAGAAGGATTCCGATTGAAGTAGCCAACAAGAAGAATTCATACTGAAACCGTCCACAGAAGGATTCCACCCGACGCTCCCCACTGAATGATTCCATTACAATCTACCACAAACGATGTACCCCATTGGCATTGAGTTGGCATTGGATTGGGGTCGCCTTGGCAGTGTTGTGGCACTGCTTTGGTACGGCTTTGTCATTGGGCATTTCGCTGGTGAGTCCTACTTGCCCTCCACAAATGGGTTCCTAACGACACCCTCCACATAAAGGATTGCGTCTGAACGCCTCCACGAAAAGGGTTCATAGTGAAACCGTCCACAGCAGAATTCCAAGCGAAACCCTTCGCAATAGAATTCAGATCGAACTCCTTCGCCGAAGGATTTGTAACCACTTCGTCCATTGAAGGTTTTTTTTTTTTTTTTTTTTTTTTTTTTTTTTTGTTTTTTTTGTTTTTTTTTTGTTTTTGTTTTCTTATCTATTGAAAGGCTAGAACCCCGCCATTGGCATTGTATTGGCATTGGTTGGCCAACGGTCTGGCATCGCAAGTGCAATGCGTTGGCGTCGCGGTGGCAGTGCGTTAGCAGCGCTTTGTCATTGCAGTGGCATTGCCTTGGCATTGCGCTAGCGAGTCCCCACCAAACTCTCCACATCATAAGTCCTATTGAACACCCCCCAGAGGAAGGATGCTGATTGCCCCCTCCACACACACAAGAAGGATTCACATTGGAATCACAGAGGACTCTTAGAAGGCTTCCTATTGAGATCTGCCACAACGGATCCCCCCCATTAGCATTGCATTTGCATTGGATTAGGAGTGCCGTGGCATTGGTACGGCATTGCGTTGGCTCTGCGTTGCTATTCGCTGGCATTGCTCTGGCGAGTCGTAATGCCTCTCTT
>CAUYUJ010015747.1:12500-26049 GCA_963575745.1 Prorocentrum cordatum
GCCGAACCACACACCAAGAAGAGGGGCAAGGCGCACGGATCGAACTGTAGCAGCACGGAGGAGTCGCCCTGTCGGCGCCAAACTCTGGCCGAGACACACGGAAGCGAGGCGAAGAGGAAGCCGGGAGAGTCGCTGCGGTCGCCAGACGTGCACCCAACGACAGAAAAAAAGGGAACGGCGGCACAGAAGAGGCCTCACTCACGGTGACTCACTGTCGCAGACATCGGGTATGCCCGCTCTGGACACGGGAGAGGGGGATAACCTGTCAGCGAACATGAGGTAACGCCACTTCCAGCCTGTTGCCAGTGCGTACACAACTTATCCGACTCATGCGGAGCTCTACGCGAAGTTCCGGTTGTATTGCGAGGCAGACGTTCGCAGTTTCAGGCTCGCAAAAATATGGGTTTCTTATTGCGGAGGTTGCACGTTCTTCCGCTGGAGGTCCCAACTGTCTTTTTGCGAGTCTGTGCGGGCGCTCCGGGTCATCGCCCCAAGTCTCTTCAGCGAGTGCGACCAGCATTTGCGCGGCGGTGGCCTCGTGATCACCTTCATTTTCGCCCTGCCCCCCAAATAGATGGGTGCAGAAGGTCAACGGTAAGCAGACGCTTGCTTCTTTCTCTGGGCCAGACTTCGGTGGTCATGCTGACTACCAGCTGGCAGACACGGCCAGTCGCACTCCGTCGTTGAATGCCACTGGTGGTCTTCAGTGGCGTTTACCGATCTGGCCGACCTGCTCATGGACTTGCTTGGGATAGATAGTTTTGCGCATTTCATGTACATCCACGTGTCCGAGGTGAAGGCCGTAATGCGATTGCGCACTTCATTGACAAGTATCGTATTCCTCCTGTGCCGCAGGCGTGGGAAACCGTGGATCACAACGTGAGTTAAGCTTGCACGTCCGGCGGGTATCTCGCACGTGATGACCACAATCCGTCAAAGTTTTGGCAAGTTAATTCGGATGAGGGTTTCTTGAACATGCTGAGCGGTATGATCACCGATCCTGGTTGGAAGCTCGTGCCGCTGTCCCCCAGCGACGCCATGGCGTGGATGCATGCTCGCTCTCTCTTTGGATTTCCACATCATCTATTGCGCGTTGGAGGCGACGCCGATCAGCCTCCTCGTTTGTTCTTTCAGGTGCAGAGCAAGTGCTATAATTAATGATGGCGGGGTGAGGGCTTGCACGACAGCTAGTCATAGCTGTTGGCGGTGTATCATTGATTTCAGCCGCGCCCCGCCCAAGGCAGGGTCGAGGACAATTGCTCGTGCTATCCGCGGGGTCCTGTTCCAAAGGTGGTGCTCGCACGAGGTGTTCAAGATGGCGTGTGCCGGTGGTGCTGTCGAGTCCCTTTTGGCGCGAGTTTCCAATCGCTTTTCCACGAGCTGTTGCCGTTACGGGTGGGATCTGCGCGACCGCGTGGGCGTGGCAGTCTCCGACGTCGATCGAGCGTTCGCGGCCTGTGAGTCGTCGGCCTTCGGGCAAGATTGGTCTCAGTTGTCGACCGCCGCGGTCGAGGCATATGGCTCGACCTCGCTGCTCCTGAAACGTGGCCGTGTCTCCGTGCCAGAATCCGAGCGAGGGGTTCCGGCCAGGCTGGTGCGAGGTCACATTTGAGCAGATGTTGCGCGCGCTCGTGGCGAGGCATGCCTGGGGTTGAAAGTTGTCCAGACGCAAAGTTTAGTGATGGGTGGAGTGATGTCTGCTGCCGCTGTATCGGTCCACCTCGGGGCAGGGGAGTTTCTTTTCGATTCAGACAGGGGTGGTGGAGTTGCCTGGGGGCTCGCGGAGCACGGCTTCCAGTTCGCCTCCCGTTCGCGCCAGGATGTGATCCATTGGGGCAGGTGCGTCTACGATCCCATCGGTGTATCTCAGTCTTTCTGCTCCGACTGCGCCCGCCTGTGCATGCATCTGCGGGCCGATTCGGAATTTCAGGTGCGCGGCAGCGGTCTGGTCTACGCTGCAAGAATCCCAGCCGGGATTGACTCTACGGTCGTGGCCCGCTCGCGCGGTCAACGCTGCTTCGTTGGCCTGGGGCGGTGCCGATGCCTTCCGCGGCGCTTGCCGGCGCTCTCGACAGCAAAGTTGTGATGGTTTGGCGACTGAATCTGCAGCTTGGTATGCTCACTGTGCTGATTATGGAGTTCGTCCTTGGATTTCACCTCCTGGGCTACTCTCCTGCAGTCAGGGCCGCGGTGCATTCCCTCCCGTGTATTGCGGGCGCCCTCGCAGCCCGCGGGGTCACGCGGCTGTGGCTGAGACATGAGCGCGTGGCCGAATAAAAGGCATCGAGGTGGGTGGATGTTTTCCACCCTCCCTTAGCTCTCGCACGGTCTCCCGAGGCACTGTCTGACATAGTTGGTTGTTCAAGCGGCCAGCGTTCGACGTGTGCACGCGCGTTCAGGCATGTCGGATGGGCGCCGTGCGGCCGCTGCACAGAATAATCGCTGATACTGCTGCCGGTGATGATAATGATAATACATATTGTTGTTATTTTGGCGGTGGTGATGATGGTGATGACGGTGATGATGATGGTGATGCTGGTGGTGATGATGACTGTTATCATCAACGTCATGGCGATTGCGCTGATGACGACGATGATGGCGATGGTGATAATGGCGACGGCGCGGATGATTGTCCTACCAGTATTTATGATGACGGTGATGGTGGTTATGATCAGTGATGATGATAATGTTGCTGACGATGATGACTATCATAATGAGGCTGGTGATGATGACGACGACGATGGTGATGGTGATGGGGGTGATGCTAATGACTGTTGTGATGCCAGTAATGATTATGATGCTGATTTTTCCGTTGATGATGATGTGAACGATGTTGATGGTGATGACGATGATGATAAGGATGATTTCGCTGATTATGAGCATGCTGATGGTGATGCTGATGATGGTGGCGACGGTAATGGTGATGGTTGTTATGCTAATTCTTGGGGACGGTCATGATGACGATGGTGATGATGCTGTTGTTGATGATGATGACGATTGTGAGAATCATGACGATTGTGACAACGACCAAGATAATGCCGACGACGATGATGTTGGCGATGTTGACGTTGATGATCTTGGTGATGACGATGACGACGATCATGCTGGTGCTGCTGGTGGTGGTGATGATGATGCTATTGATCATGATAATGGTTCAGGTGCTGACGATGCTGATGATGATGATGATGATGATGATGATGATTACGGTGATCATGACGACGATAATGCTGCTGCTGATGGTGATGATGGTGATGACGATGCCGATTCTGCGTGGGTGTTGATCATGATGATGGCGATCACGATGCTGATGATGATGGCGGTTTTGATGATGAAGGTGGTGGTGATGGTTATGACGAATATTTTGGTGATGGTGCCGATGATTCCAACGACAATCAGGACGATGATGATAATGATGATGAACACGGCTACGATTGTGGTTTTGGTCATGCAGATGATGGCGATGTCGATGGTTGTACTGGTGATTTTGTGATGGTGGCGATGATAACGACGATGCTGATGTTGATGATGGTGGTGGCAATGTTAATGGTCATATTGAAATTGAGAATGGTCACGATGGAACTGCTGATGGTTTTGAGGGCGACGACTAACATGAGGATGAGAGTGTTTGTGATGGCGGTAGTTGTGATGCTGATGACGGTGGCGATGGTGATCGTTTGAATGATCGTTATCATGATGATGATGATGATGATGATGATGATGATGATGATGACGATGATGATGATGATGATGATGATGATGATGATGATGATGGTGGTGGTGGTGGTGGTGATGATGATGATGATGATGATCATGATGGTGGTGGTGATGGTGATTCTGATGATGATTACGATAATGATTAGGGTGAGGCTGAGGATGTCGATAGCAGCGGCTTGTGTAGACGGGCTCGGGACTGGTTACACCATTAGCAGACATGAGCCTTGCAGTTGCCTTTCTGACCACGCCCAGCCTTCCCGACCGCACCCAGTCTTGCATGCGGCCGGCGGGGATTTCACTTGTGACAGCGATTTGGATGATGATGAAAATGATGATAATGGTGATGGTGATGTTTTGGATGGTGATGATGATGATGATGTTGATGATGTTGATGATGATGATGATGATGATGATGATGATGATGATGATGTTTGTCATGATCCTGATGATGATGGTGAGGATGACGATGACGATGACGATGACGAAGATAATGATGGTGATGAAAGTGATTATGATGATGATTAGGAGGAGGATGAGGACGTCGATAGCAGGTGCTTGTGTAGACGGGCTTGGGACTGGTTACCGCTTGGCAGACATGAGCCTTGCAGTTGCCCTTCTGACTACGCCCTGCCTTCTCGACCACACCCGGACATGTATGGGGGCGACGGATGATGATTATGATGATGATGATGATGACGACGTCGATGTCGATGTCGATGTCAATGGTGATGATGATGATGATGCTGATGATGATAATTATGATGATGACGACGATGATGGTGACGATGACGTTGATGATGATGATGATGACGATGGTGAAGACGATGACGATGATAATGATGATGATGATGACGATGCGGCTGCTGCTGATGATGATGATGCTGATGCTGATGATGATGACGACGATGATGATGGGGATGATGATGATGATGATGATGATGATGGTGATGATGATAATAATGATGATGAAGGAGAAGATGTTTATGATGATGACGTTGATGATATTGATTACGTTCATCATGATTCTGATCATGATGATGATGACGATGATGATGATGATGCTGGTGATGGTGATGGTGGTGATTCTGCTGGCGATGATAATAATGACGATGATGTTGATGATGACGATGATGATCATGCTGATGATGATGATGATCACGAGGATGATAATGATAATCATGAGGAAACTGGTGATGCTGATGATGATGATGATGATGATGATGATGATGATGATGGAGCGTGATTGATGATGATGATGATGCTGGTGATGATGATGATGATGATGATGATGATGATGATGATGATAATGATGATGACCACGACGACGACAATTACAATGATGATGGGATGACGGGGGCGAGGACGACGATGATGATGACGATGTTGACGATGATGACGATAATGATTGTGGTGATGGTGACTGTGACGAGGACGAGGAGGAAGAGCGGGAGGAGGACGAGGAGGACGATGATGATGATGACGATGATGATGATAGTGATTCTGATGGCGATCATGAGGGTGATGATGATGATGAGTCTGATTCTGATGCCGTTGCTGATGCTGCTGCTGATGCTGATGATGCTGATGATGATTAGGATGACGACGACGACGATGACAGTGACGATGACGACGACGACGACGACGACGACGACAACGACGATGATGATGATGATGATGATGATGATGATGACGATGACGATGCCGATGACGATGATGATGATGATGATGCTGATGCTGATTTCGATGACTATGACGCTGACGATGATGATGACGATGATGATGATGATTCTGATGACGATTCTGATGATCATGGTGGTGGTGATGACGATGATGGTGATGATGATGATGATGATGGTGGTGGTGGTGATGATGCTGATGCTGATGATGATGATGAGTATGATTAAGATGATGATGATGATGATGATGATGATGATGATGATGATGATGATGATGATGATGATGATGATGATGATGATGATGATGATGATGATGATGATGATGATGATGATGGATGATGGATGATGGATGATGATGGCGATGGCGATGATGATGATGATGATGATGATGATGATGATGATGATGATGATGATGATGATGATGATGATGATGATGATGATGGTGGTGGTGGTGGTGATGATGATGATGATGATGATGATGATGATGATGGACGAGGAGGAGGAAGAAGAGGAAGAGGAGGATGAGGAGGAGGAGGAGGAGGAGGAGCTGGAGGTGGAGGGCGGAGGGTGGAGGGTGGAAGGTGACGGGCGGGGCCGACGACGGGTAAGAGAGGAGGGTGGGTGGGGAGGGGGGGATGGGAGGGAGGAGGGGGCGGCGAGGGGAGCGGGGCGGGCTTGGGCATCATAGGGGGGCTCGGGGATTGTACCTTCGCCCCCCCCCCCCCCCCGAGAGGCCCCCAGCGCCCCCCCGCATGCGGCGGCTCCAGGCGGCGCGGCGCCAGCGGCCTTCGGGCGCCGGCCGGAGGCGCTGGGGGGGGCAATCGTCGGAGGAGAGCGAGGAGTCCTCCTCCTCGCTCCTCGCTCCTCCTCCTCTGCCTCGCTCCTCCTCGTCCCTGCTGCTCTTCGCCGCTCCGCGCTCCTCGCTCGCTCGCTGGCTCCTCGCTCCTCCCTGCTCCTCCTGCTCTGTGGTCTCTTGGCGGCGCGGGGGGGCGGGGTCCTCCTGGAGTCCTCGAGCCTCGAGCGTCGAGCCTCGGCCGCGGCCCGGCCCCCGGCGGGCCGAGGGCCGAGTGGTCGGGCAGCGGGGCAGGGCAGGCGTCGCCCGCCTCGGGCCGACCGGCCTCGGAGAAGACAGGCAAGGGGCAGGAACGCAGGGGGTGCGAGGCTCTGGAAGGATCGAAGCTGCCAGCTTCTGGCAATGTTCGGCCTCCAGCGGTCCTCCCCACCCATCGGTCGTTGAAAGTAGTTGTTTTGGGATTCCCAGATTCCAATCTACTTTAAGCGCCTTCCTAGTTCAATGATCGAGCGGCTTCACCTTTCCCGTCCTCCCAGAAGGGCGGACCGAACCCAATCTACTTTCAACGCCTTCCTACTTCATGTTTCTACCCACATCTTCCGACCGATGGGCAGGCCCCAGGACCGTCAACAAAGCGGCTCAGGGCGAAAAACCGACCCTTCGGAAGTGGTCCAGACCTCTGGGGGTCCCGGCACCGACAAGAATGGAGCGCTGGATGTCGGGGAATGTGCAATCAAAATCCATAGTAAGGATTCGCTGCGTCATCAAGGCTACCTATGCATCCCTGCTTCTTCGGCCCATCCTGAGCCGATGTTGACGTCCAAGGAGCTCTAAATGGAAAAACGGGACTTTGAAGGTCTTGCATGCTTACCTTGCCCCATTATGGATTTTGACTGTGCACTTTCTGAAGTCCGTGCGGATTTCTTGGACCAGCGCTGAATACCCTCCCCTGCGCCTCCATCACGGCCCCTGGCGCGCTCCGCGCGCCGGGGAGGGGGGTCCAGCGCCGATCAAAGAGATCCGCTCGGAGCTCCGTACATTTATGTTCATACAGTTTTTCTTTAACAGTGCTTGCGCTCAGGGGTTCTTACTTGTGTACTCAGGTAGTGGCGATCTGGCTGTGCGCTGCTTCGAATCCCATTGCATTACTATGTGTTGCATTGCTTTGCATTGCTTTGCCTTGCTTTGCCTTGCATTGATTTGTATTGCTTTGCATTGCTTAGCATTGTTTTGCATTGCTTAGCATTGCATCGAATTACATTGCTCTGCATTGCTTTGCATTGCTTTGCATTGCTGTGCATTGCTTTGCGTTGCTTTGTATTGCATTTCTTTGCATTGCTTTGCATTGCTGTGCATTGCTTTACATTGCTTTGCATTGCTTTGCATTGCCTCGCATTGCTTTGCACTGCATTCCATCGCTTTGCATTGGTTCGCATTGCTTTGGTTTGCATTGCTCTTTTTGGCCTTGAATTGCTGTTCATTGCTGTTCAGTGCTTTGCATGGCTTTGCCGTGCATTGCTCTGCTTTGCTTTGCTTTCCTTTGCTTTGCATTGCTTCGCATTGCCTTGCGTTGCTTCATGTTGATTTGCATTGCTTTGCATTACTGTGCATTGCTTAGCACGGCTTTGTATTGCTTTGCTTTGCATTGCTCTGCATCGCTATGCATTGCAATGCGTTACTTTGCACCACATAAAGTGCACCGCATGGATACACCACCTAGACTGCACCACATCGACTCCACCACCTAGATTGCACCGCGTGTGTTGCGAGAAATCACCGTTTGGGGTCCACGCTGGCTAACATGTCTTCCCAAGGAGAGTGAGGCGGCGTCCGTCCCCTCCCCCTCTCGCTCTCCTTCGGCTTCCACCCTCGTCCTCGCTCGCCGTGCTTCCCCCTCTCCCTTCGTGCGTTCTCTCTTCCCCCTGCAGACGATGCCTCGGCCTCGTCGTGCGGACATGCGCACAGGCCGCCGATGCACACGGCGCGGCCGCACCTCACACGGCATCCCACGGCGCCGCTCTCGCTTCACGCCCCGGCGCCGCGCCCGCCGGCAGCGCTCCCGCCGGTGTGCACCGGCAGGTCCGAGTCCGAGGCCGCGTCCGAGGAGGCGTCACGCCTCCTCGGACGCGGCCTCGGTCCGAGGAGGCGTGACGCGTGGTCCCCGAGGACCACGCGGCGTGGTCCTCGGACCTCGAGCCTCCTCCTTCGTTGCCCCCGAGGACCACGCCGCGTGGTCCTCGGGGGCAACGAAGGTTCGAGGCTCGAGGTCCGAGGTTCTCGGACGTTCATTACGTTGGTTCGCGGCGGCTCTCCAGGCTGAGGGCTGCTTGTCCCGCGGCGGCGCCCCGCCGACGGCGTCTCCGGGGATGCCTCGGCTCGTCCAGGAACGCCCGCCGGAGGCCCGAGCTGTCGCCCGAACGCCGCCACCGACCCCCAAAATCGCCGACCGTGATCGCCGATGGGGGCGCGATGCAGTCGGGGCGCTGAGGAAGGAGCCCTTTTCGTTGGGGAGGCGCTCGGCGTTCCTTGACTGCTTCACAGTTTGCCTCAGGGTTTCCTGGGGTTTTCGACGGGAAGTCGAAGCTTCACTCCTGGAGACAAGGGGCCTCGTTCCTCAGTTTGGGTTCCTCAGGTCAACGCCCCGACGGCAGCCCTCCCCGCCCAGGAGCGTGCGGTCTCGCTATCGGGGGTCTATCGCCGATCCGTCGGAGCTCGATTCCCACCCCGGAGCCAGTGCCCCCTCGGGGGGGGGGGGCGGATCGATCGGGGGTTCCAAGAAGGGGCCTTCAGGGATGGGGCCCCGAGCACCCTCGCCTCCCCTCGTCGCGAAGAGAAACCAAGACGGGAGGTTTTTGGTAGTTCTCGGCCCCAGGGGGCCCTCCCCAGGCCCCAGGACCGGCAAAACCGGGTCGGGATGGCAAGCCGGTCCGGGAGAAGAGGTCCAGGTCTCGGGAGGTCCACGTCATGAGACCTTAAAAGCTCGACCTCGTTCCCTCGACTCTTCGGGGCCTCTGAGGGTCCTCCTGGAGGGCTCTCTGGGGCCTCTTGGGGACTTTCGGGGGCCTGTCGGACCGTCTTGGGGCTCTTTTGGCCCGTTTGATGCCTGCGGAGGCCGTCTTGGGGGACTCTCTGGGCCGTCGTAGAAGTCTCTTGGCCGTCTTTGAGGCCTCTGGAGCCGTCTTGGGCAGTCGGAAGTCGGAAGCCTGAATTGGTGGGAACAGGAAAACACGTGAACGATAATATGGGAATTCTCCAGGCCTCCTGGAGGGCCACTTGGAGCCATCTTGGGCCAGCTTGTTGCCTCGCTGATTGGCTGGCTGGCTGGTGGCGGGCCAGCAGGGCGGCGTGTTGGCTGGTCGGTCGGTCGACTGACTCGTTGGCTGGTTGGTTGGTTGGCAGCCTGGCTTTGTCCCCACGCCCCCGACGTCGTGTTTTTTTAGAACTTCGACCCCCAGAGGTCTCCACCCATTCCCCGGGCCCTGCTCTTCATCCCGCGTCGTCTTCTGACGGCCCCGAGGCCCCGGCGGCCGCAAACGGCGAGCAACAAGATCCCGTCGTGATTTTCTTTCGCGGTTCGAGGGGGTCTGTCAGGAGGGAAAGAAACACACAGACACAATTAATCGACGATTCCCCAGAAAATATTGGAAAATATGGGAGTTGCGGGGGAAGACAAAAACCCAGAAAATATGGGAAAATATGGGGAATCTTTTTATTTGTGTGTATTTATTTGTGTGCCCTTGGGCCCCTTCAGTCTGGGCGGCTGGGCTGGTGCATTCGCTGGCTGGCTGCCTCGCGGACGGACCCGTCCCCGCGCGGCCGCCGGCGGCCTCCGCAGGCGGGCGCCGGCGCCGACGGCGCCGGCGGCGGCCGGGGCGAGGCCGGCGCGTGGTCGGTGCAGCGGACGGCGCGGCTCGCGCCCGAGGACCCCGGCCACGGGAAAAGGGTGCCGGCGCTCGGGGCGTGGAGTGCCTGCCCCGCTTTCGCTTCCAGGCAAAGCTCGCAGGCCCAGAGATTGACACCAGCACCAAGATCGGCGGTGTGCATCTACCGAGCGAGGAAGATCCCGATCTCGGTGATGGTGGTAATGTTCTGGCTTCCAAGGTGGCCGAAGTATTGCCACCAACACCGAAATCTAGGACCGTCTTCCCCATGTGGAGGCAACCCCCTGTGTTGGTGTGCCCAGGCCCGGGGAAGGGTGCCGGCGCGCAGGGCGTGCAGTGCCTGTCCCGCGGTCGCGTCCAGACAAAACTCAGGAGGGGAAAAAGCACACAGACACAATTGATCGTCGACTCCCAGGAGAAGATGGGGAAATATGGGAAGTGGGGGGGAGGACAACAACCCAGAAAGTATGGGAAAGTGTGGGATTTTTTATTTGTGTGTATTTATTTGTGTGTCCCAGTTCCCCTTCAAAAACCCAGTCATGCCACGAAGGTAGCTTTTGGAAGCGGGGTAGGTCAAAAGAGGGGGGTGATGAACAGGGGGGGTGGATATCATGGCGTGGGCCATGATATTTCCCCAGATTTCATGGCGCCTCTCCTTATTTCATTACGTCCCTGGCCCCCCCGCTGGGCCGCGCACATGCCGCAGGTCATGATTTGCACCCCCCCTCTTTGACGCCCCCCTCTTTGCCGCTCCCGATAATCGTTTCCTGGTGTCGCTCCTGGCAATCGATACCAGAACCGCTGTCGCTTCCTGGTATCGTTCGGTATCCTTTGGGAGCGAGGCAGGTTTGCCTCGCTTGTAGATGCCGCTGCCCTCGTCTCGCTTTTTCGCTTTTTTTGGGGGGGGGCCTCCCGGGAGGCCCTCGTCGCCACGGCGGGGCTCGCCTCGAGCTGCCGGTCCGCGCAGGCGCCCCCGGGAGAGGTCCGGGGAGCAGCGGCACAGGGTCCGGCTGGCATGAGGAGCACCTGCTTTTTCAAACGGGGCTCTCGGTCGTCGTTCCTTGGGTCTGCCTGCGTCCCGCCACCTCTTTGGCGGCGATCCCCCCTGGTGTTCCTTCGGACTTCCCGGCCTCGCGCGGAAAAGAACAGGGGCTGCGTTCAGGATCTGTCGTTCCCTAGGTCAGGGCTTGTTTTCCACCACCACCACCATAAGTTGGAGGGGGAGGGGGTCCTCCACCTCCTCCTCCTCCTCTTCGTCCTCCTCCTCGTCCTCCTCCTTCCCCCCTCGTCCTCCTCGTCCTCCTCCTTCCCCCCTCGTCCTCGTCCTCGTCCTCCTCGTCCTCGTCCTCGTCCTCCTCGTCCTCCTCCTCCTCGTCCTCCTCGTCCTCCTCCTCCTCGTCCTCCTCCTCGTCCTCCTCCTCGTCCTCCTCCTGATGGTGGTGGTGGTGGAAAGCAGGCCCATCGGCATCGGGACTTTGTGGTTCTTCCCCGGAGGACATGCGCAGCGGCCTGGTCGAGCAGGCGGCGGGGTCGCCCGGGGGGGGGGGCACGCGGGCTGCGCACGGGCGGCTTCCCCCCCCGGGAGGGGAGCATCGGCACACACATGAAAGAGGAAGAAGAAGAACGGGAACAATGTTCAGGAGGGGAAAAAACACACAGACACAATTAATCGGCGATTCCCAGAAAATACGCGAAAATATGGGAAGTGGGGGGGAACACAGAAACCCAGAAAATATGGGGAAGTATGGGGAATCTTTTTATTTGTGTGTATTTATTTGTGTGTTCTGGGGCCCCTTTAAATGTGGGCAATCATGGAACGTGGGAAGGTCCAGGAAGGTTATGTCTGGCTTCGGGGAAGCTTGGGGGGGCTTCCGAGCCTTCTGAGGAGGGCCGCTCCTTCTCGCTCGCCTCCCTCGCTCGTCGCCGAGTCGAGGCCAGCCGGGACTACCTGGGGGGCTGCCTGTGCGCAGCCCGAAGCCTGGAAATATGGGATGATGCGGGACATCCTGGAACGTGCATCGGTTTGTCCTGCTGCCTGCGGCAAGCCTCGCCACCGTGCCTGTGCAGCGGCGCGGCAGGAATGAGGCTGAGTGTAGGAACGGCGCATTCTGGACAGGTGGTCTGATAAGGACGGCTCGTGAACTCGACCTCGTCTTCGTCCGCGCGTTAGGAAAGAGGTCGAGTTCACACCTCGCGGCAGTTCAGCAAGTGGTCTAACTTTCGGAGGATCGTGATCCCGACCTCGTCTTCGCCCGCGCGGTAGGGAGGGAGGAGGAGGAGGAGGAGGAGGAGGAGGAGGATGACGAGGAGGAGGAGGAGGAGGAGGAGGAGGAGGAGGAGGGGGGGGGATGGGGAGGGGGACAAGCTAGGTGCGCTCTCGTTATGTCTGACGTCCTATCCCTCCCTCCCATCCCTTACCATGGCGCAGATCTTCTCTCCATTCGCACAATCGGATGTCGTAGCATGGCATAGCATTACATGGCATACCATGGTGTTGAAGCTTAACGCGTAGCCTGACATAGCGTTGCGTGGCGACGCCCCAAAGTGGGGGGGGGCTTCTGCGGCCCAGAATATCAGCGAATCCACACCGAATGTGAAATCACTTCCGATGGTTTCTTCGGGAGGCCATTCTTTATATTTTTGGGCTTATTTGGAAGGACCGAAAACCATGCCGTGGCATGGCACTGGAAATAATGACGCCAGCGCTGCTGCGGGAACACGATTCGGAACGAGCGGTAGCCCGAAAATGAGGCCAGCGCTTCAGCTAAATTAGCATTTTGAACGAAACTCAGCGCGGAAGCGCGGAAATGAGGACGCGCAGCCTGAGATAGCATGGCGTGGCGACGCCCCCAAAGTGGTGTGGGGCTTCTGCGGCACAGAACATCAACGAATCGACACCGAATGTGTAATCACGTCCGATGGTTTTTTTGGGGTGCATTTTCTAGATTTTGGGGCCTATTTGGAAGGACCGAAACCATGCCGTGGCATGGCGCTGGAAATAATGACGCCAGCCCAGCAGCGGGAGGACGTCGAGGCAAACAAAGGGAGAGGACGATGATGATGATGATGATGATGATGATGATGATGATGATGGTGGTGGTGGTGGTGGTGGTGCTGCTGCTGATGATGATGCTGCTGATGATGATGAGGATGAGGATGAGGATGATGACTATGATGACGATGATGATGATGCTGCTGATGATGATGATGCGGATGCGGATGCTGATGATGCTACTGCTGATGATGATGCTGACGATGATGATGATGATGATGATGATGATGATGATGCTGATGATGATGCTGCTGATGATGATGCTGATGATGATGATGATGCTGATGCTGACGATGATGATGATGATGATGATGATGCAGATGATGATGATGATGATGATGATGATGATGATGATGATGCTGATGCTGATGATGATGATGATGATGATGATGATGATGATGATGATGATGATGATGATGATGATGATGATGAT
>CAUYUJ010015747.1:26149-38649 GCA_963575745.1 Prorocentrum cordatum
GAGGCGGAGGCGGAGGCGGCGGAGGGGAGGCGGAGGCGGAGGCGGAGGCGTAGGCGGAGGCGGAGGCGGAGGCGGAGGAGGCGGAGGAGGCGGAGGAGGTGGAGGAGGTGGAGGATGCGGAGGCGCAGGAGGAGAAGGCGGAGGTGGAGGACGAGAAGGAGGAGGAGTAAGAGGAAGAGGAATCTTATAATATTAATATGATAACTTCCAGCTCTAATGATAACATTAGTACTACTAACAAAAAGAATAAGACTAATCAACCATATTCATTATGCGGATAAGAAGGGTACTAATACGACGGCTAGTACTAATATTAAGAATACTAAGACTATCGAACATCTACTCACGTTAAGAAGAGTATGACGAATATGAACAACACGACTATTACGAATCATACAAATATTATTATTATTATTTTTATTACGAGTACTAATACTAATAACACTACTACAATCAGTACTCGTACTACTACTACTACTACTACTACTACTACTACTACTACTACTACCACTACTACGACTACTATTACGACTACTACTACTACTACTACTATTACTACTAATACTAATACTAGTACTACTAATAATCAGCATCCTTGTCATAATAATCATACTACTAATCGTAGTAGTAGTAATACTACTACTCGTAATGACACCATTCATGATAATATTAATACGTGCAGTAATATTAATAATACTATTGTTATTATTGTGGATACAAGTCATAGTACTAATACTAGTACTACCAATACTAAAACGATGATTACGAGTACGACTACGAATAATACTAATAGTACTAATATTACTACTAATAATAGCTTTACTCATACTAATGAAAATAAGAAGGATACTGATACATGATAGTACTACAAATAATAATAGTAATGCTAATAAAGAAGAAGAAGGAACATACAAGAAGAGGAGGAGGAGGAGGAGGAGGAGGAGGCGGAGGCGGAGGCGGAGGCGGAGGCGGAGGCGGAGGAGGAGGCGGAGGCGGAGGCGGAGGCGGAGGCGGCGGAGGCGGCGGTGGCGGTAGAGGAGGAGGAGGAGGAGGAGGAGGAGGAGGAGGAGGAGGAGGAGGAGGAGGGGGCGGAGGAGCAGGAGGAGGAGGCGGAGGAAGAGGAGGAGGCGGAGGAGAAGAAGGAGGAGGAGGAGGAGCAGGAGGAGGAGGAGGAGGAGGAGGAGGAGGAGGAGGAAGAGGGCATGGCACCCGCAGCAGTCCCTGCAGTGCGTACAAGGCGGAAGTCATCGACCGGGGCGTCGTGGCATCCGTGTCCTCTGCGGTCGAGCAGCTGAACAGCGGCGCCCCCCTCGGTTCGCTCGCGTTCTCGCGCGGCTGCAGGCGCCCATCCTTTGCTGGTCGAGGGGCCGTTCAGTAGTCGTTTTGGGTCGAGGTTCGAGGCTCGAGGTTCTCGGTTTTCGGGCGTTATCGTTGGTTCTCGCAGGCTTTCCAAGTGTTTCTGGGATGCCCAGGTCGTCCCGAATGGCCGCCACGGAGCCGAGTCATGACCCGAAAGCGAAACCCCCTCTCGTCGCCAACTAATTACTGCAGGAGTTGTGGGATTTTTTTCGGCCTCGTGGGGCCCTCGCCATACCCCGCGCCTGTCAAGAAATGACTCGGGATGAAAACCCGGTCCCAGGGTGGGCGTCCAGACCTCAAGGGGTCGACGTTGTGAATAAACATGGCGACGTCGAAGATCTCGGGTGGAGAAAGGCTTTGTCCCCGTGAGGGCAGGCAACGAGGAGGAGGAGGAGAAAGAGGAAGAGGGGGATGAGGAGGACGATTATGCTGATGCTGATGACGACGATGACAATGATGATGCCGATGACGATGACGATGACGTTGGCGATACTGCTGCAACTGCTGCTGCTGCTGATGACGACGACGACGACGACGACGACGATGATGATGATGATGATGATGATGATGATGATGATGATGATGATGATGACGATGAGGATGATGATGCTGATACTGATGATGCTGCTGATGATGCAGATTATGCGTATGATGATGCTGATGTTGCTGATGATGCTGATGATGCTGGTGCTGACTATGTCGATAATGATGCTGATGATGCTGATGATGCTGCTGATGATGATGATGACGATCTGATGCTGATGATGATGCTGCTGCTGATGATGATGGTAAGGATGATGATGTTGATGATGACCATGATGACGTTGCTGTTGATGAAGTTGATGGTGCTGATGATGATGCTGATGCTGTTTCTGATGATGTTGATGATGCTGATGAAAATGTGGATGATGAAGATTACGACTATGATGATGACGATGCTGCTGATGCTGCAGATGGTGACGATGATGACGATGCTGATGATGATGCCGATGATGATGCTGATGATGATAATGCTGCTGCTGATGATAATGATGCTGATGACGATACTGCTGATGATGCTTCTGCTGCTGCTGCTGCTGCTAATGATGATGCTGATGATGATGATGATGATGCTGATGATGATGATGCTGGTGCTAATACTGATGCTGATTATGATGGTGATGATGCTGATGCTGAAAATGATGCTGATGCTGATGATGATGCTGATGATGGTGGTGATGATGATGATGCTTATTAATTTTATCTTTGCCACTGCTAGTTGCACCATTCGTATTTTTTAGTATTATCATTGTTATTGTTAGTCTTCTTCTTATTACCTCAACGTTTTCAATCATTATTACCATTATTAGTTATACTTATTATTGTTGTTCTTATCGATTCTAGTCGTATTATTATGAAGGGGAGTCGAATGCTGATGCTGATGCTTTTGTTGGTTTTGTTAGTGACGCTGGTGATTACGAAAAGGTTGATGTGGATGATGATGACGATGAGAGTTTGAGGACACTGACGATATGATGATGAGAATGATGATGCTGATGATGATGCTGCTGGTGATGATGCTGATGCTGCTGATTATGATGCTGATGCTGATGATGATTATGCTGATGATGCTGATGTTGATGATGATGATGATTATGCTGCTGCTCACGATGAGGCTGTTGATGATGGCGATGCTGATGATGCTGATGCTGATGCTGATTATGATGATGATCATGCTTATGATGATGATGCTGATTCTGATGACGATAATGATGATGACGATGATGATAAAGCTGCTGCTGATGATGATGCTGATGTGGCAGCTGCTGCTCCTGATGGTGATGCTGATTATGATGATGACGATGATGATGAGGATGATGACGATGCTGATGCTGCTGCTGCTGATGATGATGATGGTGATGATGATGATGATGATGATGATGATGACGATGATGATGCTGCTGCTGCTGATGATGATGATGATGCTGATGACGACGATGATGAGAATGCTGATTCTGATAATGATTATGATGATGATGATGCTGCTGCTGCTGATGATGATAATGACGATGCTGATGATGATGATGGTGATGATGACGATGACGATGACGATGATGATGATGGTGATGATGATGGTGATGATGGTGATTATGATGGTGATGATGGTGATGCTGGTGATGATGATGATGAGGATGATGATGATGATGCTGATGATGATGATTCTGATGTTATGGTGGTGGTGGTGCTGCTGATGAGGATGTGGCTGCTGCCGCTGCTAATGATGATGATGATGATGATAACGATGATGATGATGATGATGATGATGATGATGATGATGATGATGATGATGATGATGATGATGATGATGATGATGATGATGATGATGATGATGATGATGATGATGATGAGGAGGAGGATGATGATGATGAGGAGGAGGAGGAGGAGGAGGAGGAGGAGGAGGAGGAGGAGCAGAAGACTGAGGAGGGGTCCAGAGTAGTACCGCACTACACTCTCCCAACAAAAGCTCCTTTCTCATATACTTTCCCATGTGCCAACACACATGTGTATCCTCTTCCTTGCCCGACGTCTGTGGCCATATGGGCTCAGGCGCTTGTCCGTTTTTGAGTATCGGTTGGGCGGTGAAGCTGGCCTGCGCCCTTGACGCCGCGCCGCGGAGGAAGGCAGTGGGAGACGATGCAGAGTGCAGCGGAGGGAGGGCGGGAGTCAGTGGCAGCGCTCCATAGGACCCCTTCGGGGCGGGAGCCGGGCCGTCAGGCTGGCAGGGTCGCCTCCTCGCCGAGTTCAGGGACGGGCGACGAGGAGTGGCAACGGGTCCGAGGAGTGCGCGTGACCCACAGGGGTCACGGCCAAGATGAAGCTGACGCCATTGGTCAGGGAGGCCGACGACACGGCCAGGTTCGTGGGCGGCCACGCTATCGCGACCATCCCAGTCAAGTATCACTACTGCTGGGACGAGCGCGGCTTCGTCTCTTTCCCTCTCCCTATATATCTGTCTGTGTCCTGGCCTACGAGGAAGGTGCGGCGCAATGTTTCTGGAGCGTCAGTTCGGTCGTCGCACGCGAGCGCGTTGCCAAGTCCATGGGCGGCGAGTCCCCGAGGATGTTCACCAATAGATTCCCAGACCCCTTGCGCCGGTTCCGCAACATATGCTGTAAGGGCCACGGGGGCACGCAGCAAGGCGGTGCGAACTTCTGGACCAGACCGAGGGCCGACAGCCTGAATACCGGATGCTTCACCCTGAGGAACAAGCAGCTGAAGGAGTCGCCGATTCAGCAAGCCAAGCCGGTCCAGAGGTGCCGACCGTCCAGTTAGCGGACCTCGCGATCGCCCTCGGTGCGGATATCCATATCATGTATGCGTGCCCACACTGCAAGACGGCCCCTTCTCGAGCCGAAGGAGTGGGTGCGCTGCGCGGTGCCAGCGCAGCTGAACGAGCCGGGGGGCACCGCCTTCGTATGCCATTGGAGGTGCGTGAGCAAGAGGTGCGGCCGCAGGTGGGCGGAGAAGTGCGCCGACGCATGGGGCTGCCGCTTCGTCGCTATCCCGTCGCGCTCCATTTTCGCGAAGTGCGGCGTGGAGCTTGCCGGCGACAAGGAGGTGAATCAGATCGAGCAGTCCCAGGAGTGCAGCCTGGGGGGCCAGGCGGAGACAGTCTACCTCGGCCACGGGGCCCAGGGGCAGGAAGGCGCCCTGGCGGTTCTGAGGCGCAACGCAATGCGGTTAACTAAGGTGGACTGGTTGTGGGAGAGGGACCTCGGCGCGTTCATGGCACCATCGACTCCAGCGATGAGGGAACCTACAGGAGGCCCAGCAAGCACGTGCCCATGTTCTCGAAGGAGGATCACCGCAGACGTGCTCAGGGACATGCAGAGTCGCTCATGCCGGGGGGGGGCTCGCGCCTCTTCCAGGACAAGTTCGCGCGCGTCTGCCGCGCCTTCCGCCCGCCCGAGAACTGCTCAATAGCTTAGCGGTGCGCGTCGCGACAGGGTGATCGATTGTCTGCCCCCGTTTTTCGATGTCTCGGACTCCGCGGACAACCCGCAGACGGCCGAGAAGGGCGGGAAGCAGGGGCAGCTCTCGAAGCGGTGGGGGCTAGCGCGTGCGCGCCAGAGGTTGGCCGCGCAGGGCTTGGTCGAGCGCGGCAGCAAGCTCTGATCAGAAGGTCGGCGGGGCCCAGCGATGCCCTCGGGCGGCGACGGCGGCGGCGCTCCAGACGGCGGGCCAGGGCGGAGCGCCGCCGTCGCGCAGGGGGAATTGGCCGCGATGCAGCCTGGGGCAGCGGGCGACTGCGCGGCGACGGCGCGCCGAAGCGCGCCGCGGCGCCAGCTGGTCGCAAGGCTCGGGCGGCGCGGCGTGAAGTGCTTGCATCCGCGGAGCGGGGCTCCGCGTGGCCCTTCGGAGCGGGGGCCTCGCTGGCGGGGGGGGCGCGTGAGACGGCTGCCGCGGGGCCCGGGGCGCGTCGAGTGCGGTCGGTCGCCTCGTGCGCCTTCGCGGAAGTGGTCGGTCCTATGGGGGCAGGCGGGGCGTGGGGGCTGGCCGGGCTCCCCCTCTACTGTCTGGTCGTTTGCGCGGTCGAGACTGGTGGGGCAGCCCGGTATGGGGCTTCCGCTCGCGCCTGCCCGCGCGCCTCTTCGGCGGTCCGGGGCGCTGGTCGATTGGTGGGTCTCTTCTGGCGTGAAGGCGGTCGCCCGTTCGCGCGCCCTCCCCCGCCGCCGCGGGCGGGGGGGGGGCGCTCGACGGGGGGGCGCGCCCTCCCGGAGACGAGGGCCTCTATCGGGGACGGGCAGAGCTTCGAGGCTGCGCGCCCCGCAATTCTCCGGTCGCAGCGCGGTCGTGGCAGGGGGGTCGCCGAGTGTTTCGCAGCCGCTCGCTGCGCGGGCGGCCCGGAATCGCAGCGGGCCGCCGCCGCGCCCCCCCGCGGCGAAGCGCCCGCCCATTCGCGCGCCCCCCCCTTCCGCCGCGGGCGGGGGGGAGGGGCGCTCGACGCGGGTGCGCGTCCTCGTGGGTTTGGGGGGTGGGCGGGGCTTCGGGGTCGCGCGTGCTTCCCAGCTGCTTGATTTTAGAGCGATCGGGGCAGCGGGCAGCGGGTTCGTCGCGCGTTGTGCAGCAGCTTGCTGCCTGGGGGCCGAAGCCGCGCAGGCCGCCGGCGAGGCCCGCTTCTACGCGCCTCGCAGGCCGCCCCCTCGCGAGGCGCGCAGGCCTCGCGGCGGGCCTCGCGTGCGTTCGCGGCGCAGCCGCGCGCCCGCGCGGGCGGGGCGGTCCGCCGGCGCGACGCAGCGGATCGCCGCGGGGGTGGCGAGCCCGGGGCGCCCGAGTCGCCGGAGGATCGGCGGCAGGAGAACGCTGCGGGGGCCCTCGGCCACGCGCTGATCGGAGACAGCTTGGACAGGCGGGCACGATTCACGAAAAGCAGCGCCTCGGTCGTCGGCCGAAGGGGCGCGGCCCGGCAACGGCGGCGAGGCGGCGGTGCTTGCGGGCGTCGACGGGGCCCCGCGCGAACCCGCGGGGCGGGGGCCCCGCCGCGGTGGGCAGACCGCGGCGGGGCGCGGGGGGATCTGGGCACGGGGCAGCGACTTCGCACCCTCCGCCGACCAGAGCAGGTTCGGTTCAAGGCCCGGGGGGCGCCTGCGGTGCGCGAGGCGCGGGTGCGAATGGGGCCCGGCTGATGGCGGGCGAGATCGAGAACGGGGCGACCTCCGCGCCCGAGGCGGGCTGAGGCGGAGGCGCGGCCGAGGCGGCAGAGGGAGAGCCCGCCGCAGCTGGAGTGCGTGGCGCCCCTGAGCATCGGGCCACCGGCGGCGCCGCCGTCGGTGGGGGGGCGGCAGCCGTGGCGACGCGGGCAGTGCTGGAGAGCTCGTGCCCGCGAGGAGAACGCGCCGGTGCCGCGTGACTCGGGCGCCCGCGGGCAGGCGCCAGTCGCGCCCAGCAGGTGCCTGATGGAGGATGCGCGACGGATTCACGAGCTTGGGTTGCGAATGATCAGGGACTTCGGAGACTCAGTCGGCGAGTGGTCCAGGAGGCGCCGGGCCATCTTCGGACAGAGGCCGCGTGCAGGCGTCGGTGCAGGGGTCGCCAAGGCTGCGAAGAGCCGCGTGGACCTGCCCGGGTGGCCGATCGCACCGGAGGAGTGTGCGCCTCTGCGTGGGGGATCGTTGCAGCTAGGTGCGCCGCGCGAGGGGCAGCTGAGACAGCGGTCCAGCGGTGCGGCATCCAGCGGGGTGAGGCCGCCAGAGCGGGTGGCGAGCTCTACTGGCGGGGGCGGGCCGACCTCGCAGGGGGAGAGCGTGCCTGTGACGAAGCGCAGCGACAACCCTTGTCAGCCCAGTCGCAGGTGGCCAGGGGCTGGGCTCTGCGCGGCGCGAAGAGCAGGCGCGGCGGGTAGCGGGCAAGCAGGCGGCCGAGGGCGCCGACGAGCACTGGCGACCGGCGGGGGCGGCCCCGCCAGCAGACGGCACCACCTCCGAAGGGAGACGCCCCCTTCGATCTCGGCGCCCGCCCCGCGGCGAGGCGAGTGCGCGGGGCTGGGCATCGGGGGGTTTGTCGAGCGATTCACCGCCCGGCATGGGATGGGGGGCTTGCGCGGGGCCGCTCGGAGAACGACGCTCGAGTGGGCGCGGCGGGCGACCCTGGCGACGCGGAGAAGACGGACTTCGACGAGTATCGTGGGGTCCGCGCGGCGGCCGCGGACCCGAGGGGGCGCGTGCTCGACGCGGCGATGCTCGCCACCGAAGGGCGCCGCGTGCCGACCGCCGCGAAGCGTGGGCTGCTCACGCCTCGCCTCGCCGAGGGCCCCCCCCCCGATCCCGCGCTCCTTCCCAGGGGGCCCCGCGGCCGCCTCGGTGGGCGACGGCCCCCGCGGTGGAAGCGGAGGTTTGGCCTGCGTGTGGGGGGCTGTTGGGGGCTGGGGCGAGGCCCTTGGGCCGCTCTCCCGCGTGTTTGCGCGGCAATCTCGAGCCCCCGTCTTCGGGTGGCTAGGCTGCGGTGGCGGGCCCCCCTCCGTCCTTTCGGGGGCCCTCGCCCCTCCGCCGCGGGCGGGGGCGGGGGTCTGGCGTGGAGGGGGGCCTCGACCGCGGAGGGCCCTATGAGGGCTGGGTGGGGCTACGAGACTGCGCCTCTAGGCTTTCGTGCGTGTAAGAGCGGCGGTGCAGTGGTGGCAGTGTCAGAGATGGAGAAGGACGTCTGGGCGAGGTAGGAAGGCGGTCGGGCTCCCCGACGGTCGCAGTGTCCGGGATGGGGGGCCCATGCGCCCCCCTTCACCACCGAGTTCCTTTCTCCCCTTTCGGGTTTATTGATGATTCATTCCCATCGCAGAGAGTGGCAGATAGTGGCAAGGAGTGCAGGTGTTCAGGGCTCCTGGCGCCGCCATCCATGAAGTGAGAATCGCCGTCGCTTCGCTCTTCCCAATCTACCGCTGTCGTTCCGCTGGTAGAGGTCCTCGAGGATGCCCCCCCGTTTTTGGCTATCAGGGCGCAGGCGTTCGGCCGTTTGTGAAGAACCCGCCCGCAACCACCCCGTGGCATCAAGTTCTTGGGGGTGGCAGACGCACTGTGTACGGGACCCCCAGCGCCGCCGCCCATAAAAAGGGAATCGCTGTCACCTCATTGTTTTCCTCTTGCCGCTATCGCGCCGCTACTAGGATTCATCGGGGATATTCCTAGATAATTTAACACATGTGTAGCAGCTCGGCCTATCAATATAGGACACTGGTCAACCAGAGCGGTTTCGGCGGTGCACATGTGTTCCGTTTCCTTTTATGCCGTCTTTGTTTTGAATGGAGTGTATTGACAAAGTAGGGCCGTCTACGATCCGATTCGATGCGATTCGAGTCGTTGGCTAGGGCTGCGGTGCAGATTCGATTCGAAACAATGCGATTCGGTTTGCTGGCTGGGGCCGTAATTCCGATGCGACTCTGTTTGGTTCGATTTACCGGCAATATCGGCTGGGGTCAGCTGGAACCAGGCACGGCGATCCGATGTCGATTCGATTCGGGACGAGTCGCTGGTGAACCGATCCGTTTCCGATCCGAACCCGATCGCGATTCAATCCATATCGTGCCTGTAAGAGTATCTCAGTGAAGGTCAGTCCACACAGTACCCCTTCAATTCCAGAAGCCTCAGAGCAGTGAGAAAATATATGATATCACCCTCAGTACCTTCCTGCCCCGGTGAGCCCTCGTGTGCTGTTTCGCCGTGGTTGGCGGAGCTTGCAGCAGCAGGAACAGGCGCTCTGACTCCACTAGCCTGGAGCAGGACATCACGGAAACGATTGCATATATGCCTACCCCGCTCGATGTGGCCCCTCGCCAGGTCCGGGGCCGTCAAACACACATTGGGATGAAACACCGATCCCGGGGAAAAGGTTCAGATCTCCCGGGGTCCATGTTGCAGAAAAATCAGGAGGAGGAGGAGGAGGAGGAGGAGGAGGAGAGGAGGAGGAGGAGGAGGAGGAGGAGGAGGAGGAGGAGGAGGAGGAGGAGGAGGAGTGGAGGAGGAGGAGGAGGAGGAGGAGGAGGAGGAGGAGGAGGAGGAGGAGGAGGAGGAGGAGGAGGAGGAGGGGGAGGAGGAGGAGGAGGAGGAGGAGAGGAGGAGGAGGAGGAGGAGGAGGAGGAGAGGAGGAGGAGGAGGAGGAAGGAGGAGGAGGAGGAGGAGGAGGAGGAGGAGGAGGAGGAGGAGGAGGAGGAGGAGGAGGAGGAGGAGGAGGAGGAGGAGGAGGAGGAGGAGGAGGAGGAGGAGGAGGAGGCGGAGGAGGAGAGGGAGGAGGAGGAGGAGGAGGAGGAGGAGGATGCGAAGGGAGGAGGAGGAGGAGGAGGAGGAGGAGGAGGATGAGGGGTAATGGCTTCTAAACTGCGGGAGGCGCCCCTTGAAAGACGAACGCCCCGTGTTAGGTTTGCGCCATTCCGCTTGTCTCTCGACAGGGTGGACGAGCGGGTGTAAATATCGATGCTTCCTCCTCCTCCTCCCTCGTCCCGCCTCCTCCCTCCTCCTCCTCTCCTCCTCCCCCCTCCTCTCCTCCTCCTCTCCTCCTCCTCCTCCTCCTCCTCCTCCTCCTCCTCCTCCTCCTCCTCCTCCTCCCTCCACCATACATCCCCAGCAGCTCGTTCAGGAACGATGCCCAGGCGATCGGTCGGGAAAAGGGACGCATACCAGCATACAGTGAAACACACATGCCAACGCTGCTGAACTTTGAGGCCTCTGGGAGCCTCTGAGGGTGCTTTCGGAGTCATCTAGGATATCTCATGAGGCCCGTTGGGTAGCCTTGATGTTTTTCGGTGGCTCGCTACGGGGCAATGGGGCCTTCTTGGAACCATCCTGGTGGTCATCGTTCCAACAGGGGGATTGTCTCTTGTTCCCTCTTGGGACGCTCTTGAGCTCTCTTGCGAGCTTTCGGGGCCGCCGTGGAGCGCTTCTTGGCCCCTCTTGAGGCTCTCCTGGGCGTTCTTGAAGCCAGCTTAAGGCTTCATGCTCCGATCGGCCCCCAAAAAGCCGAAACGGCGAAACGTTTTCGGAGCAATTCAGACAACTTAGGTCGTTGAAACATTTCGGCCTCTCGGCGGCATCCCTCAGAGGTTCCCTTGCCAATTCGAGCGGTCTTGGGCCTTCTTGGCCGTTCAAGAGCCCTTCTGGATGTCCTGGAGGGCATCTCAGGCATCTTAGAGGCGTCCGAGAGTGGATTTGGAGGCTGGGAGGGCCTAGGAGCTCGTCGACACCCCCTTCACACGGCACTCTGGACCTCTGGGGAGAGGGAAATGGGAAGGGTGACGGCCAACAATGTCAGGTGCCCTTCGCCCCTGCCAGCCAGGGGTCGGCGGATTCCAATGCCCAGAAGAAGGGTCATGAAGCTCAGTGAAGTCTCAACGATAGCCCATCAGAGTAACTGCTGCGCTATTCTGCACTACTGGTTCTCATTCGAAGGATATCTCAACCGAGATCACCATTTTGAAACGGAAGTTCATCTTTGTGTGAAGCTGCTGGGAGCTTTACGACGAAGTCGCGCGGCGTTAAAGCAAGAGCCACACTTCGAAAGTGGGCCGCTATCCATACGTGTAACTGTCGGAAGCTTCTAAGACGACTGTGTCCGGCGCCAAGATAAGCCGCCATTAATGTGCGTATTATTTGTTGGAAGTTTGTCATGACGAATGAGCGCGGCGCAAAGGCGAGAGCCACATGGTGAACGCCACCCGCCCTCAATCTGTTCAGCTGTTGAAGTTCTAAGCTTCAGGATCGGAAGCGAGGAGAGAGCAGAGAGTCTCAGGCGAAACCGCCCGCCCGCCCTACCGACGCGCCTGCTTGTGCGACGAGGAAGATTTGTCTTCTGGCCTTCGCTTCATCCCGCCACCGTGTCGCTTTCGTGGCCACTTTGTGCTCCCCCCTCCAGGGCCGAAGGCATGGAACAACCATTTTTGGTTACAGAAGTTTTTTTTTGGGGGGGAAACAACAACCACAGAAATTACGGGGAAAGTCGTGCGGAGCACTCAGGAAGTCCCTCGGAACTCGGGGCTCCAGGCCCCTTGGAGAGTATCAGGCAACGTTCAACACGGAGGTCTCGAGCGGACTTGAGAGCACTCCACTCGGTGCCGCCGCGGTACGATTGCGGATCCGCGAGGACGAGGCGCTGAGAAGGGTAAGGGTGAGGGTCAAGCTAGCCAGCTCGGGCGAGTCAAGCATGGCATGCCCATTCCCACCCGCCTCCCACAACATAAGAAACAGTGATGGCACAACTGGGGGCTGCGCGGGCATTTAAGTGCGAGTGGAGGATACCCCAGGACACCGCATTGACGTCCGCGCGGGATATGCGCCGCGTCCCATTCCCGCCACGCATTTCGCATCGTCGACGACAAGAGTGGCCATGTTGAAAGGAACAACGGACACGTTCCGCCCTCCCACAACATAAGAAACAATGCTGGCGCAACTGGGTGCTGGCGCGTAGTGGTAGTAGTAGTAGTAGTAGTAGTAGTAGTAGTAGTAGTAGTAGTAGTAGTAGTAGTAGTAGTAGTAGTAGTAGTAGTAGTAGTAGTAGTAGTAGTAGTAGTAGTAGTAGTAGTAGTAGTAGTAGTAGTAGTAGTATAGTAGTAGTAGTAGTAGTAGTAGTAGTAGTAGTAGTAGTAGTAGTAGTAGTAGTAGTAGTAGTCGTAGTAGTAGTAG
>CAUYUJ010015747.1:51149-56149 GCA_963575745.1 Prorocentrum cordatum
GCTGGTTGCTGGGGGAGGGGGGGTTGACGACCTCCGGTGTTCTAGGTGCAGTGTCGTTCCTTAAGGCCAACCATTGATCCCAGTCCCCGTACAGAGGGGCTCTAGGTGCAGTGTCGTCTGATGATGATGACGATGCTGACGATGATGATGATGATGATGATGATGATGATGATGATGATGATGATGATGATGATGATGACGTTGATGATGGTGGTGATGCTGATGATGATGATGATGCTATCGATGGGGATGGGAATGGGAATTGTGATGGTGATGATGACGATGATGATGCTGATGCTAATGCTGATGATGATGCTGCTGCTGCTGATGATGATGCTGGTGAAACTGATGACGATGATGTTGATGATGGTGAACATGGGGTGATGACGATGATGATGGTGGGCGCGAGGAGGATGATGGTCGTGATGATGATGGTGATGATGATGCTGTTTATGACGATGACGGTGACGACGATGATGATGACGGTGATGATGATGGTGATGATGTTGATGGTGATGATGCTGATGATGATGCTGATGATGATGATGGTGGTGGTGGTGGTGGTGCTGCTTGTGACCATTTTGGGGATACAGGTGACGATGCTGATGAGGATGATGATGAGGATGATGCTGCTGTTGCTGATGATGATTGTGGTTGTGATGGTTGTGACCATGATGATTCTGCTGCTACTGCTGCTGCTGATGATGATGCTGATGCTGATGCTGATGCTGATGCTGATGCTGATGATGATGCTGATGCTGACGATGATGATGCTGATGATGATGATGATGATGATGATGATGATGATGCTGGTGATCACCATGTCAATGGGGATGTCAAAGATAATGAAGAGGAGGACCATGATGAAGAGGGCCAGAGGGAAAAGGAGGGCACTTGTAGTGAGAGCCCCGTTTTGAACAAGAGCAGCACTTCATCCGTGTATCTCTGGCACGTTCGCTTCAGTCCTGGACCGTTCAACACGAAAGCTTGTCAAACGAGACCTACGTCTCGAAATTATACTGCTCTCCATTTGAGTGGCTGTTACGCATGTGCAAGTGCCGGGCCGCAAAACTCGAATCCAGTTCAAGCTAAGCCCGATGCTGAAATGAGCCGCTCTCCATCCGTGCAGCCTTTGAAGAATTTCCGATTGGAAGCGACGACCACGATGACAACGTTGACGACGACAACGACGGCGAGCACGACGACCATGACGCCGATGATGATGGTGATGCTGCTGATGATGATGATGATGATGATGATGCTGGTGATGGTCATGGTGATGACGATGATGATGATGATGAGACGTACGATGATGTTAGCATGATGATTGATATGATGGTAGTGGATGTGATGGTTGAGACGATGATGAGATGATGGAGACGATAATAAGATGCATGATATGGATGACGATAATGGGGATGATGATGATGATGATGATGATGATGATGATAATGATGATTATGATGATGACGATGTGGATGTGTTGGTTTTGATGGTGATTTGACGATATTGCCGTCAGTGATAATGAGGACTGTTTTGTTGTTGTTGATGGTCACGATTGTGTTGTTGTTGCTGTTGCTGTGGTTGATGATGCTGCTGTTGCTGTTGTTGTTCCTCCTCCTGTTGTTGTTGTTGTTGTTATTGTTATTGTTGTTGCTGTTGATGTTGTTGTGGTTGTTGATGTTGTTGCTGTTGTTGTGGTTGTTGTTGTTGTTGTTGTTGTTGTTGTTGTTGAACTCTCACTGCTGAATAATAAAAATGGTTGATCCCCCTCTGGTGACCGTTGTATTTTTCATTGAAGTGCTTCCCATGGGGCTCGCAACCTGGTTTCTATCAGCGAAAGTCACGGAGCTCAAAAAAATGTGTTTTTGGTTCCCAGTTTACAACAATAGCGGCTCCTGCCTGACATGTCCCCACAATTTATTTCCAAATCGCGCTCTCGCGCGGGACTTCCTCACAAATTGTATACGAATCGCTCTCTCGCGTGGGACTTCCTCGCAGTTTATTCAGACGATGCGCCCTCGGCGCTCAGGAATCACGCTTTAGCTTTAGCTTTTCTCGCGATTTACTTGGGGATCGCGCTATCGCTCGAGCCTTCCTCGCGATTCATGCAGGACCCACGCTTCAGCAACCCGCCTGCTCGACCTGGTCGCCTGGGTCCGCCTTCCCGACCTGCCCGGTATGGGTCTGCCCACCCGATCTGCCCGTCTGGTTCTACCACTTGTTTTCTGCTCCTTGCCCCCCTCCTGCTAATTTCTGTCGTGCTCCATTCTTCTCCCTTCCCCTTCCACCAGTCTTCTCTTCCCTTGTTTTTAGGGGATGCACTAAATGCACGTGGCAGGTAAGGAAGATATGCCCCCAAGGGGGTACGATCGAAGACGACGAGGGCGGGTACGGAGGATTTGGGATATTCGTATTGATTGGCAAGTGAGCAGATAGGAGCGAACAGGGCTTGCCTCTGCAGGGGTCCTAGCGGATTCATTAGGTTAGGTTAGGTTTGCCGCCGATTTTCGCCGCACGCCCGGGTGCCCGGGTGCCGAGGGGTGCCCTGGTGCCTGGGTGCCCGGGGGTGCCCGGGTGCCCTGGTGCCCGGGGGTGCCCGGAGGTGCCCAGTGGTGCCCGGAGGTGCCCCGGGGTGCCCGGGTTCCCTGGGGTGCCCGGGTGCTCTATCGCCCTATAGCCCTATAGCTCTATAGCCCTATATCCCTCTAGACCTATAGCCCTACAGCTCTACAGCTCTATAGCCCTATAGCCCTATAGCCCTATAGCCCTCAGAGCCCTATAGCCCTATAGACCTATAGCCCTATAGTCCTTAAGCCCGATAGCCCTATAACCCTATATCCCTTATGGGCCTATAGCCCTATAGCCTTATTGCCTTGTAGCCCTATAGCCCTATGTTCCTACAGCCCTATAGCCCTATAGCCCTATAGTCCTATAGCCCTAGCCCTATGGTCCTATAACCGTATAGCCCCATAGCCCTACAGCCCTAAAAATATTATGATTGGGTTTTTTCTCCGTTCTCATATGATTAGGTTAGGTTTGCCGCCGATTTTCGCCGCACGCCCGGGTGCCCAGGGGTGTTTTATAGCCCTATAACCTTTATAGCCCAATAGCCCTATAGCCCTAAAGCCCTACAGCTCTACAGCTCTATAGCTCTATATTCCTATAGCCCTATAGCTCAATAGCCCTATAGCCCTATAGCCGTATAGCCCTATAGCTCTATGGCCCTATACCCCTATACCCTATAGCCCTGTAGCCCTGTAGCTCTATTACCCTATAGCCCAATAGCCCTATAGCCCATATAGCCCTATAGCCCTGCAGCCCTAAAAAGATGATGCTTGGGTTTTTTTTCTCTGGTATCATTGGCAAGTGAGCAGATCGGAGCGAACAGTCTTAAAACAATTGATGTTGTTGTTGCTGCTGCTGCTGCTGCTGTTGTTTTTGTTGTTGATCCCCCCTCACCAGTGCATACTGATTTTTCAATTGAAGTACCCTTCCCGGCGCTCGCACCCTGTTTTTATCAGGGAGAGTCTTGAGGCTCAAACTGTGCCCCTGGCCCCTGGGTTACAACAACAACGGCTCCCGCTTGAGACTTCTTCACAATTTAGCCAGGACCTCCGCTCCCGCCTGAGACTTCCTCGCAATTTATTCAGGAATCGCGCTCTCACTTGGGACTTCCTTACAATTTATTCAGGAATCGCTCTCTCGGCGCTCTGGAGTCGCGCTCTCGCTGGAGACGTGCCTGCAATTTATTAAAGAATAGCGTCCTTGCGTTGGAATTTCCCGCAATGTATTCAAGCGCCGCGCTCCCGACACTCAGGCACTCAGGAGTCGCGCTCACGCCTATGACTCCCTCACACATTATTTAGGAATCGGGTGCAGCCCTTCGTTGCCCCCTCGCTGCCCGTCGTGGCCCCGTTGCAGCCCTTCGTGGCCCCCTCGCTGCCCTTCGTGGCCCCGTTGCAGCCCCTCGTGGCCCCCTCGTTGCCCTTCGTGGCCCCATTGCAGCCCTTCGTGGCCCCCTCGCTGCCCTTCGTGGCCCCGTTGCAGCCCTTCGTGGCCCCCTCGCTGCGCTTCGTGGCCCCGTTGCAGCCCTTCGTGTCCCCCTTGTTGCCCTTCGTGGCCCCGTTGCAGCCTTTCGTGGCACCCTCGCTGCCCTTCGTGGCCCCTCGCTGCCCTTCGTGGCCCCCTCGCTACCCTCCGTGGCCCCGTTGCAGCCCTTCGTGGCCCCCTCGCTGCCCTTCGTGGTCCCATATATGTCTGCCCTTCGTGGCCCCCGCTCGTCCGCGCCCGTCGTGGCCCCATATGCATGCACTTCGTGGCCCCGCTGTCGCCCTTCGTGGCCCCATTGCAGCCCTTCGTGGCCCCCTCGCTGCCCTCAGTGACCCCGTCCTTGCCCTCCGCGGCCCAATGTACGTATGCCCTTTGTGGCCCCTGCTCGTTCGCGCCCGTCGTGGCCCCATGTGCATGCCCTTCGTGGCCCCGCTGTCGCCCTTTGTGGCCCCCTCGCTGTCCTACGTGGCCCCCTCGCTGCCCTCAGTGGCCCCGCCGTTGCCTTCCGTGGCCCTATTATCTGCCGTTCGTGGCCCCCGCTCGTTCGCGCTCTTCGTGGCCCCATGCGCATACCCTTCGTGTCCCCGCTGTCGCCCTTCGCGGCCTACTTCGTGCCTTTCGTGATCCTGCTGTCGTTCTCTCTCTCGCTCTCGCTCGTCGTCGTCGTCGTCGTCGTCGTCGTCGTCGTCGTCGTCGTCGTCGTCGTCGTGGTCGGTCCTCTGTCCGTCCCCCTTGGGGTCGGGTTGCCGCCCATCAGCGCTGCCGCTGGTCAGGCCGACGGTCCGCGGCTGCCCCGCCGCTTGCCGGGGCCCGGCCTGCAGGGAAGAAAGGTCTACCCCCCAAAAGGGGTACGAGGGAAGACGAAGAGGGCGGGTATCGAGGGTTTGGGAACTACGCGTCAACTGACACTCGAGCAGATAAGAGCGAACAGTCTTAAACTGATTGTT
>CAUYUJ010015747.1:61149-93649 GCA_963575745.1 Prorocentrum cordatum
TTGCTTATATGTGTTTTGCTGGCTTGGAGCGTTTTCTGTGTTTACAAAGCAGTGTGTTCGCTGCAGCGTTGGCCTCATTTCAGGGTCGGCGCTTTGTTCCCGTCGTTCAGAATGGTGCTCTCACGATGCCGCTATGACACTCGCCGGCAGATAAAGACACAACAGCGCAATGTGACGGGATGGGTGGGATGGTGTAGGATGTCAGATATGGCGCGAGCGCACCTTGCTCAGCCCTCCCCCTCTCTCCTCCCTACCCACTCCTCCCTCACCCCCTTATCTTCCCTTCCCAATCGGTAGCTCTTTCTATTCCAACAGTGGAGTCTGGCCAACACCACGCTCTGCGAGGCGACAAGTCTGGCTCCACCAAAACTGGCACCCACAAGCCAGCCGACTTCTCTTCTCGCCTCCTCTCTCCTCCTTTCCGCCTCCACCCCCTCCTCCTTCCTCCCTTTGGTCGACGCCAGTCTTTATTTCCATGGGGCCCGGTGAGGCCCTTAGGAGGCCGAAAATGTCAAAAACTCCCCGCCGTGCTTTTTCTGGCCCTCCCTCCCTCTTGCATGCGGGACAATTCGCAACGCCCTAGCCCGGATTGCTCGACGCGCGAGCGGATCGCCTCTGCCGCGCCGCGACGGGAATCTTTTTCATCAAAAAAAGAGGTGGAACTCCCCCCGCCGCCGATCGCCACCGCCGACCGCCGCCCGACCGCCCTCCTGGTTTTCGTGTCACCACTCGGCTTCCCAGCGGAGACTCGGGACGATCCAGGCAACCTGGGGACGCCGTCGGCGAGGCGCAGCTGCCGGAGACCATGCCGGGGCTGTAGAATCGCCGAGAGCCGACGAACATGCTTGCATATCTAAAACCTCGAACCCGAAACTTCCGAGGCGGGACGAGGAGGAGGAGGAGGAGGAGGAGGAGGAGGAGGAGGAGGAGGAGGAGGAGGAGGGGGAGTTTTTCCGCAATTCGTCACCGCCAAACGAAGTTAATAATTCTCTGGTTTGTATGCGTCGTCAGAGGAGACGCTGCAAGCGTTTGAGACATGTCGACAGATACATCTTGATTTATGTGCATCTGCGCATTGTCTCGAGACTTTGCCTGCCGAGAGATGCAGGAGATGCAACGGTGCTTGAGCGAAAAGTGTGCGAATGACGGCCCAGAACAATGACGTTCGCTTAAGTATAGACAGCATGGGCGCCGATAGGCGCGGGTACAGCGGAGCAGGCAAGCGCCAGCAGAGGGTAGGTAGATATGGAAGAAACAGCGGAGTTCGCCAGACACGAGGATGTGGGCCCATCGTGAGCTCTACCGACGGCCCCGGTGGCATGGTCCGCATTCGCCCCCCTGCCCATTTTGAAATAACCCTCGCCAGGGTCGTGGCCCCATAGGGAGCCCATCGAAAGCGGTGCCCACAACGCGGTATTCACAACTCACCTGCACATGGTTGGGCCCTTCGCCGGGATATTTTTTTATACCTGAAGCGGCTTAGGAATTCGAGAGAGGTTGTGGTATCAGACGGCTCAGGCAGGTACATCTGTTACGAGTGCGGCTTCACTGGCCCAACGAATGTGGGCTGGCGCAGACACTTCGCCGCGCGGAGCATGTGGAACGTCGACCAGGAACTGCTTGCATACATTGGCTGATGGACAACGACATAGGCATGGATACGTTCGAGGCACGGACCCACGCGAACATGATTTGGAACGAGAGCGTTGATTGATCTGCTCGGGCTGCAACAACATGGAGGTGTTCAGTCAGGCACGATCTGAGGGACGTTGCTGTTACTGGTACCCTCACCTGAAGTACGTGAGGTTGTAGAACCTGAGGTACCTGCGTTTGGTAGACCAAGGTCTGGATTGTCTTCGACTCCAGGCTTTTACCATTCGGGCGCTGTTCAAGAGCATCCTGAAGATCCATGCAGTTGGTTCCAACGAGCTCGCGATAGCCCTGTTCGAGTTGTACGGATCCATGATGGTGATATTGTTGGCGACTCTCGTCTTCCTGAGCGCTTGCGCTCGATGATGACGGGGATGAAGAGCGGGGAGGACATAGGGATGGTGATCGACTTGTACATGCCCACCTGGGACCCATCACGCTTCGAAGGAATAGGCGACGTGGCAGGTCGCATTGTTCGTAGCAGAGACGAACCATGGAGTAAACACATATCATATGCAAAAGTGAAGGAGGTGAGCAGGGACAGTTTGATTCTTTGAGGGGTTGGACGCCGTTCGAATCGTGCGGAGTGACTGGTGTGCCAGCAGTTTGGATGTTCCAGAACAGAGCACTGATATCAGGGTTGACGTGTATCGAACCGAGATGTACACGCCAGTCGTTGAAAGTAGGTATTTTTGGATTCCCAGATCCCAATCTACTTCAAGCGCCTTCCTACTTCAAGACTCGACGCGCTTTTGCTGTGTTTTGTTATTCTCTGGGGGGGCCTGGACTCAATCAACTGGATCCGCCTTCCTACTTCATGATTCTACCTACTTCTTCCGACCGACGTGTACGAATTCGAAACTACATGAGGTATTCGTGTACGCGCCCAGCCGCCCGAGCCAGCACGGTGGCCGAGTGGCGCATGCAGCGCGGCCAGCAGGGGCGCCGGGTGATGGCGCTCATCGGCCGCGTAGGCTGCCGCGGGTTCTGTCAAGGCCGATGCTGCCAGCGGGAGGACCAACATGACGCAGGGCTGCACAGTATTCAAGGAGGAGGAGGAGGAGAAGGAGGAGGAGGAGGAGGAAGAGGTAGTGAGGAGGAGCTTCACACTGTTCGGACCTGGCGCTTTCGTGCTGGTCATAGCGCAGGCTGGGTGCAGGTTCTCAACAGACGCTGTGAAGGATCTGGACGTCCTCACCCCCTATCAGAGTGCCAACCAGGACGGACCAGGTGGTGGAATAGGAGGGCACCCTGGGCTGGATCGATCTGCGCTTCAGCGGCCACGACAGGGCTTGCTCACCCGAAGGCTTGCGTATACCTTCTAGGAATGCCCACTCTGAAGGGGCCTTCGGGGGGCGAAAGTTGAAGAGGGCGAAAAAAGCCTCCAGCGCCATCCCGAGGGCCCCAGCGTGGTGTCCGACGTTTGCAGGATGCGCCCACGCCATTTTGGCGAGGAACCTGACCAGCGCCACCCCTGGTTGTTTTGTTCCCGCACATCTGGTTCTTTACCCATCCAACCTCTGACCTATCTTTTCTTTGTTGCCTTGTACCCTTTCTCGCTGCGCACCCAGCGCATTCATTTCTTTGGATTTATCTAGCTGGGCAAGTAGTTCCTGTCTGTCGAGACGTTCGCCTGGCCGAACGGCATTGTGTTGTTCTTGCAGGCCCTGGAGACAAGGCGTATGGTGGTGAAAGTGGTAGGGGAGCCCCGTTGCGCCACCCGCACGCGCTCTCAGGGAAGGGGCCGTTAGCGTGGGCTGCTCAGCCACGTGGGCGTCGTCGACGTCCCGATATCCTCTCCCCTCCTGTTCTCCCCATCTTCTGATCCTGGCACCATCGTGCCTTCTCGCAGCTTCCGCCCTGGACCCAATCGGCCTCTGCAGGATGCCACGCCTGCGCGGTAAGCTTCTTCAGTCGCGCTCGCTGTCCTGTTCGTTCTCTAGCTGCGGGTCTTGGTCCTGGATGGGTAAGGCTTGTGGAGGACGACCAATGGAGAGGAAGCATGTTGCCAAATCATTTCCATATGTCTAAAACATGTCTTGAACATGTCTTAGACATGTTTTAAGCATGTGCCAAACACGTTTAGAATATTCTCCGATATTTTGAACACATCTTGAAGTCAACGGTAGGACTGCTAGTGTGTCCATTGTCGCGGCATCCACGAGGTAAGGCAGTTGTCAGGGGGTGGGTTGGTCTGCATACAGTCAAAAACCCTAATAAGGACGCGCGACTTTGCTCAGGGTATCCTTGCGTCCTTGCTCTTCCTTGCTCTTGCATCCTTGGGGTTTTCGTCGTCCGCCGCCCCAGAAATCCCAACTTCGGCTTCCAAGGGTCTCGCGTCCTTACCGCGCGTCCTCATTAGGGTTTTTGACTGTACCGCTCCACCCGCCTCTCCCCCTCGGGGCCGGCCGCGCGCGGTGGGAGGCGCGGCCCCTGCAGGCCAGCGTGCAGCAGGCAGGCTGCAGGCCTGCTGCCGCTTCGGGCGGGGTTCGCCTCGCAGCCTGCCTGCTAAAACAGCCCCCCGCCTCCTCCTCCTCCTCCTCCTCCTCCTCCTCCTCCTCCTCCTCCTCCTCCTCCTCCTCCCCCTCCCTCGGCGGACGGCGCCGCCCGAAGGATCGCGGAGAGGTGGACGCCGGCGGCGGCCGGCGGCTCGCCCGTGGGCACGCCGTGGCAGGGCGCCGCCCGCGTGCAGGCCTCGCCCAAGAACGCCGACGTGCCTCGCGTCGTCGTCGTCGTGCTCCTCCTCGCTCCTCTTCCCTTCTCCTCCTCGCTCCTCCTCGTCCCTTCTCCTCCTTCTCTTCGCTCCTCATCCTCCTCCTCCTCCTCCTCCTCCTACTCCTCTCCTCCTCGCTCGCTCCTCCTCCTCCCTCTCCTCCTCCTCCTCCTCCTCCTCCTCATCCTCTCTCCTCTCGCTCCTCCTCCTCCTCCCTGCTCTCCCGCCTCCTCTTCCTCCCCTCCTCTCCTCCCCCCCTCCTCCTCTCTTCCTCTCCTCCGCCTCCTCCTCCTCCTGCTCCTCCTCCCCCACTTTTCTTCTCTTCGCCTCCTCCTCGTCCTCCTCGTTCCTCCTCCTCGCTCCTTCTCCTCCTCATCGCTCTCCTTCCTTCTCCTCCTCCACCTCCGTATCCTTCTTCTTCTGCTCCTCCTCCTCCTCCTCTTCCTCCTTCTCCCCCCCCCCTCCTTCTCCTGCTGCTCCTCCTCCTCCTCCTCCTCTTCCTCCTTCCCCTTGCTGCTTTTCCCCGCTAGCTCCTCCTCCTCTTCCTCCTCCTCCTCCTCCTCCTCCTCATACTCCTTGTGCGTCCTTCTCGCCCCTCCTTCCTCCTCCTCCTCCTCCTCTTTTTCCTCCTCCTCCTCCTCCTCCTCTCGCAATGTCTGGAGCCAGAGGCGCGTGATGTCTTCCAGGGTGGAGTTGATTCTTTCACATATTCTGAATTTGAGAACAAGGCCTTTGGCATAATCGAACGTGCAGATGAGTTCGCACAGAAGGTCCAGCAGAAAAGTGAGCAAGACTGGAAGAGCTGGGCCAGAACGGCGCTTCTGAACGGCGCTGGCGAGGCGCACAGAGCTTCTAAGACTCGGGCGCTGGCGGCCACCATCCCTTGCACATCTCGCATGCAACCGTTTTAACTGGCAGATGACGAGGTGTGGAGGTGGAGGGAGGTTTGGACGTGTCACGATACGGAGTGTATGGATTACCTCAGGGAGCAGGGGGATGGGACGAGTTGCCCTTCATCCAGGTCCAGGACATCAGGGATGCTGTATTGTCCTTTCCATGGAAGACCTCTGTGGGCTACACGAGGATCCACCCCAGGAATTTCTGGTACGTCTCGGGCGAGGGCCTGGCTGTCTCGGGAACGCTGTACATGGCTTGTGAACGTATGCTGATATGGCCATTATATTGTATCATACATGAACTGGTAAGGATAGCAAAACCTGATGGGGGGGCGAGTCATAACACTTATTGGAAGTATGGTTAGAGTATGGTCACGAGTGCGTAGGCCCATATCACAGAAGTGGTTGCATGCACATCCCAGTCCACACACATGGGAAATCGTAGAGGCTATTCGTCTACATATGCAGCATCTGAGCACAACTTACAGGCTGACGTAGCGCATCATTGGGGAGAGCATGCGATTACCATTGTAGTGGATATGTGGAAATGCTTCGAGACGGTGTTTTTGCCAGCACTCAGGACGGAGGCACAGAAAATGTCATTTCCCCTTCGGCTGATCTGGCTGCTGTTGGAGACGTACGCGCAGCCTAGAGTCATTCGTGCATATGGGTGTTGGAGTATTCCGACGAGGACGCTGCAAGGCATACGTGCAGGATGCGCACATGCCACGACACGGTTGACGGTGCTAACATATCGAGCGATCGAGAGAGTGCACAACATGTGCAATGATGTCATGCCACGTGCGCTTGTAGATGACAGCACTTTTCAGTGGACAGGTAACAACATGTCAGAAGCAGCCAACTTGCAGCGCGCGGTGCACATGTTTAGCCAGGACGCTGGCGAGTTAGGCATGCTCATTAGGTTCGAGAAGTCAGGTTTCGTGACGAATGCGAAGAAAACGTTGAGAAAGAGTTCCAAGGTCGAGCTGAGAAGTTGCGCCTGTCGGCCAACAAATCTATAAGAAACCTTGGACATGAGATGCCGGGGGCCCGTCCAGTTCGGAAGCAGGCACATGCCAGGATGAAGTCTCTTCGTGCTCGTCTCCCATGCCTTCAGATGCTGCGACGAGGAGCGGGTGTACAGGTCACCGCTCTTTGGCGCACAGGACTGCTCCCAGCTGCTGGCCACGCCGCTGCAGTGGCAGGGGCGACCCCGTCGGAGTGGCCAGTCTGCGAAATATTGCTGGCGCGCTTTGTGGACGTAGCTCTGGTCAGAACTCACCGACATTGGTATTGGCTATCCAGAAGGATATAATATATGAGCCATATTTCATGTCACGCAGGAGCCCCTGAAGGCCTACTGCAGTTTCGTATGGGACCAGAGGGTGTCTCTGGGAAGACTACCAAAGGGGCTGGATGGCCCTACAAGACAAGTTGAATAACAAGATGTCTTGGGATGGGGTCCGATGGCCCATGGAAGTTCTCGCGCCCACGCTTGCACGCATAGGATGGAGCATGAGCTCCAGCACGGCGATTGTGGATGGCTAGGGCTATTCATGCGACCTTCTGCGCCTGCCGCCCAAGACTGTCATTGAGTTTGCCCGACAAGGTGTGGGGCGCTGGCAGGCCAGACAGATCCTGGCCCACCATCAAGACATCTGCTATGGACACGGGGCCATATGGATTCGTGCGCTTCGCATGTGTATTGGTGGGCCCAAGGCTGCCATGAGAAGTTCAAGATTTTCGGGAACCCTCAGGACGCTTTGGTTGGGTGGGTTCTGGACTCGAGTCGGGCAAAACCAGGCAGGATATAACATATCGCCGCTATGTCACTGGTGTCCTGATGAACGGTCTTCTCTTGGTCACTGTGTATATGACTGCAATGTATTGTATGAAGTCTGTCATGCTGATGCTTTGATATTGGATCCCAAGCGTAATGCATGTTATGAATACCTAAGGGATCGTGGTGTACCAGTTCTGGGACCTCCTGATTGGGGCAGGTTTGATTGCATCATGTGTATGCCTATGTACCCTGTGGTGCCCCCTAAGGTCTCCGACGGGCTCGAGGTCCACCACTGGGGCGACTGGGAGTCTGATCGGAACAGTTGAACCTCAGTGGTCTTCACGGACGGGTCTGGCCTCGCTCCTGGACTTCCTGAAATCACCAGGTGTGAATGGGGATTCGTATGCTTGGGAGATTCTGGGCTTCCTGTCAGGTGCGCATGGGCCCTTAGAGGGGCCGTGGCAGACGGTAGGACGGGCAGAAAAAGCTGCTTTTTTTCTTTGCCTTGAAGCTGCTGCGCGATGTCAGGCTTGTCGTGTCAGACTTGTTCAGCCTCGTCAAAGAAGGCGCGGGCTGGAGGAATGCCCTGCAGAAAACGGACGCCTAGTACGCCGACCTGTGGAGGCATTTTTTCGACGGTGAGTTGCATGAATAAGCGCCCTCCCAAATTTTACGGGTGCCCTGCTCACAAAACGGCGCAGCAGTTAATCGAGCAGGACCAGCATCTTTGGGGGTATTTTTTTTGGCAATGCATGGGCCGACAGGTTTGCTGAATGGGGTGTGCGTTGTCATGATCCTTCGGAGACGCTGGAATTGTCGCTCGAGTCCGCCATTAGTGATGCTAAAATGCAGGCCAGGATGATGTCTTGGGTTGTGTGCAAGATGGCGTAAAGGGGCTCACTGACTGAGCGGCCAAGTGGATTAGTGAGAGCCCCTGCCCCCGTCTGGCCTATAGGGCTCACGGCCAATGGAATTCTTGTGCGTGAGCCTGGGGTTTTCCAATGCAAGTCCTGTCTTGGGGTGGCTAGGACCAAAGCGAGTCCTAGCAGGATCCTCGACCTCCTGTGAGCCCACGGCCCTGCAGAGGCTGACAGCTCGAATGACGCCTGAGCTGCAGCGCCCGCCACCGATGCAGTCGGGGGCGGTGCGCGTGGCCCTCGAGGCGTCTAGCAGGGGAGGAGCTGAAGATCCCATCGGCGCGAATCAGTCAGTGCCGCCTGCTGAAACTATCGTCGAGCTCAACGGGCACCGGGTGTTGGTGACCCACCGGTGCATGGTCTTCACCCTCTGCGGCTCCTATCAACTGTCTTCTGGGAAGGTCGCGAACTGTAGGCTTGGCGCGGCGGCCTGTGTGGGCCCATCTCAGCACGGGCCCACCCGATCCAGGCAGATGAATATCATCTCAGCCATCAGGGCTGGGAAGGACCCTAAACGGGTATGGTCCTGACCTAATTTTCTCATGGGTGGGCCCGTGCTCCTGTCAGTCAGTTGCGCGACTGGTCGGCCGTGTCTCCTCCTCCTCCCTCTTTTCCCTCGTCCTTCTCTTCCTTTTCCTCCTTTTCCTCCTTTTCCTCCTCCTCCTCGCTCCTTCTTCTCGCTCCCCCGGCCCATCCTCCTCCTCCTCCTCCTCCTCCTCCTCCTCCTCCTCCTCATCCTGCTCCTCCTCGTTTTCCATATAGATACTCCTCCCTGTCGCAGCCCGCGGCCAGTCGCAAGGGCGGGCCGGTCGTTCCGCCTGAGATCTCCTCACCACTGATGACCCCGATGCTTAAACGTTGATCACAATTCGCAGATGGAGGGCGCGCCATTTGCAAAATGCGGCTTTCGCTTTAGCGCCACGCATATTCGTTAAAGCCACTGCAGGAGTTTCACGGATTGAGGGCGGGCCGTTTTCAACATGTGGCTCTCACTTTAGCGCCGCGCACATTCTCTGCAAACATTTGCAAGACTTTCACGGATTGAGGGCGGGTGGTTTTCAACATGTGTGTCTCGCCTTGGCGTTGCGCGCGTTCGGTTCAAACATGTGCAAGAATTTGACGGATTGAAGGTGGGTGATTTTCAACCTATGGCCTTCGCGTTAGCGCCGCGCGCACTTGCTTGAAACAGTTGCAATACTTTCACGGATTGAACGCGGTCCGTTTTCAAATTGTGGCTCTCGCCTTATCGCAAAACGATTTTGTTTAACATATTCGCAATAGTTTCACGTATTGAGGGCGGTTCGTTTTCACAAATTGGTTCCCACCTTCGCGCCGCGCCCATTGTTGAACATTTGCAAAAGTTTCGCTGGTTCTCATGGTTGATCGTGTTTCGGAGCGATTCAGGCTTGACAGGGCGCAACCGTTGCGTTGATTCGCAGTGTTGAAATCCCAGGAACGGTGTCTTAGCGCGATTCAGGACCACCAAGACGTACCAGGCAGGTTAACTCGTGGCGTTGAATTTCTGAGAATGATGTTTTGGCACGCTGCAAAATGTTCACACGGTTGGCCCCAAACGGGGTCGTTCTTTCAGTGGCAATGACCCTTTGTGGGGGCCTTTCAAGGGGGATCTTGGAGGGAGGGTGTATTTCAATATCGTTGCTGGGTTTTGGGTTTACACTGGTCTCTCCTCCTCCCCTCCTCCTCCTCCCTCTCTCTCCTCCCCCTCCCTCCCCCTCTCTGCGTTTCTTCTTCTCTCTCCCATCCTCCTCCCCTCCTCCCTCATCTCGTCATCGCGCTTCCTCTTCGCTTCTTTCTACTGCTCCTCCTCCTCCTTCCTCCTCCTCCTCCTCCTCCCCCTCCTCCTCCTCCCCCTCCTCCTGCTCCTCCTGCTCCTCCTGCTCCTTTCCTCTGCTTCTTCCTTCTTCTTCTTCTCTTCTCCTCCTCTCCTCCATCCTCCTCCTCCTCCTCCCCCTCCTCCCTCCTCCTGCTCCTCCTGCTCCTGCCTCCTCCTCCTCCTCCTCTTCCTCCTCCTCCCCTCCTGCTCCCTGCTCCTGTTCCCCTCCTCTCCTCTCTCCTCCTCCTTCCTCCTCCATCTCCTCCTCCTCCTGCTGCTCCTCCTCCTCCTCCTCTTCCTCCTCCTCCCTCCCTCCTCCTGCTCTGCTCCTGCTCCCCTCTCCTCCTCTTCCTCCTCCTCCCTCCTCCTTCCTCCTCCTCCACCTCCTGCTCCTCCTCCTCCTGCTCCTCCTCCTCGTCCTCGTCCCTCCTCCCCCCTCCCCTCCCCCTCCTCCTGCTCCTCCTCCTCCTCCTCTCCTCCTCCTCCTCCTCTTCCCTACTCGTCGTCCTGCTCCTCCTCCTCTCCCCCCTCTCCTCCTTCTCCTCCTCTTCGGCTCCTCCTCCTCCTCTCCTCCTCTCCTCCTCCTCCTCCCCCTCCTCCCCATCCTCCTGATCCTCCTGCTCCTCCTCTTCCGCCTCCACCTCCTGCTCCTCCTCTCCTCTCCTCGTCCTCGTCCTCGTCGTCCTCGTCCTCCTCCTCCCCCTACTCCTTCCTCCTCCTCCTCCTCCTCCTCCTCTTCCCCTTCCTCCTCCTCCTCCTCTTCCTCCTCCTCCTCCTCCTCCTCCTCCTCCTCCTCGGGTCTCTCTCCGTGCCCCTGTCCTCCTTCTCTCCTCAGAAAAAGGCGTCGGGCCCGTGTGTGTGTGTGTGTGTTTGTGTGTGTGTGTGTATGTGTGTGTGTGAGTGTGTGTGTGTGTGTGTGCGTGTAGTCTTTTCAAATTTCAGCTTTCTCAGTACTAGCCTCGGATGTATACTCTGTTTCCTTAGCGTAGTTGTGCTCTTGGGGGAAGTCTCGGGCCGTAAGGGGTTCAGACTCTAGGGCTTTGGGTGGCACCGTCTGTGGCCAGATGGTGTCGGCATATTCGTTTACGTGTGAACTCACAGAGTGTTTGCTGTATATCCAGCATTGATTTGCCAGCTCTCTCTGCACATGTGTTCGTGTCTGTCGTTGTTTGTGTTCAGGCCTGTTTAGGGGCACAGGCCCCCCGAGCTGCCGCGGCAGCAAACCGTGCTGAAAGAAGTGCTCGCTCGGGCGGGGCAGGCATGAATCATCCACATCCTTTTTACTATCGATGTTGTTGAGGACGGGAGACGGACTTCGGTGACAGGATTCAGTATTGGGATTTCTCTTCACTATCGTGTGATTGCGCCAGCGTGGATTTGCAGCAGTACTTGCTGCACTGTGCCATCGGCGCCCTTCATATACACATCCATATTTCCATATTCCTTATCAGCAGATGTCAATCGAGCACTTGCAAGAGCGTTTTCTCCGCCAATGGCTTGCCACAAGACAACCTCTATCATACCTCGGCAGCAAGCATGGGGACATGCGAAGTTTGGTGCACCTTACCATCCTCAGCGAAGACGTTCAGCGCCGTGTGTTGCTTGATCGGTCTCTTCTTTTTCGCCGACAGCCCTACCAACATCCATGTATCTTTCAGGCTTTCTGGACAGCGACCACGTGGCATCCCCTGATCGATCGCCCGAACCCCACCTTTACCACGGCGCTCGGTCACATCTACACCGAGTACCTGCAGTATGTGTCCAACCCCACTTCCACCCTCACCCCGCTCGGATGGGAACTCTTCGCGAGTATCACGATTGCTTTTACGCTACAATCCTTGCGAAGTGACAGTGGTCGGGGGCGCCAATGTGCATGGTGGGTTTTAAGATGCATTAGCGTTCTTAGTGATGTGCACCGTAAGGCTCTTGTTCGGCGCGGAGAGGCCGACGTTCACCGCACCATATCGATATGTGCACTGGTCCGCCTACAGACATCAGCTCTGTGCGGGTGGTCCCCCCAAGGCTCCCCGCCGCGCAGCTTCGTTTATCAGCTCGGTTTCAAAGGGCGATATGTTGGCCATGCTTGTCAGTATCGCGGCCTTGGGCGTGCCGCAGGTTTCGCGAGCCGGTTTCGTGAACAGGTTCGCGGTTTGGCTCGCGTGCTGTCTGGTGCCAAAGGACCCCAAGATACCCGCTACAGTCTTCTTCTTCTTCTTCTTCTCTCCAAGGATGGCCGAAATGGTTCCCCGATTCTTGCAGTTGATTATGTTCCGACCAGTGAGATTTACTCCATCGAGTCTGCGTGCGTTAACCTACGCCGCCCTGAGGCCAATCATGTTCCTGCTCCCGTTCGTGCTCGTCGTCGACAACATCGCGCCCAGGGCCGACGTCGACGAAACGGGCGTACTTCCAGGTCTGGATCTCGGGCCTTGCAGGATTTCGTGGACTCTTCGGATGTTTGGCACTCTCGCATGATGGATCATTTCGCGTCTCAGTATGTTTCTCGACAGCGATACCTTGGAAGCCGCTCTCGCTTACAAGCTATTCTACGCTATCAGTTCAAATTCGTGTGCCAGGTCTACTTCCAAGCCCTTGTCCAATCGACGGGGACCCAGGGGCCACTCGACATCCACCACCCAGGATACCCCCCCTTGTTTGTGACGTTTCCCATCGTTAAGCCCGACGAGATCGATTGGGGAAAAGCTTCCAGGTTACGTGCGTTCCCAGCTGATTTCCCGACCATCGTTTTGGTATTTTGTGCTGTTATTCCACACTATCATGACAGACTACGCGCGCGCATGTAAGCACGCACTGTCGCCTTCATGACGTTCCTCTCCCGTGCAAGAACTACCTCCATGTCCGCTCTGTGGAATTTTTGCAGCCAGTTCGCGAGTGGCACGAAGAGACCTTGCGTTGTTCTGCACGTGCCCGCCCGCAGTGGTCAGCTCTGATGCGGAAGCTGACCTGCATTGCGCTGGCGCCGCCACCGCCTCTCAAGCGGCGTTGCCTGAATGTTGTTCAGTGTGTGCATGCCTCTCGTTTTCGTGATCTAGCTGGCGCCTGGCCATTTTTAACTACCCTGCCTTGCCTCTGGCCAAGACGTTGGCCGCGTCGCGCTCTCTGGCAGAACTCCCCTCGAAGGTGCCGAGCAGGAGATTCGTCGTGAGGTTTACGCTAGGGGTGGGCAGTGGCTTCGTCATTTCCGTTTCCCTGGGGCTCATCTTCACGAACTTGGGCGTCGGCTTCCCCAAGGGCTCCATGACCAGACCTCCTCAAAACGTTTCTCGTCAAATACTTCGGCCGTGGTTTCGGAGGCAAGGTCCCTTGGGTCTCGGCCAGTATTACGGTTGAAGATAAGGACCGTAACATCTTTTGGGCTATGGTTCCCTTCTACATGATGCTCCGTTGGATCTCTCTGATCAGCCGTGTCCCTCATAGGTGGCAAATCCTACGTGCCCCCAAATCCCAAGTGGTTTCCTGGTACCGTATGCTCTCGGACTTTACCATCCCGAAAAGGTTATTCCGTGGGCGATCGCAGTTTTCACATGACAAGTTGCCCTATGTATACCCTACGGTAAAACTTAAATGCTGGACCCCCGCTGGTGAACATCGATGCCGAGACCCCAAAATCTCGCGTTTCTGGAACATCTGATCCTTTGTTCGTCTCCCAGGGAGACGTGTTTATCGGCAGCTAGGTCGGGGCCTTCAACATATCATGAAATATCTCACGCTTGGATGGGGATTACGGGACATGAGTCAAGCCTTCCCTCTCTTGGCTGACCGTGTGTCGAGATTGCGGCGCCCGGCCCGCTGCTCTCATGCCGGTCGCTGCCATTGCCATCGTTGCGGTCGGGGGATGAGCCGCCCGACCATCCTCGTGGCTGATGCAGGCCAGGCCTACGAGGACCTCGATACTAGTGCGATCTACACAGCAATCCAGGAGCTTTTCGGAGGGGCCCCAGAGGCCACCAAAACGCACACCGCCACACTTACGAACATGGATCGGGGATGTGATACACGATTGGGAGGAGATTACAAGCTACCGCATGCAGATCGCGCTATCTTTTCTGTGAAGTCTATACGACGTGCAGTTCACGGCTTTCTCGGCATGCGAATCTTCCGCATGGGTGGCGTTTTCTTGCAGCAGTTGCAGGGCATCCCGATCGTGGGCCCACTCTCAGGCTGTAGTCTCGAGATTGTACTCTCTCGCTGCGAGACCTTGTATGGTACCGCCAACCCTTCGCGCTTCCGCAACCTGGCCGTTGGCCGCTACGTGGATGACCCGATTCTTTTATCTCGGACCCTTTGCCGAGATTGCGTTCGTGCCATCATCGTCTGTGTCTTCAAAAACATTGTGTTTATTAAAGTTGACGAGAAGTTCGATGTCGTGACTTTCGAGACTGTCGCCCAGGCGTTCTTGGATGCGAGGGTCCACTTCAATTCCCAGGAGTTCCTCTTGGGCCCCAAACACAAAAACGTGAAGTTTGCCTCGGCAGGGGGCCCCCAGTACATCGAGAAGTCGTCAATCCCCCCGTATATGCACCACAATAGTCGACACATTTCCCTTCGACATCGGGCCGAGCTTCGGGGTGGAGTCTTTCGTTGGCGCAGTCTTTCTACACATCCAGTTCTACTCCTACACGTGATTATTATTGACATCCTGGTTTACATCCATCTCGGATGCCCCTACACGTTCATGTATGAGCTCTGGGCCCGCATTCAGCCCTCCTCGGAAGTTCAGGATCTCGCTCTACTAGCCCTACGGTTGGTTGCCCAAGCCTATTCCCCTGCGAAATCCAGGACCACCCGAAGCCTCCAAGGTCATATCCGTAATTGTTCAGTGGCCCGGGCCCTTCTCCGACGGGCCTCTGAGGTGCGACCCCGCGGGGGCCGGCCCTGCCTCCTTCCCTCGGCGCCGATCCCGCATGCCGAGATGGGTGGCAAGCCGTGGCGCCAACAGGGGGGGGGGTCCGTGCCGCGGCAAGGGCCCCCGGCAGCACCATCCGCGGGGATATCAGCCTCGCCAGGGGGGAGGGTTTGCTACGATGGCAGACCAGTTCAACGATGTGGTGGGCAACCTGGCGAGCCTTGGCCAGATGGCCCAGATTGGCAGTGCATTGGCAAGTGCTCAGGAGCAGAACAGCTTCAACCCGCAAGTGCTAACCCCAGCAGCGGGTGGTGTCCTTGCTCCAGCCAGTACCTCCACTCGCGAGCTCGCCGCGGCCCTCACGCACGTGATTAAGGCCGCTCAGCCCCCGCCGTCGCCACCGCCTACGGGGATGACACCACAGTCTCCAGTGCCACGTGGTGACTCCAGGCTGACGGAGACGGTGAACCAGCTGTCCGAGTTCGTGCGGTCCAGCCAGTCTACGCCCACACCTCCGACTACGCCTCCTACCATGACGACGCCACCGACCCCGCAAGGTGGGTTTGCTCTTGAGTCGCAGCCGGCCTTCAAGAAGCCGCGTCAGGATTTCGATGCCCTCGGCGCGGAGCAGTCGGGGCAGAAGGAGGCCATCCAGTCATTTCAGCATGCTACTGCCCAGACTGGGTAGGGCGTGCGTGAGTTGATGAACATGTTCAAATCCACAGAAGGCCCCCGTCCAGCCAGGCGGGCTACAGGGCAGGACAGAGATAAGGGTCCCGCCTTGCCCCAGGCTCTCCCACATCTCTTCGAGACTACGATGGGCCAGGAGACGACGGAGGCCGCTCTCAATATCCTGGGCATCAGCTTAGATCGTAAAGAGGTGAAGACCCTGACTGAGAACCTTCCGCTTCCGTGGAAGGAGTGGTGGTCGCATGTATGTAAGCTCGAGTCTGTGAGCCAATGGCAGTCCAAGCTACGTAGTTTCGACTCTGAAGCGGAGCCCTGGATCCATGATGTGAAATCCTATACGACGATTGGTAACAATATCTTCCAGTATCTCGACGGTGACGGCGAGCGGGGTGAGACTGCGCTTCAGGATGCCCTACCTTGAGCAGACCCTCCCACACGCCAGCCTGATCCCCACGGACACCGAAGGAAGAGGACCCCGCTCACCTCTTGGAGTTGCTGGACCGTTTTCTCTCTTGCCATGAAGTTACTTGTGATCTTTGCTTGTCTGGAGGTATGTCTTATCATGCATAAGTTTGGTCTCGGCGCTTCTACGACGTTGGAGGGCGTTCTCTCAGAAATCTCTCAGAACCTTACTTCCATTGTCTGTACTTCAATGTCCAGCTTGGCCTCAGTTAGGTCCTCTCCCAGGTAATTACATCTGTGCTCATGGCTTCCCTTGGGGAGGGTGAACTACTGAGCCACGTGCTTCCCCCGCTTGCTCTCTCACCTGTCCCCCGTATGCTTGGCTACCCATGTCTACTTTATCTTGTGCGTTGGATGGGGCCTCTGTACAGGTAAGATCGACGTGTGTCGCGCCCACGCAACGCGCCCGCGCGAACCCGCCAACTTGTGATCTCGTGGAGCCAAAGGCTCTTCGTCTGAACCTCCCTATGAAATGGTGGGTTTGTGTGTGTGTGTGTGTGTGTGTGCGTGTAGTCTTTTCAGGTTTAAGCTTTCTCAGTACTAGCCTCGGATGTATACTCTGCTTCCTTAGCGTAGTTGTGCTCTTGAGGGGAGTCTCGGGCCGTAAGGGGTTCAGACTCAAGGGCTTCGGGTTGCACCGTCTGTGGCCAGATGCTGTCGGCAGATTCGCTTACGTGTGAACTCACAGAGTGTTTGCTGTATATCCCGCATTATTTGCCAGCTGTCTCTGCACGTGTGTTCGTGTCTGTCGCTGTTTGTGTTCAGGCCTGTTTTGGGGCGCAGGCCCCCCGAGCTGCCGCGGCAGCAGACCGTGCTGAAAGAAGTGCTCGCTCGGGCGGGAGAGGCATGAATCATCCACATCTTTCTTACTATCGATGTTGTTGAGGACGGGAGACGGACCTCGGTGACAGGATTCAGTATTGGGATTTCTCTTCACTATCGTGCGTGTGTGTGTGTGTGTGTGCGTGTGTGGCTCCGCTGCCCCCCCCAGAGGGAGGTTGCATACGCTGCCCCAGGGGGCAATGGGGCCCGGTGGCCCCAGTCGCTTCCCGTGGGCCGCGGCCGCCGCGGGGCCAGCGCAGATCGGCGGCGGAGCCGTCGCTGTCGGTCCGCTTCTCGGGGCTGTTGGTTCGCCTCTGGGGGCCGAAGGATCGACCAACAAAAACTCCGACGGAATAACCCCACATAAGAATCCTCTGGGCGAATCTGGAAAAAGCCATCACCGTCGTCCTCGTGGTTGGTGAGGCGTCCTGGCTGTCTCTTCTGCGTATATTTCCTCTCGCCTTGGCGCGGGCCCCCCTTCCACTCCTTACGTTGTCCCCATCCTCGCCCCCCTGTTTGTTCCGCGCCCCGCCACCTCCTCCCCTTCCTGTTGCATGAGCGCGCATGTCGATGTTCCTCGGCGCCGTCGCCGCCACGGCCAGCACAGGCGCGTTCTCTACTGGTCACGTCGCGCAGCCGTTGGGACAACCCCGCGGGCCAGGCTGTCGGGACAACCCCGCGAGCCGTTGGCGCGCAAGACCAAGCCGTTGGGACAACCCCGCGGGCTTCGAGCGAGGCGCAGCCGCGCTCAGGCGGAAGGCAGCACGAAGCCCAGCTCTGCCGCGAGCTGCTTCGCCTCCGCCCTGGACAAAACCGCTCTCTTGTCGAACTCCAGGAGCGCCTTCCGCAGGGACGCCGGCGGCCCGCACTCCAGGAACTCTCGCGGCGGCGGCCGCAGGATCAGCATGTTCCGCATGCACGTGGCGCGGGAGAACATGACGTAGAGGTGCAGCCACCACTGCTCGTCCGACATGCCCGTGCGGCCAGCGTCCTCGTCTCTCGCGCAGTCGATGGTGACGCCCTTGCGCAGCGTCTGGCCCTGCGACAGCGTGGAGGTCAGGTAGGACGCGTGCGTCAGGGTGAACCCCGAGCGGCGCACGCTGTGCGCCCCCGAGCTCTGCCATGTGAACTCCCTTTCGCTGGGCCTGAACATCAGCAAGCTCCGCGCCCGCGCCTCGGCCTGGCCGTCGTCGTCGGCGCCTTCGGCGCCCTGTCGCAGCACCTCGGCGACCTGAGGAGCCCAAAAACTTCCTTGTTGCGTCCAAAATGTGGCCTGGGAACTGCGTTCTGGCAGCGCGAGAACCCAAAATTGACGACAGTTACAGGTTTTGGATGACCCGCTCGGATTACCAACATGATTGCGGGCCCCATAGGGAGGGGGCTCCCGCCTGAGACTTCCTCGCATTCACTCACAGACGAGGCTCCCGCCTGAGACTTCCTCCATATTCAGGCTTGAGGAGCCCAAAAGTGACGACAGTTACAGGGTTCCGATGACCCGCTCGGATTACCAACATGATCTGCGGGCCCCATAGGGTGGGGGCTCCCGCCTGAGACTTCCTCACAATTCACTCACAGACGAGGCTCCCGCCTGAGACTTCCTCCAAATTCAGGCTTGACGAGCCCAAAAGTGACGACAGTTACAGGGTTCCGATGACCCGCTCGGATTACCAACATGATCTGCGGGCCCCATAGGGAGGGGGCTCCCGCCTGACCTTCCTCAAATTCACTCACAGACGAGGCTCCCGCCTGAGACTTCCTCCAAATTCAGGCTTGAGGAGCCCAAAAGTGACGACAGTTACAGGGTTCCGATGACCCGCTCGGATTACCAACATGATCTGCGGGCCCCATAGGGAGGGAGCTCCCGCCTGAGACTTCCTCCCAATTCACTCACAGACGAGGCTCCCGCCTGAGACTTCCTCCATTTTCAGGCCTGGGGAGCCCAAAAGTGACGACAGTTAGAGGGTTCCGATGACCCGCTCGGATTACCAACATGATCTGCGGGCCCCATAGGGAGGGGGCTCCCGCCTGAGACTTCCTCACAATTTACTCAACGATGATGAGGATGAGGATGATGAGTGGTGGTGAAGATGAGTATTGAAGAGGATGATGATTGATTGTGAGTGGTGGTGGCGATGATGATGTTTGAATGAGGATGATGCCGATGCCGATGATGATGATGATGATGATGTTCGTGAGCGTGTGAGAGAGTGCGAGTGATGATGATGATGAGTATGTGAGTGACTAAGCATGTGAGAGAGCATCATCGATGATGCTGATGAGGTTGATGATGAGAGAGTGTGAGTGAGTGTGAGTGGGTGTGTGTGTTCCTGTTCCTGCGCGGGGTGTCCAGAGAAAACAAGAACCCCACTTTGGATGTGGGGAAAAATTCACTACACCACCCCACCTACGGCACGCCGTGCTGGATGTTGGCGACCTTGCCTCGCTGTCCTTCGCGTGGTGCTCCCTGGCTGGAGTGTTGGTGGCGCACTGTCTCTGAATGTGCGGTGAGTGTGATTCGAGGCGCCGCTGCGCGCCCACTGCCTGGGCGAGGTCTAGAGGCCCAGCGGTGATTTGTGATTCGCACTTGTCGGTTGCCTCGACGGGTCGCTTCTCAAGGTCCCGGATGAAAGCCTGCCAGGGCTGGCGAGGAGAGGTATTCCCGACAGTGGCAGCTGGGGAGTCTTCGCCACCGAGGTCTGTTTCTGGTCGGCCAGGAAGTCCTTCGGCTTCGTGCAGGGCAACGTCGATGTTGGGCTCCGAAGTCTTGATGTGGATGGGCCCTCGGCCTTCCTGCCCAGCGGCAGCGTCCTCGTAGTAGCTGGCGTGTTTGTCCTCGGGGTCGTCCTTAGCCTGCGTAACCTCCTGCGGCTTCGTGGCCTTGTCAGCGAGCTTGACCACGCGCGGGGCGGGGAGCGAGCCTTCTCGGTATTTGTGGCCTTCTGGGCGCAGGTGGCCTTCTCGGCGCTGTCGGTGCCCTCCGAAACGTCCACGGTGGTGGCGCCGCGCACGAGGCCAGGGATGAAATCCTCGGCTTCTGCGTTGAAGGTAAACTGGTTGCTGTGTTTGGGCCCTTGGGCCCTTGGACAGCTGTTCTTTTTGGCTGTTGCTGGGTCCTCCCCCCTCGGGTCCTCTAGCTGGCCTCTTCGCGCCAGCGCCCTGGAAGGCGCCCTGGCCCCCCCCTCTTTTACGTTGCCTTCCTGTGACAGAGCTGCGAGTGCAGCTCGGGTCGTGCTGTGGTTGCCCTGCTTGTGCCACCATTGGTTCCGCTCGTCGATCTCGTCTTGCATCCTCTCGATGATTTCGGTGATTACCGCCAACTTCACGTAGGTCATGTGGCGCGCGCGGGCTTGCCCGCCCTTCCGCGCACCCCGACGGGCCTTGTCCCAGAGGTCGTGGGTTCCGCTCTCCATGAGGTTGTGGTTGAGATCCTTCTTGTTGGGGAGAGGGCCCACTCCACGCGCTGCTGGAACGCGTCCTGCCAGTGCCAAGCCATGACTGCCGTCTCGGCGTCGGCTGCCGCGGGCCTGGCGCAGGGCTTCAGGGTCACACGGGAGACCCCCTGCCGCGGGCCTGGCCCGCAGCGGCCGCTGGGCATCGCGGGCGCCACGGCCGCGGGCAGCGCTGCCTGCCGCCATGGCGCGCTGCCGGGCGCCGCGTCTGAGCGCCGCCCGTTGGGCCCCTGCGGCCCCTCCCCGGGCGCGGGGGGGTGATTCTCCGCAGATGGCGCTTTCGTCCTCCTGCTTCTCCTCGCTCCTCCTCCTCCTCCTCCTCCTCCTCCTCCTCCTCCTCCTCGTTCTTCCTCCTCCTCCTCCTCCTCCTCGCTCCTCCTCCTCTTCCTCCTCCTTCCTTATCCTCCTCCTCGTTCCTTATCCTCTGGCGGCCCTCGGCGGACGTCGGCTACCTTTAGTGGCCCTCGGTGGCACAGGCAGCGGTCCAGAGGGCGGCAAGGCGTCTTCGTCGTCGTCGTCGTCGTCGTCGTCGTCGTCGTCGTCGTCGTCGTCGTCTCCGCCGCCGCCGCCGCCGCCGCCGCCTCTTTCGGCGGCCCGCCCATGAACGCCGACGTGCCACACCTCGTCGCCGTCCTCGTCATCCCCACCACTTCAAGGTTCGAGCTCAACGTTTTCGGGCGTATTCGTTGGTTTTCGGAGGTTTTCCAGCCTGCTTTCCAGCAGTACCGAATTTCTGCTGGGGAGCCGAGTGATGACCTGACAACCAGGTGGTTGGTCGAACGGCGGTCGGCGGCGCGGGCGAAGGGGGGGGGGGAGAAGAGGAGGAGGAGGAGGAGGAGGAGGAGGAGGAGGGGAGGAGGAGGAGGAGGAGGAGAAAGAGGAGAGGAGGAGGAGGAGGAAGGAGGAGGAGGAGGATGAGGAAAGGGAGGCGGAGGAGGAGGAGGAGGAGAGGGAGGAGGAGAGGGAGGAGGAGGAGGGAGGGAGGAGGAGGAGGAGGAGGAGGAGGAGGAGGGAGGAGGAGGAGGAGGAGGAGGAGGAGGAGGAGGAGGAGTTGGAGGAGGCGGTGGAGGAGGAGGAGGAGGAGGAGGAGGAGGAGGAGGAGCAGGAGGAGGAGGCGGAAGAGGAGGCGGAGGCGGAAGAGGACGGCGGCGCGAAGGTACACACCCCGGCAGCCCGCATGTCTTTCGCGCCGATGGACGCCGATGGCGCCTTCGGCGGCGCGGCGAGCCCGCGACCGCCGCGCGCCGCCGCCGCCGAGGGGCGCGCGCCAGACGCGGACGGCCGCTTCCTGACGCCGAGGCGCGGCGGCACAGCCTCTAAGATTAAGTCGGGCGTGTCCCTCTACAGGAGGAATATCAAAACATAGTAACACATAGTCTGGGAAAATAAAACACACACATTAATTTGAGTACATATATATATATATAGATATCGATATTTCCCTACCTAGGCTCTGCCTAGAGGGTTCTTACTCTCTTTCTTGAGGGGCCGGGCAGTGCACACCGCCCCAGGCGGTCCCCCAGTATCCGCCCCTCGGTTCCCCCAGTTACGTCCCCTTAGCTTAGCGTTGCTTATCTCATCTTAGCTTAGCTTATTTCATCTTAGCTTAGCTTAGCTTATTTCATCTTAGCTTATTCTCGTCAGTTGAAAACAAAGCGGGCTCCAGACACGCATGGGATCGCAGCAGAGATGTTGAAAGAACTCAAGAGAGTCTTGTTGGACACGTTCAACAACATTTTACGTCCTGACTCACCCACTCCCTCCAGCTGGAAACACACAGTGGTAAAGGTACTGCATAAGAGTGGTGACCCAATGCGTCCGGAGAATTACCGACCAATCGCAAGCATCCCAATGTTGTATAAGCTGTTCTCCAAATTGTTATGCAACCGCTTGGGAGATACATTAGACGAGCAGCAAAGCCCAGACCAGGCGGGTTTCAGACCCAAGAGAGGAACAACCGACCATTTGTTTACAGCGACGATCTTGCACGAGATCACAGACGAGTGGCAGGTCCCGCTCTGGATCGCAGCCATTGATTTCAAGAAGGCTTTTGACACCGTGACGCGCGCGAGCATATGGGAATCTCTTACAGAACAGCAAGTTCCGACTCCGTACATCACTTTGCTCCAGAAGCTGTACAGCCAACAAACAGGAGCCATCCACACCGACCGTCGCAGCAAAAACTTCGACATCGAGAGGGGCACGAAACAGGGCGACCCACTCAGCTCACTGCTTTTTAATTCTGTTTCCGAACATGTTATGCGGGTAGTGAAGAAGAAGTGGGCAGCACGGGGATTTGGAGTCAAATTGCACGCCCATGGTGGCGAGCTCTTGAATAACTTACGTTTCGCCGACGACATCCTCCTAATCGCGCACTCCAGCAGCGACATTGCAACTATGCTCTCCGACCTCAGCACAGAAGCGGCGAAGACAGGCCTCCACCTTCATCCAGACAAGACCAAAATTCTGCACAATGGACACCGGCACAAACGAACGATACAACCACCGAGCCACGTATTAGTGCACGACATGAAGATCGAAGTGTTGCCGCCATGCCGCTCCACCAAGTACCTCGGCCGAAAGCTGCAATTCAGCGAGTACCACAAGACCGAAGTGGAAAACCGAATTTCTGGAGCGTGGAGAAAGTTCCATTTACTCAAACAGGAGCTTACGGGAAGAAGCTATTCTATAAATAACCGACTTCGGCTTTTCCAGGGAACAATTACGCCGACAATGCTGTGTGGATGTGAGGCATGGACGGTTACTCAGGAGTTGGAAAACAGAATTCGCAGAACGCAGAGACAGATGCTTCGCATGATCATCGGAACGCCTCGAAGAAAGAAGCTGGAGTCATCAGAAGCAGCTCCCCGACGCAATCCCGATGGCGACAACGACGGCGACTACCCGGAAAACGACGATTCTTCAATTACCACAGGCAGCGGAGGGGATGTTCACAGCGGTCAACCACTTCCAGCCGCGGATGCTGACCAATTCCAGGAAGAATATACCCTTGAGCCTTGGCCGGATTGGATCCGTCGCGCAACGCAACACGCCGAACATAGTATTTCAAATTTGGGGGTCGCAGATGGGATTACCACAATCAAAAAACGTAAAAGGAAATGGTTGCAAGAAATGTGTACTAACAGTGCGAAAGAATGGGCGCAGCGAGTGTTACAATGGGAACCACAAAATGATGCACACATACATACACAACGCCGTGTTGGACGGCAAAAGACCAGGTGGTGGGACGACATACTATCCTACATTAAACGGTGTGTCGAAGACGCGCCACAACATGTTGCAGGGTTACTACGACTAGCGGGGACGGACACATAGGACAATTTGGAGTCTGGGTACACACAACAGTGAGTGTCCATGGTTACGCGGCTAATATTCTAGTGCCGTCATCGCCGTCTGCCTCCTCCTCCCCGTCTTTGTCCTCCTTCCAGACAATGTGATGTATCGAATCTTGTTGTTGTCGCGTTGTTTCACCAATAGCGGCGCCCCAGCGCCACCCTGCAGTGCCCCCGCGGCACCTTGACTGCAGGCCGCTTGTCCGCTTGTCATCTTAGCTCAGGTTCATCTTAGCTTAGCCTACCTTCATCTTAGCTTCGCTGAGCTTTAGCATAGCAGAGCACAGCATAGCATAGCGTAGCATAGCATAGCGCAGCACGGCGTAGCATAGCATAGCCCAGCATAGCATAGCATAGCATAGCATAGCACAGCGCAGCATAGCACAGCATAGCACAGCGCAGCATAGCACAGCATAGCACAGCACATCATAGCATATCATAACATAGCATAGCATAGCGCAGCATAGCATGGCATAGCATAGCATAGCATAGCAACTGATGCTGCTTTCCTAGGGGCTCCAACTTCTAGGTAGGGTCGCACTGGGGTAATTTGTTTTGTCCCAAATCCGCCTGTAGGAGGACACGCCCGACCTAACTCTAGAAATTAAGAATGATACACGCCCGACCTAACTCTAGGAATCAACGATGACATAACCAGAAGCATAAACTCTCGGAGGTCTGCGCGGACTTTCGAACGTTTATGTTTATGTAAATGCTTGTTCTCCGACAGCCGGCGGCGCCATCGGCGCTCTGACGGCGACGCCGACGACGGCGACTCTCAGAGGAGGACAGGCCACCGCCCATGAGGTCCTGGCCTTGCAGGTTTTCCGCACAGGCCGTCCTCTCGCCCAGTTTCGGGCGCCGAGAGCCTCACGTGTCGATCCGGCCACAGAACTTATGCAGAAAGATGGGGTCTGGGGCTTCAGCGGTAATTTTCAGTTTGTGTGATGTACTCCAGATTTCGTAATAAAAGGGAGGGGGTCTGGACCCTCCAAGACAAGCCATTTCAGACCCCCCCCGTGGGAGAACCCTCCAAAACATCGTCCCCAGACCCCCCCCAGGCCCTCCAAGATGGCCTGGAAGAGACCCCCCCTCAAATGAGACCCCCCTCCTTTTATTACGAAATCTGGAGTAGCAGCTTTCAGCAACCTCCGATCCGAGGGGGGGAAGGCTACCGATGCCGCTGCCCCCCTCTCTCGTTCTCGCCTTCCTTTTGGGCCTCCGGGGAGGCCTTCGTCGCCCCGGCCGGCGCTTCTCCTCGCGACGCCCTGGTCAGATGGCGCCCCCGAGGGGGTCCGGGGAGTAGTTTTGAGGCGGGCGTGGTTTTTTTTTTTTTTTTTTTTTTTTTTTTTTTTTTTTTTTTTTTTTTTTTTTTTTTTTTTTTTTTTTTGTTTTTTTTTTGTTTTGTTTTTTTTGTTGTTGTTGTTGTCGTTGTCGTTGTTGTTGTTGTTGTTGCTGTTGCTGTTGCTGTTGTTGTTGTTGTTGTTGTTGCTGGTGTTGTTGTTGTTGTTGTTGTTGTTGTTGTTGTTGTTGTTGTTGTTGTTGTTGTTGTTGTTGTTGTTGTTGTTGTTGTTGTTGTTGTTGTTGTTGTTGTTGTTGTTGTTGCTGCTGCTGCTGCTGTTGTTGTTGTTGTTGTTGTTGTTGTTGTTGTTGTTTTTTCATGTTTGTTTTTTGTTTGTTGTTTTTTTTCTTCTTTCTTCTTCTTGTTGCACAGGGGAAATATTCAAAAAGAGTCAAACAATAGTCCGGGGACGCTTTTTCGATTGTCTTCGGAATTTGTTTGGGGCATCATGGAAGTATTCTTCATTTCTCCGTCCAAGATCCGCCTGCAGGGGGGCCACGTCCGACCCAAGAGTAGCGGCATGGGCCTCTCCTGTCCCCCAGACTCGGCGGCGGTCGGCGGCGGCGCAGGCGCCGACGACGCCGGCGGCGGCCGGCGGTGGCAGCGGCGGCGCCCGCCGGCGACGGGGGGCGGCGGCGGCGGCGGGCGGCCGCTGGCCGGCGCCGAGGCGGCGGCTGGCGGCGTGGCCGCGTCCCGACGCCGAGGCCTCTTGGCCACGGCGCCGGCGCCGACGACGGCGGCAGCCGCGGCGGCGGCGGCCGCGGCGGACGGCGGCGGCAAGACCGCACGTCCGGGGCGGGCCGCGGCCAGGGGCGCCGTCGACGACGAGCCCCTGAGATCCGATGCAGCAAAACAAAGGCAGCATGGCAAGAAGTCACGGCCAGAGCCCCCGCCCCTTGTGCTGCTCCCATCGTGCGCAAGGGCCAAATCCCAGGAATAGTTTCGAGCACCCAGAAAGGTATCGAAACGGTGTTGAACGAGCGTCGCCTCCCAGGGCCCGACACGTGAGAACCTTCCAATCTCGGTACTTCCCTGGTGCCCGAAATCCTTCCCGGTGGCCAAGGCTGAAGTGAACCCGACCCCATCTTGCCGTGCCCTTCTCGGAGCCGGATCGATCTCTGAGGGTCTCGACAACACCCGTTGAGCACAAGAGAGCGACCCGTGCTCTCCGCAGCGGCCGGCGGCGCGGCTGGCGGCGGCGGCGGCGGCGGCGGCGATGAGGCCCCCGGCCTGGCGTGCGCGGGCCCCGACCTCCGAGCCGAGCCGACCCCGAGGCTGCCGGGTTCGAGGCGCTTCGGCTCTTCCGGCGTCCCCGGGAGGTGCTGCGCGCCCTCCGCGAAGCCGGGCGGGGCAGGCGGCGCCAGAGGCACCGGAAGCATGAGGCTCGACGAAGAAACCGTGTCGTGAAGAGACAGCGGCAGGAACATCACTTCTCGAAGGTCCGCGCGGGTTTCTCGGATCGGCGCTGGAGCCCCTTGGCGGCGCCGCGCGCCAGGGAAGGGGGTCCAGCGCCGATCCAAGGAATCCGCGCGGACCTCCACAAGTTTATGTGTATGTATTTTGTTGTTTCCCGAATCGGGAGGGCCGAAAGGGGTACGGAAAGAATTGGGACGAGGACCAGCACCAGTTCCTGCCCATTTTGAGCAGGACTCGCTGTCGGCGTCGCCGCGGGCGCTGCCCATTTGAGACAGAAGGTCGCCTGCCCAGCAGCGGCTAGTGTCGGCTTTGGGCAGCGTTTGCCGTTGGACGTCGTATCAAGTTTTCCCGTGCCAATGCGGCCTTGCCAGTCATCATAAACAGAAGCTTTCGGAGGTCTGTGCGGCTTTCTTGGATCGGCGCTGGAACCCCTATAGCGGCGCGCGGGGCGCCCCCAGGGGAGAGCGCCGGAGGCGCCGCCGGGGGATCCAGCGCCGATCCAGAAGTCTGTGTCGTGCCGTTTTCTCGTCCTCGGGGAGGCGGAGGACAGCACGACCCGCGCCCACCCCAACCTAGGGCTCCAACTCGCGACCTGGTGATCGAGAGTGTCCGGGCTGGGAATGGGGGTGGCTTGTTTTGGCTTCCAGACACTTGAAGAAAACACCCCCGCCCCCAGCCAGGACCCCCCCCGATCACCAGGCAGGGAGTGGGGGTCCTGGCAGTGCGGGTCCTGGCTGGGGGTGGGGGTGGGTTGTGCTGTCCTAAGATCACCGCCCACCAAACCACCCCAACGCAACCCGCAGGCCCGGCCCCGATTTGCCCTCCACTTCCAGTGGAGGGGGGGGTGGGGCTCGGCGAGCACCGAAGAAACACGCACACACACACACATGAAGCCCGTTCCTTCCCCCCCCCAGCCCGAACTTCGGGCGAGCTCCGGGTCTTCGGGTTGGGTTGGTGTGGCCTGGCCGTGCTGCCCTCGGAGGCGGAGCCTGACCCTGAGCCCCACGCGGTGCCTCCAGCGGGACTTCGGGTCCCCCGCGCGGGCCGCCTTCATCGCCGTGTCGGAGGAGGCCCAGCGCGAGGCGCCCCGCAGGCCCGCGGAGGGCTCCGGGGAGGCGCACGACGTGGGGGGGCGCCAGTTCCGGTTCCCCGCGGCGCCCGCGAAGGGGTCGGGGGCGGAAGAGAGGGGGGTGATGACCAGGGGTGGTGGTGGATATCACGGCGGGGGCCATGATATCTCCCCAGATCTCATGGCGCCTCTTCCTACTTCATCACGTCCCTGGCCCCCCCCGCTGGGCCGCGCACATGCCGCCGGTCATGGTTTGCACCCCCCCCTCTTGGACCCCCCCCCCCCTCTTGGCCGCTCCCGAAAGGGGGTTCAGCGGCACCGTAACGGGTTTTCACTGACGGGTACTTGGGGCAATTGCCGAAAGTTGCCACTTTGGGGCCTCTTTCTGGCATTGCAGCGTTGCCCACAGCGGGGATGATCAGTTCCGCCGGGCCACTGGCCAAAGTTCCCGTTAGTGGAGTCCCCGTTAGAGGGGCGCTGAGGGGTGGCGCCAGGGGGGCGGCTTGCCTTCCAGACCTCCGACGTATCGGAATAGGCATTTCTAAGGATGTCTTGAGCGTCGACTGGCGCCAATTCGCGTCTGGGAGTGGATGAGGGATCGCCGATTTCGCGTCGGCTGGCGTCGATTCAGCGTCGATTTAGCGTCGATTGAGCGTCGATGTAGCGTCGATTCGCGAGAGCCGGCACGATGGTGTGGGAGGCTCAGAGGTCTGTCGCGGTCTTCTAGCCCCCGGAGGCCCGCGCTGGGCCCGGGGGCTGGCAACAAGCGACTCGGGATGAGAAGCCAGCCCAGGGGAAGGGGTCGAGACTTCCGGAGACCGCACATGGAACAAATACACGCATCGCATCTCTGGGTTATTATCGGGGGCGGAAAAGAGGGGGGTGATGACTAGGGGGAGGCTGGATATCATGGCGTGGGCCATGATATTTCCCCAGATTTCATGGCGCCTCTTCTTATTTCATTACGTCCCTGGCCTCCCCGCTGGGCCGCGCACATGCCGCCGGTCATGATTTGCACCCCCCCCTCTTGGACACCCCCCTCTTGGCCGCTCCCGATATTAAGAAGGCGGAGCTGGGTTATTCAGCAGGCGGAGGGGCCTCTCAGGAGGCCCTGGACGTTGTTTTCGATCGTCTGGCGCGTGACGGTCGTTCTACCCTGGCCCCCCTCCTGTCCAGGCAACGGCAACGATCGTACGTAAGGGGGCGGGGGCGGCCCTCCCCCACACCTGCTGGTGCTCGCGCGCATACAACGGCGATCGTAGCGCACCACCGCCCCGACCACGTGCCTCACCACCCCCAAACGTTGCCGCTTCCCGCCCCCCCCCTCCAGGTAACGACCGTTACTGGACATGATGCAACAAAAACAATCTCCCAGAGGCTCCAAAACGGCTCCTCAGACGCCGGGCGGGCTTCCAAGAGGCCCCCTGCTCTCTCCGAGTCCCCGCCGCCTCCTCCAGAGCACCCCCGCCCCCCGCCAACCCCTGGGTGGGCGCCGCCGAAAGGTTCCTGGACGTGCTCGGCTGCGGGGCGTTCGGCATCGTCTGGCGGGCGCGGGAGCAGGACGGCCGTGCCTGCGGCGGCGGCGGCGGCGGCGGCGACGACTCGGTGCTGCGACCGCGGAGGGAAGGCACAGATGGGGGGCGGGCCGTCCCAGCAGGCTGCGAAAAGGCCTCCCGCCTTCCGGGAGAAGCCCTCTGCGCCTCCTCCGAGGCCGCGGGGTCGGCTCCTCGGAAGGCTTGGAGGGCCTCGGAGCAGCCCGCGCCGCCCTCCGAGAGGTCCTGCCCCCCCTCCTCCTCCTCCTCCTCCTCCTCCTCCTCCTCCTCCTCCTCCTCCTCCTCCTCCTCCTCCTCCTCCCCCTCCTCCCCCTCCTCCTCCTCCTCCTCCTCCTCCTCCTCCTCCTCCTTCCCCTTTGGGGCGGGGCTTGCCCTGGACGCCGGGTGCTGCTCGGGTCCTGCGCCGGCTCCGCGGCGGCCGGGGCGGGGACGCTCCGGCCACCCCCTCGGGAGCGACCCCTCGGCGGGGCGCGGCCGCCGGACAGCGCCCCGAGGCCGGAAGACTCCTCCTCCTCCCTCCTCCTCCCTCCTCCTCCCTCCTCCTCCATCCTCCTCCTCCTCCTCCTCCTCCCTCCCCTCCCTCCTCCTCCCTCCCTCCTCCTCCCTCCTCCTCCCTCCTCCCTGTCCCTGTGCTGGGCACCTCCTCGTCACGATGCCACTCTTCATTAGGGGTTCCTTTCTTTTTTTGGGGCGGATCCCTGAGATTGTCATCGCCTTGTGGCGTGTCAATCTGAGGGACGGGGATAAGTTCGAGGCTGGTAAGTCGGGAAGCGTCGAGGCTCCGCGCCGGGAGGTGTCGAAGCCCCCCCCCCCCCCTCGGGCGCCGCCGAGCCACAGGACAGCGACGCCGACGTCGCGGTCAAGGTTCAGGAGGGGAAGAAAACACACAGACACAATTAGTTCGTCGATCCCCCAGAAGATATGGGAGAATATGGGAATTGGGGGGGAAGACACATACCAAGAACACATGGGAAAATCATGGGGAATCCTATATATATATATTATATATATATATATATATATATATATATATATATATATGTGTGTGTGTGTGTGTGGTGTGTGTGTGTGTGTGTGTGTGTATGTCTTTGTGTCCCAGGGCCCCTTCTGAGGTGATCGGCTGCAAGGACGAGGCGAGCCTCGGCGTCGCGACCTTCGAGGCCGACCTGCTGCAGATGCTCACCGCGGCGAACAGCCACCTCAGGGGCCACGTGCCGGAGTACGTCGCCCACACCGTCGCCAGGCTGGGCGGCCAGGGGGCTCCTCCCTCCCTCCCTCTCCCTCCTCCCTCCCTCCCCCCTCTCCCTCTCCCTCCTCCCTCCCTCCCTCCCTCCCTCCTCCCCTGCTCCTCCCTCCCCCCTCCCTCCGCCCTCCCTCCCCCTCCTCCTCCCCTCCCCCCTCCTCCCCTCTCCCTCCCCTCCCTCCCTCCTCCCCTGCCTCCCTCCTCCTCCCTCCTCCCTCCTCCCTCCCTCCCCTCCCTCCTCCCCTGCTCCCTCCCCTCCCCTCCCCTCCCTCCTCCCCGAGGCCCGGCGCCGCGCAGGTCTCGTGCGGTGCCCCCCCCTGGCCCTGCTCGTGGCGAGGCTGGCCCCTGCCGGCTGGCTGCGCCCTCTGTCTGCCTGCCCCGTGCTGCGCCGGCGGCGGCTCCCCCCCAGGCGGTACCCTGAAGTCGGGCCTGTCCCTCCACGGGAGGACTGTTCCACAATAACATAACAAACAGTAAGGGGAGCTTTTTGTTTTGTTTTGTTTTGTTTCTTTCGTATTATATATACGTGTGTGTATATATGTATGTCTGTCTGTCTGTCTGTCTGTCTGTCTGTCTGTCTGTCTGTCTGTCTGTCTGTCTGTCTGTCTGTCTGTCTGTATGTATGTATGTATGTATGTATGTATGTATGTATGTATGTATGTATGTATGTGTATATATATATACACAAGACTGTAGTGGCGCTTCGCGCCATGCACCTTGGTCCTTGAAGTTTGGTATGCAGGCGGAATGGCAGGAAGGTCAAGCCGACAATTTAGCGATAACTCTTGGTTGCCTTTTCCAGCATCGCCGCTAAAATGATGTTATTCGTTAGACCTCCTTCATGCATCTTTTTCCTCGTTCTCGCGATACCCTGCGCATTTTCCCCATCCTCCTCCTCCAACCGCGGTCTCCCTGAACGACGGGGTCACGATTTGGAATGCTTGGGAGGGTGTCTTGGGGCCGTCTTGGGCCGCCATAGGGCTCTCTTAGGGCCATCTTTGACCCCTGTTGTGCCGTTTTGGGGCTCTCTTGGACTGCCTGGAAGCCCTTTCGGATGGTTGTGGGGCGATTTTGGAGCCTCCCAGTCGGCTTCGGACGCCCACAGGACTGCCGTATTGGAGCGTCGGGAAGCCGAAAAAGAGGAGAACCCCAAAATTCACCCCAAACCCGCAGAAAATCAATGATTTTTGCCTCTTGGGGCCTTCTTGGTAGTGCTCTTGGAGGCTTTTTGAGGCCTTTGGGGCCGTCCTGGAGGCCTCTTGGGCCATCTTGAGGTCACGTCGGTCACTCTTGGAGCGCTCTTGTGCTGTCTTGGGGGTCTCTGGGACGTCTCCGATGACCCCCCTGATCGCCCTAGGTGTGCTGGGAAGGCATGGCAAAACGCCCTGCGAGGCCCGGGGGGCCGCTTCGAGGCCCGTCCGGAGGGTCCCAGATCCTGGGAGTCCGGTTTTGTGTGTGTGTGGTTTTCCTCCCGCCCAGGCTTATAAAAATATAGGAAGAGGAATATATGACTATGTTTGAATATTTTGGGATTATTTTTTAGATTTGTCGTCCAAAATCCACCTGCAGGGGGACGTGCCCGACCAAACGGTACCTCCTTCTTACTTGGTGGCTCAGGGGATCAACCAGTTCCCCCCGCAACTGGTCTCCATTCTCTGGTGGCGGCCTTGCATTTTGACGATTTTAAGTGGCCTCTAGCGGGCAGAAAGACTACTCCCTCCTCCCTTCTCCCTCCTCTCCTACTCCCCTACTCCCCTCCTCCCTCCTCCCTCCTCCCTCCTTACTCCTCCCTCCTCCCTCCACCCCTCCTTCTGAGATATGGACTCTTTGAGAGCAACTTCTTTACAACCAGACAGGTTACATTCCAACCAAGAGAAGCTTCAAACTACTTTCAGAAGGGCTATTTTCCAACCAGACAGGCTACTGAAGCGGCCGCTTTACAGCCAGACAGGCTACGTCACAACCCGACCACCCACTCTACAACTCTACAGGCGGCCTCCACAGGGTTCACAGCGGCTTCCAGAGGACGGCTTCCAGAGGCTTCTAATCGGCCCTCATATGGAACGGTTTCCAGAGGCTTCTGAGGGGCATCTAGAGTCTTTTGAGCGGTCTCCAGAGGCTTCTGAGCAGCCTGCAGAGCCTTCTAGAGATGAATTTTTGAGCGCTTCGAAGGGGCCTCCCAAGCCTTCTAGAGAGGTCCCTTTGGGCGCTTCGAAGAGGCCTCCAGAGCTTTCTAGAGAGGACTTTTCGGGGGCTTCGAAGAGGCTTCCAGATTTTTCCAGAAAGGCCTTTTGGGCGCTTCGAAGAGGTTCCAGAGCTTTCTGGGGAGGCCTTTTAGGTGCTTCGCAGAGGCCTCCCGAGCTTGCTAGAGAGGCCTTGTGGGCGCTTCGAAGAGTCGTCGAAGAGGCCTCCAAAGCTCTCTAGAGAGGCCTTCTGAGGCC